>VZRS01006892.1:0-152119 GCA_013398055.1 Ifrita kowaldi
GGGCCAAGGCGTACCGCCACACCAGTGGCCATCCTTTTCTATATCGACCATTGATTATTTTTCATTATAGCCTGAAATAACATGAACCTGCTGAACAAAATATTTGTGGAATTGAGACTGAAAAAGAAAATTTTAAAAGGAACTCACCATTAAGTTTACATTTTCCTAACTATTTCTAAGAAATTAATTTAGCATGATGAATGCTTTTGTTTACCTTCTTTGGAGTTTTAGAACTAAAATACTTTACAAGTAAAAACGTTATTTGGTTTATCTGAAGTAGGAAGAAAAAGAACAAGTCTGTATGTATTAAATTTTATCATTTTTCAGCCTAAGACTTTCCTTGAGTTACAGATTTATATTAATTAAAGAAAAAAAAACTAAATTTTCTTGTTCTGAATTTTGAGGCCATACATATTAATCTGTTTTATCATGTCTGTTTGTATTTGTCTATAGTTTTTATCTGCTTTGGAGTTTTTTATGGTTTTGTTTGTTTGTGCATGTCTGTGTGCATGTACGGTTACACAAATAGTTTCATTGTTTTAAAAATGTATTAGGCTAAATTTATTTCTTTGTCTGTTTGGAATATTTTTAGTAAATTTATCAGAAAGGAAAACACCCCTGTTTGATAATCACCTCTGCTGCATCTCTTTTTAAAAGTATAAGTGAGAAAATTATGATTAAGTTATCTTTTGTAGGATTTTTTACTTATTACTTCTTTTTAAAAAATTAATATTAGGTGTCAAAATGTTAAGCTATAACTAACCAGCTTTTATCCTTACTGCTTCCTCTTCGAGATATTATTAATTTCCATCTTTTTTTCAAATTAACCAATATTCTTTTTATGTGTGTGCTTGTTCCAGATCAAGATTATCTCACGTACTGATTTTCTGTCTTTTTTTAAAAGAATCTTCTAGGTCTGAGCTGGATCCCTTCAAAACAGCTAGGAAGACATTCTCAATAGGTTGACCTTTCTAAACTGTCTTCTGTTGATCCTTAAATCCACAGACATGCCAGAACCCAAAGAAAGCTGCTAATCAAAGTTATTGACCCTGGAGTATTTCAGAGCCACTCCAGGTTTTATCCCCCAGCAAGCCTATGAGCAAGGCAGGCACTGTTGTATTGCTTCTGAGATGGAAAAGTGGGTCACTGCAAACGTGTGCACTGTTTGTTTGTTGTACATGGTTCACCAGGACCCCAAGCCTCCTGTGGATTTGTCTCCCTTCACATGTATGCTGCTCTACCCTCGCAGTCCAGCTTGGATCAAGCAGTCCATCCAGCAGAGTTGCCAGTCAGGGTTCAGAGGACAGCCTGCCAGATGAGCTGCCCAGTACACAGAGAGAGAATGAGCTGTGCTGTGGTCGGAGCTCTGAGGGACCCTGATTCCTTAAACAATACCTTCACACAATTTGCCCTCCTGACAGCTGAGCCATGGAGCAGTGTATAGAGAAAGTCCTGTATTGCCAAGTAAAGTATAACAAGATAGTTATAACAGCATGACAAACTTCTGCTGATATGCAGTAGAGACAGTCAACCTCAACCATTTTTCCTGTAGGGCACGAAAACTTGAGTAGCATGGATATGAGCCAAGCCACCACATGGCTGAGGGATCAGTATGATGTACTTACCCAGGTACAGATGTAGCTGGGGAGATTAATAGTAATATGTGAAGAAGGTACTATTTTTAACCTAAAATAGTAACAATGAACTAGACGTCCAAAATAAAGACATCATTGTGCTGAACGTGCCTTCCACAAACTCAGAATTACACTCCTGTTTTTTTCTGTCTTGATGAAAATGATATTGGACTCAACAATTAAGTCATCTCTGCAGTGATTGCTGTTTCCCAAGCCCCAAATTTTATGCAGACTCTATGTACACACTTCCAGCTTTATTCATTAACATATGCATTTATTCGTAAGAAGATCTGTGTTCCCTTACACTAGCCTATAATTTTTTGAACCTGTAAGAAGAACATGCAGTATCAGAATTTTGCTATCAATAAAAGCAGTAGATAGAGGCTGCTCAGTTTTTCGGATCCAGGGAAACAGGGATCAGAAAGACCACTAAGCCATTAGGTCCAGTATGTGCTGCTGAAATGGAAGTACAGAAACAATGTGGTAGACACAAAATTTAAGCAAAACTCCTCTTCATGACTCCCCTAATGATTTAGAAAATGCAACTATCCTTGTTCTTCTTTTATCTTCCTCCTCCCTTCATTTCATAATAATCATAGCAGTTTATAATCAACTATCTGTTATCATGAGGACATAAGCAGGTTGTGTGCAACTGTGTGTGGATAGAAACATCTCCAGTCTAATTTTCACATGGAGCAGTGCTAGTCTTCAAGGATTAGAAACATTTGTATTTTTCCTCTGCATTGGTTGTCTCGGCTTTCCATTGCTACATTAGTGAAGAGTTGATTTAAAGAAATTTGCACTTCTGGTTTGCTTTCCAGTGACACATCATAAAGCAGTTTTTAAAGATAGTCATAGTGAGTGTTTTATAGATTGAGAAACTGAGTCCAGGCAACTGATTTATTCAAAATTATGCAGTGAGGGATAGAACTCAGGTTTCCTGGCGCACAGTTCATTGCTCAAAGCACTATGTAATGCTAAGTTACTTTAGAAGATACCTTTAGATGGCAGAAAGTAACCAGAGTAGAATAGCATCTCCTCCTGCTATTCATGTGCAATGTGTGCAGTCAACCTCTCCATTTTCTCATTCCTCAGGGGGTCCATCATCTCTCACCTCCTGTTTGGCAGACCCTGTACTGAGTAATGCTGCACAGGGTTAAGAGAAAAGGAAGAAAGAGCTAGAGAGAAAGGATGGCAGCTGTGCTGCAAAAGGGAACTATAGCAGTCCTTTTTAGTCTACAAAGTGTTTAGCGTTCACACTTTACATTTTAGAAGAAACTTTTGTCATGTCTATCACAGAGACACCACAGGCAAGGAAACCGAGAGAAAAATAATAATTAAAAATTCTTGCTCTGCAAGACACGGCTGAGTTTGTTTTTAATTCTAATTTATTTCGGCAATTTTTCCTGTGAATATTCTTTTATTATTTATAATGTTTATAATGCATGAATTCGATCTGTGATCCCTCTTCTCCAAGTTCAGCCTCACTTACACCTTGAACATACTCACTTGTATCCAACATTTACGATTTGCCAGTTAGCAGCTGTATGAACAATGGCAATGATTGCTGAAAAGAAATTCCTTTAGTGAGGAATGTTGAAAAGATAGGCTTCTAGGGGGAAACATGGGAAAGATGTAAATGCAGATCTCAACTTTTATTCACTGCATCCTATTGCAGACACTCTGAGCAATTTTTATGAGGGTTTTTTTATGCCTTTATGTTCTAACATATCAGTCAAAGGCAGAGCAGACTAAGAGGTTGCAAGCACAAATTTGATGTGAGATTTTTAACGGGAGTAGCTTAAAAAGTTTATATTGTAAATTCACTTTCTACCTGACATCACGAACATCTTTGTAAAAATAAGTGTTAAATGGTATGGCTTCACATATATCGGAAGGCTGCTCTTCACTTTTCATTTTAGGTTGCCATGTAGAGCACATTTCAGAGCTGTACGGACCTTTTACCTTTTCACTTTTTTTTTCTAAACTGTTTTTTTGTAATTTTGACAACATTCACCCAACAAATATCTTCAAATAATAATTTGAGGACGTTGACAAGGGCAGTTCATAAGAAACAGAAAGTAGCATTATTGAATCAAGCTTGGACTAACTGCACTGACAAACAGAGAGCAGAGTGAAATTATTTTCCTATTACATTTTGATTAGTTTGTGGTTGTCTTCAACTTGTAATTTACCTTTTAAGAGAGTCTGGATCTCTCTGTGGGAGCCTCCCTGACAATATTTGTCTCGGTCTTGTCTGTGGATTATTGAGGGTCCAGAGTAAGAAGGATTTTGCTTGTGGTTGGTGAAATCATTAAGACGGGGTCCAAATTTGGAAGACTTGGAAACAGGGAAGAAACTCATGCTGGATGTATGGAGTAAGACATTAGGACAGGTGTAGGAAACACCTACAGGAGGTCAGCTTTATATGGTAGAATTCACTCCAAATTCTTGTATTAAGTGTATAGTACTAGTGTACTCCTCCCACTCTATAAGGTATTTCATTTTATGACATGAAAACTAAAATTCTAATACATACATCTGAGAACATGTCATCCATATGATTTTGCTATTGTCAATCAAAAATAAGCTGACTACTCCCAAAACTTTTGAAGTGGATGTTGTCCTTTTATTCTGTACAAGATTGGGAAAAAAAACCCCAAACAAACAAGAAAAAATTCTTAACATTTTTTATGATCTACTTTCAATGCTATCGTAAGTTGTTTCTTTCCATTACAATTGCAGAATTTGTTCCATCTCTCAAAGTAATGTAATATTTATATATAATTAATGGGATTTTATTCTTGTTAAGCCACTGATCTTGAAAGGAAAGTATATTGTTTCTAGATTTATGGTATATATTTATTTTTTCTTTACAGTTTACTAGAGTAGCAATTTTAACCTAGTCTCCCTTCTATGTCTGAGTGTTCCCTCCTCTGCTGACGAACTTCTCATTCTTCTGCTGGTTGTGTTTCTTTTTGATTGGATGAAAAAATAGTCCCCCAAATGAGGAACTCATTCAACTCATTCATTTTCTCCTGCTCCTGAACACAGCTCCAATGTCCTCAGACAGGACTGAGCTTAGTTTTCTCACATTAAGATAACTAACTTTATCACAAGTTTGTCAGAAGAGTTGTGTCTACTGCAGCTTTAAAATGTGACTAAATTTATTAAAGATACAAATAGGCAAGTGTCTGTAATTACATGATGCATATGGACTAAAAGAATTTTTGGCTCGTATGTCCCCCTGATTTCCAACAAGATAACAGAAAAACATAAACGTATACACTGCACTTTGCAAAAGCTTCAGTCTAACACCTCTCCTTAGAGCTTTTTATCCCTGATAGGGGGAATTGTGCAAGAAAACAAGAGGTTAAAAATATGATGGTGAATATTTATTATCACCTTATGAACTATAATTCATAAGTATTCAATTGTTTCCAATCTAAAAAAAAAACCCAACACCCCCCCTTCAAGAACAAAAAAAAAAAAGAAAAGGAAAAAAGTATACTTGAAGAGATAACAATAAGCTGTTCTTGACCTAGGTGGAGCCAAAGAAATGTTAGACAAAAGGAAAAAAATTAAATCAGGGAAATAATTGAATGACCTCTGCCTGAAAAACTATGCCATAAATTATCTTTACACTCTGTGGAAACATTCTCCTTTGCCTTTAGAGTAAATCAGACAATTTTCAGGCCAAACCAATTTTCTAAATCATAATTAGACAAGAGGCTAAAATAGGTCTTTGTAATGGAAGTGGGTTATAAATTTAACATGATATCCATAATTCATCCCTGAAGAAAGGTCCTTTACATTCTGAAAGCTTGGATAATATAACTTAAAGAGCTGGCCTGCTAAATGGTGTAACAGTCTATCTTGCTTAGTTTACTTTAGAACTTTGATTCATACTGTGCTCAGTTCTTTTCCCAGTGGGAAATCTAGATTCTTAAACCTCTTTCTGACACTTATTAAAATAATTCCCTCCTCACCAGGACATCAGCCTTGGGCATGCCCAGTTATTTTGCTAATAATTTTGTCTTCTTCTGTCCTTAGATGAGTTCTGAATTATAATTGACTAGCAAAAAGCTTAATTTTTGTATATATACACAGAAATGTTTAAAATACTATGCTAACAGAGAGAAAACATCTGCCGCCATTCAATAGAGCATTAGGCATTTAGCATACACAAAAGAGTGGGAAAGACATGTATGAATGACTGATAAATATGTCAGTAGCCAAGTAGATGTTTGAAAGAAACCTTTACCTTTTTAAAAAGTGAGTTGCAAAATACATATTTTACATAGCATAACTAGAAATTCTTGATATTTCACCAAGTAGCCAATTGAATTTTCAGATATCTTTCATTATCATGTCAACCTCCTGCCAATTAACATTCAAACAAATTCATTTAAATCAGAATTTTTTCATTGCAGTTTCATTAGGGTGAGAGAAGAAAAGAATATTCTCCATAAACTGATAACAGCTATATTTTTCAACAATTTTTAGAAAGAATGTTGTCTTTAATTGTGCCATAGCTCCTATCACATACAGAAAAATCTATAATGTTTTTATTTTCACTGCTTCAGGTACTGATCAGAAGTTTCTACAATGCAAATCAGAGATAGTTATCATGGAATAAATCTGACAAGCTGTTGCTCAAGGCCAAAGTACTTCATTTGTGAAGCTAAACTATATAGGTATCAAAATAAGGAAGCCAGTGTCTCTTTTACAGTAGATTCTAAATCTGTCATTTAGCTAAATTACACGGTAGTCCTCAACAGAGGAAATCATCACTCTGTAACACCACTGTACCAGCAAGCAACCTGGATCTGTGATGATATTTCACATTTAAAACATTTGACCAAAACCACTGACCACTTGCTTTGCTCTCACAACAAATTCCCATTTTGACCTTATTTTCAGAAATTGTGTTTCACCACTCTGGTCTTTTTCTAGGCCACAAGCAAGAGTGGCCCCATGCCAGCATTGTTTGTCTCACTCAGGGCTGTTCTGAGGATGTTGAATCAACATCTAATTGAGCAGACAAGCTGTCTCTATTTGCCCCTACATATCCATTTGTGGTTTCTGGTCCTCCCGCAGATAGACTTTCTCATAATAAGCCTTTGATTAGATTTCAAGCTCTTAAAGTCAGGTATTGTCTTTCTACTATCTGTGTGAACAGATCAACTTTAGTAAGGCCTTGAAACTTGTTTGGCCTTTGGTCAATAGTAACAGATGATAAGTTTATCCGATTCCTGACTTTCAATGCTCCTCTGTTTTTCTGTACAACACACTGAATGCTGCCCCTGCTGCAGCATTTCTTTTTTTCTGCTGTAATTGCCTTCCCTTGCTAACAACCTAGTGAATAATATATGTTCACATTAGACTGTTTGCCCCTGTGGGAGGACGTTCCAGTCACCTCAGTGGTTTTTTCAAACACGCTACTGTATGTGACACTATGAGATACAGTAAGTAAACAACCAGATTGCAGTTTGAATGGGTGCCACAGCTCAGATCTACGAATGCCCAAACAGAATAAAGAACCCTTCTGGTCAGCACCATATATTTGATAATTGGAGAAGTATCTTGCAATTACTTTAATCTTTTGATTTAAGGGATTTGCGGAACAATGAAATGAGGATTGTTAATGTTCTCTGAACATTTCACACATGAAAAAAGTGAGGTCCTCTGAGGTAAAATGACTCATACAAGGTCACACAAGAAAACAGAAGAACAAGAAACATAACTTGCTTTTTGTATTGCTCTCTAGAATTAACCCCATACATAATGGCTGAAATTTCAGGGAAGTCAACAACACTAAGATTTTACTGAGTGTCAGGGTTGCAGGGCAGGAGGTCAGGTCACAAAATATTTGCAATTTTCTTAAGGTATAAAGCCTGTTACAAAAGTCAGGTAATGTGATTGCACATGATCTACAAAAGCAAAAAGTGTGCTTAAACCTGGAAATATGAAGGCTTACGGCTACTTATATCAGAGCACAAAGTGGGAAGTGTGACACTTAGGCAGTAACCTTTCCTTTATACCATGCACCACATCTGCCCCATGATTGGAGGAAGTAAAGTCAAGGACAAAGGGAGCAAGGAGTAAGCCATTTGGTAATCTTATCATGTAGCTTCTGCAAAATATTCCCCACAGTGTAGAATTGTTCAAAGTTGCACACGCTGTGTGTCGCTGAGTGAGAAAACTGGCTGCCGTGCACTGAGGTACATTGAGGGGAGAAAGCAACTCGTGACCTGTTAATAGGCATGCTGTGTGTGGTCTCTCCTGGCTACGAGTCCCCGTGTTAGTGATCAGTTGTATCTTTTTCAAACTAGACTCTGCTTAAATTTTACTGATTGTTGCAGTGGTTTTGAGTCAGGGAGATGAGCAGTTTATAAATGTTTTTCAATAGCAAGTGACTCCTATACATCTCAACAGGAGCAACTTTTTTTCCTGCTCAGTCCTCTCTTTTCATTCTTCACACTGAACATAGATTAGCTGTTAATTAAATCAAATATAGCACTGCAGCAAAGCTGGCTTTTAAATCTAATAGTATGAATAATAAAACTAAAACACATGCTTCAGATTATTTTTGAATGTTGGTGTCTAATGTTTGTCAGCTATGCAATACTTTTGTATCTCTTTAGAAGCCTTGATTTTTGAAAATGATGAGAAAATACAATTTCCACTTATATCAGGTTAGACACTGTCGGACTATAATTTCTTGACGTCTTCAAAAGCTAGGAAATCGTGACACCCTGGATTAAAAAAAAAAAAAAAGTGGGGCTAGTGCTTTACTTGGGCACACACCCTGGGATTATCCAAGAGAATTTCAAAGGATGGCAAGAAATATCCACCTGTAGGTCTGTTATTAGGACCTCAACTTTCTAGTGGATGGTTTTCTTACCAGTCTGAAAGGCTATCAAAAAGTACAATGATGTGTGTAAAGTGCTGTTAGCTTCACTACAGGAATATCTGCTGAGTAATAGCTAAAGAAAATATTGACACAAAGAGTTTTTTTCTGCTTATTTTTCTTTCAGTTTGGATGGTGGTATAGATGGGGAAAAACCTAACAATTTAAAAATATTAATGTCGTGGTAAGTAACTGGATAACTAGGATATTATAGACTAAAAAAATAATTTAGTAATAGTTTTCATATGGTTGCATTTTTAAATTCTTCAAAAGTGTGGTTCAGTGAACACAGAGAAAAAAATTAATTAAAGGATAGGATACATTTAAAACCTAAGGATATATCACTGCATAATTTGTGTACAGGCACACAATACATGGCAATATGCCATGGAGGTAGCAGCTACAACTTTGTGGAAAAAGGACCAAAACCCTGTAAATGAACAGGATAAGCAGCCTGTTGCTGTATGATATCAGTACACAAACTGTTTACAGGTTTACCTGTCTATCTATATATTTTTCCTCAACAAATTACAAAAATCTCATAGATTAAATACTCCTATTTTTTTTTTAATACAAAAACCATAATCCTAGTTGCTTGGGGAAAACAGCACAGCACAGCGTGAAAAATAACATCTCATGACATACTAATGGAGAGTAAATTCAGCATTAGTACCTTTTTATAATGAGCCATAGTTGTTTCCTGTTTTGCTCATTTCAATGTTGCATCATAGAATGTTTTGTGAATGTTTTTCATAAAATAGTGTGGGGCATTTTTAATATTTTTAATAATAGTGTGCTGAATTTGGATAGTTTCATTTGCAATTTAAGTAATGCTTTGTTCTGATGAGATCTCTGGAGGTGGTTTTGACATTTAAAAGTGATGTGAAGAGATTCAAAGTGATTAAAGCTGTCAAATGTTACCCTAATTGTGTGACTGCAATCTTTTCAGCCTCTTTCAATGAGTGTATACATTATACACGCTGCACAGCACTTCTGTTTAGATTGAGGTTTTTTATTAATGCCATCCTGATTGACAGAAATTATTGCAAGATCACAAGTGGAACTAAATTACTTTGCCACTGCATTCAAGCAACATGCATAGCCATGAACTTTTAAGATGCAGTTATCTACCTAACCTAGTCCTTCCTCCTTTTCCCCCCAAAAACCCAATGTTATTGTAGTGACAGATGATATCTTTCACATTTATACTGCCATACTAGTTAATGGGAATAAAAAAGTTTTGCCCATATTAGAATTATTTTAACTTTCAGTTTGTATTCAAAATGCTACTTGACAGGTCATTTATTTTAAATATGGTTTCTAGCTAAGAAAAGTATCAGATATATTCTAATTAATTATGAACAAGTCAGATTTTCAGGACTGATATTTTATTAATATCTTGTTATGTATTCATGGAAGCTGTAATACTTATTGATACCTTCTTGTCTATTAAAAATAAGAAAGCTTCAAAACCACTTTGATATCCTTAGATATTCATGTCTTAGCTACCTGGAGTAGTAGTAATATTCTAATTATTTAAGAATATTTGGATATGTAGTGGGTTTTTTTAAAGGCAATTAGGTCCAAATGCAGTAATACCTTCATAGATTTGTCTTTGTATACTAGCAGGAATAAAGGATAAAAGTTAAATATTTCATGATTTTTTTTAATCTTGCAGAATACTTAGTGATGATGGTGTGGTTTGAAAACCTGTGTGTCACAACTGTTCAAACAGCCAGAATGAAATGCACTGTGTTTGCTTATGACAAAGTTGCTGGTAAGGTGCAGCAACACTTAGATGTCTGTAACCAAAATAAGGAGTTTGTTGCAATATTAAATGCAATGACAATTATGTTTCTGAGGATTCTTTAGACAATGAGTGAAGTGTCTGTTGGCCTCCACATTTCAAGTGACCGCACAAATACTGGAAATCATGAAGCTCCTATCTCACATATCCTGATTAGCCATGCTGCCAGAAGAGCTAAGCAAACACGTAGTCTCAAAAAGAACTCAAAATGAACCTTAATACTGATGATGACAGCAGCAATTACTATGACAAGATTATCTCAACTGAAAATGTAGTAGTGAGGACATCACACTAAAGAGAAAAGTTTTTAATGGGCTCCAAACTCTAGCTCAAATGCTCTTACAGCTAGGAAATGGCAATATTTGTTAATATTACAATTTGAAAGAAGAAAAAAAGAAAAAAATCTGAGAAAAGTAAAATTTGGGTATAACTCCTGCAGAAATATGTTGCAAAGAAGCAAAGATACACATCACAGAGACATTCAGTTTTATTTATGAATAGTTAGAGGATGGTGGACTGCATTTTAAATGAACATTTCATTCATGCCTGTCTTGTAGGTAGGATGATCACAGTGAACACGTGTAGGGGCTATCACCTCTTTCATTTTCTGCTTTTTTTTTATTATTTAAAAAAGACCCAGAGAAATATTTATGCAGCATGAGTCCCAGTAGCACTAAGTTACGAGGCAAATAATGCTTTAAAAATTGCCCAACAACTGCTACAAAGAGATAGGAGGTAATTCTCCAAAGGAAATTTTTTTCCCTTGTGTTGCCCGGTTAGATTTGCTTGCAGCTTTCTCCAGCTCAGTGACTCATTGTTATCTGGGCTACAGAGAAAAGAAGAATTAACATTTGAAATGTAAATTATTTTAGTAGTAAATTATTATATTGCTTACTCATTGGTGGTGATTTATTTTCAGGCTATTTTAATGCCATGTTTTGCATTGAGGGAATTATTTGTGTCATTGATACCTTTGGAATGTTTTGCACTTTTCAGTCATGTTTCAGTCTCTGGACAACATTGTTAAGAATTAATTATAATTCACAATTATAATGGTTAACAATAAAGCTCAAGTTTCGATGGCTTTAATGTCTGATGAGGGTAAGTAATAGAGTTGGGTGAATAATTCATAGTGAATAATTTATTCAGTGAATTTGCCAAATAATGTCTGCAAATAATTCTTTAGATTGTTTGCAAGCAGTTCATTGTCAGTATTCCCACATTTGAAATCTGAGCTCATTAGAATGGACACATGGTCTTTATGGTGTTTTCCTGCTCTCTGGTAGTAATTCTAAAACTGAGTATTTTAATTTACAGAACTGATCATTTGTTTTTTACAAAATGTTTCCCAGTATTTTCTTTAAATTAAGCAATAAAGCAATTGGCTAAAGTGCCTTTACATTAAAGATTAAATTAGAAGTATTTAGATAATTATTTTCTAAATTATTTATTTTCAAATCCAGGTTTAATTATTAAAGAATTATTGTGGTTTTTAAAGAACAACTCACTCTTTCTCATAGTTAGCATTACTTTAAAGTAAAAGCTGCATCTGGTATTGGCTGCCTGTAATTATGAGGTGGGGAGGTTTCTGAAAATGTTCAAAATTCAGCATTCTGCTGATAGGTTTTATTTTGTTGTACGGCAGAAAACACACGGGATCGGTATACTAACATGATTCAGCTAAGCTTAACTAAACTGTGTCCTTGATCAATGTTTTAATTACCTCCTCATTCAGATGCCTGTTATGGTGACCATGCTTCCGCATTATTTCACATTACTGGGTAAATACCTTGTGTTACCACTGCTTGTGTCAATTTATGTTTGTCGCCTAGGCTGCAGCTCTGCCGCTGCTTTACTCCCTCCAAACTGACTTTTGGAACCAGCAAGTGTGCAGCTGCTGGAAACTGTGATGAAATGAGGCTGCACACAACTCTCCTGAGGAAGAACCTGCCTCACTGTTTCATAGCAGGAGCTTATGTTCTGAAAAGAGAGCAAGTGAGAGTGAAAGATTTTTCCTCAATTCCGCTCCCCCCCACCCCGTTCTCTGTTAAATGAACATAAATCCACAGAGGAGTTTTATGTAACTCCACAGTGACAGAACATGCTGTTATCAAGCACATAAAAATGTAGGAAGAGCCACACTGTGTCAAACCAAAGGTTCCACCTTGCTGAATATTTTATCCTAAGCAGTAACCAATAGCAGATGTTCAGGGAGGAATATAGAAAACTGATAAGTACAGAAGGCTTAATCCCTTCTGTGTTAAATCTCCCAGCTTTCCCGGCTTCCTGAGGTGGAAGTCCATTGAAAACTGCCACTGGTACTTTTTCTAAATAATTGCCCAGGCTGGCAACTGACAAATTTATGCAGCAAGAATTATTCAGTTCTCAATGAATTTACACCCTCAGCATTCTCAGAAGTTTACAAATCCCTCAAAATTATTACATATATTTCTCACATATCTGAGTAATTTCTATTATACTCATTGAAAGAATCCATCTGTTGGGTAGATGCACTATCAAACACCTTGTTTTTGCCTTACAGATACTGAAAAATGCTTTGTGGTATAATTACAATAAAGGAAGCTTTTTAATCTTAACTAGCGCTTCCCCCTTACCTGTATGCAGATGTCATAAAAGCCAGTAGACTGTTTGTGCCATCTGAGGGAAACTCATGCCAAAGCTCTTTGCATTCCAAGACTGCTTTTATATTAGTGGCTTTTCAGAGTTTGAACCAGAATAAAAGTGAAAGACATAAAAATCAAATAAACTTGCACCCAATATTAGTATATAGGGAATAAAGATTCTCTGTTAGGAACTACAGAATAGTCTGCTTTAGCTGGAGTAAATGAATCAATACTTTATCCCCGTAATATCTACAAAGTTTTGGAGCAGGCAGGATAAAACTACAGTGACGAAGTCCTGCCACAGGCTGTATGTATGACATGAAAAAAATAAATTCTAAAAGAAGAAAGAAATGTTCAATTAGTACTAATTAACTTTTCCTAGGTATGTGTGCACTTCATGTCTTCTGTAGATATGTGCAAATATTTATTTGGAGGTAAAATCACTGAACATGGAATAAATTTAGGAGGTTTGGCTAAAGTAGTATCAGTGTGCTTAGTCTTTGGACATGATACGTTTGAAAGGCCACTATCTCAGCTCTTTTACCAGAGCTGTTCTCTTACTACTGAATGCCTCACACACCAAAATTGCCATCCTGAGATAAAAGTCTGACAAAAAAGGTCATCCTTCAATTGAGGTCTGAGAACTTTAAAAGTTCAATCCTTGTCAATCATTGAGAGATTTTCAGATCTTGACATTGTCCATCACACAAGGGTATAACAGTCCTGATATCCTGCTCTACCCAAGGTACAGAAGATCCATCAAATAAAATGTTAGTTTGGGCTCAATTTGTAGACTGACTTTAGGAAAAAAAAAAGAAAAAAAAACCAAAACAAACCAGTTCTGTATACTTTAGAACGTAATGCCTTAGAGAAATGAGAAAGGCCAAATTGGACAATGACAATGAAGTCCTTTTAATCTATCCTCAATTATGCAGGAAATTTGATTTTTTCTAATAGGGAACTAACATAGGTCCTGTGTCACTCACAGCACAGATGGCTGTGAAAACGTGAAGTCTATTCATTTAAACTAAAAACACATCCTCACAATAATATGGAAGATGGCGAAAGAAGCATTTGCTACATATTTAACAGCACTTTCCCAGAAATGTATTGTTTAGCTATTACAAATACCTAGTTAAGCACGTACATTTCAGATTAGCAGATTGTGCTGTTTGGGCTGTGTAATTTGAAAAGGAGGTGAAAGGGGGGACTTTCAAATGAGATAGTTAATACATTTAAAATTAAATAGAGAATACGTTGATGTATAAAGTTGTATGGAAAATCACGCTGTGAAAAGCCAGTGTCCAAAAAGGAGACAGAGGAATCCTGCAACTTTATTTGAGTAAAGGGAGAGGGTCCACCGGGGCACACGGCCGCGGGGTTTTCTCTCTCGAGGTTTCGGAGGGCACAGCCTCCTTTTATCCCAAACTCCCTGCCACACGTTGCCCTCTTCCTTTCCCTATTGCTGAGGCACCAGGAAGGTACAGCCTTCCCGAACCGCCTATCCCCCTTGAACCTGTCATTTTACCCCAAAATTTACAAACTCAGGCTTGTGCAGACCCATTCGTCTGTTTCAGCAGCCAAGTTGTCTGGGCTCTGTAACAAACCCGCTGCCCAAAGTTAGTAGAAACATTAGGACCCATTTCGAAGACATTAGCACCCAAATCTTCACCCATAGAATTGTTTGTAAAGACATTAGCACACATTTTGCCTATCAAAATCAACATATTTTCCAATAGCTGAAAATTTTGAAGTCTTATCCTGCTTCAAAATTAAAATTATACTGTGGAATTATTTTGGGAGTTCTCTAAGAGAGCATGGCTCCTCTCTTTTTGCGATGAACCACTTATTTGCAAAACGTCTGGGGAGAAATCTTCTTATACGTTTAATTAGAAGCTGGCATTTGGGAGAAATGAACTGCTCCCAAATTTACTTCAATATTTGTGACATATTTTTAACATAAGGCATCCCCTGTAACTCAGAACTATCAACATGCATGATCCAAATCAATGCTATTTTACCTAGACCCCTGAATTTGCTGGCTGGAAGCTACATGAGCCCTTGGCCTTTCTTGCTGCCTCGCTGCACTCTCTGCCTGCTTTGCAAGGTATCCTTGGTCACCGGTGCCTTGCTCCAGCTCTGCTCTGCGTGGTGCTCTCTCCTACTGTGGTCACTCTCCCCGGCACTCCCCAGGACTGTGCTCTCCTGTGTGCTCTGGGAAGTGGCTGAGGACGCTGTTCTCAGTCTCACAGTCCTCTTCATTCCCCAGTCACAGAAGAAGGACCTGAACAGGAAAATCGGGGTGATAGAAGTAGGAAGACACAATGTCTCAGAATCTCTTTTAAAATAGGGATTTCCAGCTACTCTTGCTATCAGAGGAGTGGAAACCTTAGGCTGTCTCTTTTTAAGGGAAGGGATTGTAGACTGTCCTCATCATGAAAGGAGTGTGACTGGCCTGTTAAAAAGAAAGATTTCCTGTGTGTGCCCCAGGGCACCGGTAAGCCTCAGGAAGGTTCCACACTGAATGTAGTTTTTGTCTTGCTTATTCAGTAGCAGAAAAGCAGTCCATCAGCATGGAATGCATGCAGGTACAAAGCCAGGCACTTAGGTGGTTGAGAGTCAATGCTTCAGTATAAAGTAGTTTAGCTGCTGTTTCAAATACTGTATAGAGTAATTTTAGGCTAGTGGGAAAGAAAACTCGGTGAAGGAATAGCTTATTCAGGGCTCTCCACAACAAATGACTGTAAAAAGTTTTTCAGACACATATTTCACGGAACAGACCTTGCCTCCTGATAGCAAGCCCACTCTGCAGACTTGGAATCCTGGTGTTCTATTTCAGTATGCTGGAAATATACACTCCAAAGTATATAGTAATGCTGCAAGAGAACGGCATAAGAGTAGGCTGAAAGGCTGGAGGGGGAGAATGAGTCTGTGAAAAGATAATATTTAACACTTGTGGGTAGCATTTCATTTTCCTTGTACTTCACAAACATTGACTGATTAATAATCTCACAGCAATACACTGAGTCAGGTAGTACATTTCCTTCCTATTATTATTCCCAGTTGGTGGTGCTACAGAATGTATAGACCTAGATGGGGATGGAGGGAACACATCAAGAGCTGTCTGAATTCTCAGTTGTATCCTAGAGAATTCTTCCTTATTATTTTTATTTAAGCAAATTTTAGCTTTTGAAATCAGAGCCCATAGAGTGCCTCATTAACAACATTTTGCTGGCAGTGCTTCCATTTTTTCATTTCCAATTATAAGGCAACAAGTGAGTTCTTTCTTTGTGTATGACAGCAATGCCAGCCATTCTTGTTTGCAATATATTTGTTGTTTCTGTTGGTGGAGGCAGAGGAAAGAGGCACTGAGTACAGGCAGTGAGTAGTATGCTCTCAGCAGCTGTCACTGCTGTCAATTACTTGGTTTTCATTTATAAAAGGCAATATGGAATCTTTAGCTTTTATAGTACCCAGGAAAGGCTGGTTGGTGATTATTGATTTTATTTAGTCCAGGGGAGCTGCTCACACACAGACTACAGTGAGTTGTGTGCTTCCTGCTGCTAGCTCTCCTGCCACTTACTGTTTTCAATTATTTATAAAATCCAAGGCACATCATAGAACAGTTCAGCACAGCCTCTGAGACAGGCTGCTATTACTATGGTAGTACTCCATCCATGTGCTTACCATTTCTGCAACAGGAATTGACATGAGCAAATTGCCCTAATGAGGTCTGATGCATTATGAAGGCCTGGACAGTAGAAAACTATACAAATTCTGGTATAACCATCACAAGCTGCAAGTGCCATGGTCGTCACTTTTCAAAGTAACCACCACTAGCTATCAGCAACTTGATGTGCTCTTCTGCAAATGAGTCCATCCATATTGTGTTTGCCCTACCTTCTCTGAGTGCCTTGTGAGGATAACAGTATGAGCAGGTCTGTTTTCTTCAGTGACAGAGAAAATGCTAAAAATGGTTCAGAAAAGCAAAAGAACTGTTTTGTTCACACACACACAAAAAAAAAAAAAAATCCATGAAAAATCGTTGGTGAGGTCTTCAGAAGAAGCTTGATTACAGGCAGATATTGAGAGAAGAAAAAACTTCTTTTGAAAAGATCTTTAAGGGGAAAGAGAACCAAGACGGCATTCCTGGTCATACTTGTTTCCCACTTTCTTCCTAGGAGATTAAAGCTATGAAAGAATGAGGAGCTGAACTCCTTGCTATTTCCACCCTCAGTTCTGGGAGCAAAGAGGAGGCATTAAGGCCGTAGTTGAAGCAGGACAAAAGATCAGCAGAAGTGCCCGTGGATCCAGAAAAGTTTGGATAAAACTGTAAATTTGTAGGAATTTTATCACGCTGAAAGGGCTTAAGATGTTCTAGTTCTCTTCAAAGCTACACCATGACAGAAAAAGAGGCCATTGCAATTGTTCAGTGGAGAGTATGCAGAATATAAAAGATCTGGTCAAAAAAGAATAAAAAGAGATTGGGATCAGTTCAAAAATAATTTGTTGACTGGCAAATAGACAGAAGCCTAGAGCGTCTTATAAGGTATTTCCAAACACATCACTGTTTTACTTATATTGGTAAACTGCATACCCAAAGATGTTTCTAGAAATACAGTACATAACTCTAAGTGTGGGAACCCTATTAATTTGTTTTCATATAAGGGCCTAAAATAATTTTGTCCAGAATAGAATATTCATATTGCTAACAATCACAGAATATAGGGTCTAGTAGTGGCATTTAGAACTCATAATGCTGAAAAGCGAGCACAATATAGTAAGTGCAGATTGTTACTTTCAAGAAGTTGACAAAAAATTTCTCATTTAATTCTGTTGACTGACCTTTTTACAGTACATTATATGTAAGTCACTTAGTTTGGATTTTTTACTCTCTCAGACTTGTGTTTCTAACTTCATAATTCCTTATTTGATCCCCAGGAAAGGGTGGAGTAAAACTTGATCCTGATATATATTTTTTTAGGTTTATGTTTCAACTAATATAGAGTTCCTCTTTAAATGGTGTTTTCCTTTCTTTTTGTCTTAGTACGCCCCTAGCAGAAGGGTAGCTTTTAACTATATTTCCATGAAAATTGCTGAAAAAATACTTCTAAGATTTACTTTGAAACCATATTTACAATTTCGATGTCACTCTTTAAAGGAATTTTTTTACCTTCATAACTCATACAACTGGTATAGGAAGCAACTGCAGAGAACAGTGTGCAAGAATGAATATATATTTATGGTAAACTTTCTGAAGTATTCTGTCAGCTGCAGTCCCAAGCACTTTTAGAGGTTTCTTTTTCTAAAGGGGACAAATTTTCCAACTATAGTTTTCTTTATGAGTCAGCCACTGATGATGTAGTTCATACCATCTTGCCAGGATGCTGATACTAGAGGTAAGGAGCTAGATTCACTTTTCCAGCCCCTGGCACATGAAATTAAGTGACAGAAGAAGCCCAAGCATATGGAGGAATGTGTTCCACATTTTCAATGTCTAAGTACACTGTAAGAAAAGGAACTAAGCTATCAGAAAGCCACATTGGAACAAATAGAAGTTTCATCATTCATGTCAGTGGAACTTATAATCAGCCTATATTAAAAGAAACAAAAACCCCACAACAACCCTCTGCTCGAATGTTTCAAATTTCTTTTTGGCACTTGTTTGTCCAACAACTTATTAAATCAAGTATGATGTGCACTGTAAAAAATATCATGCAAGGAGAAACACAGGAAAGTGACAGTATGTAAATGGCACAGTAAAAAATGAAGATGCAGTTCTAGACTTTATTCCAAAAAAAGTATTGTTCGAGGATGGCTTCTGTCACCTGTCTGAAGATTTGCCCTGAACAAGCAGGGTCAAACTCAGACCAGGAAGCCTGACCAGAAGGATCATCTTTCAGGGTCAAGGCTTCTTGTAACACAGTCTTCTCTTTTGTACAGATAGCCCTTATTTTTATTCTTTGTCTTAATTTTCATAGTCTGAATAAAATTTATAGAACCGATTTCATGACAGATTTAATGTTTTCTCTAAATACCTAAAACAAGAAGGCAAACTGTAAATGTGTTGGAACTGTAAGAGACTGTTTATGAGAGTACTCGTCATGATAACATTATACACTTCTGGATGAGATTTTTTTTAAACCATATTTTTTAAATTGTATTTAAGATAATAATCTTAGAGGACATAAGGAAGAAATTTGATCCCTTTTGTAGTATTTGTTGCAAGTGAGTCAGTCAAAATATCAGATAGGAAAGATCTGGTTTGTGTTACAATTTATAAATAGTTGCTGCTTTTAAAGCCAGATGTGATTCATACACTAAATCTTTTTCTTCCTAAAATGTACCAGAAAGCTTGAAAAGCAGTAAAATAAAATGCTGATTTCCTCTGAAGGAAGCCATTTTTGAGCTGAGGCATATATGTGTATATACACATACACACCTCTTTTACCTTTGCTAGTTCCTGAAACCTCAGTGAAATCACTGAGTCAGATAATAAAGCCAAGCTGTGTGGTGATGAAATTGTTCTTGTGAACATTCCCACATTTGTTTACATGGAAATCAGTCCTATTAACTCAGAATATCTACTATTTTTTACAAAAATAAATTTTCAGTCCAAGGTTCACTTGTACTTTTAGACATTTAGAAAATATTTTCCTCTTTATTTGAACATGCTCTTTTACTCTCAAAGTAGAAATGAGGAATGAAGTGGAATTTTCTGTATATCACAGCAAAATTTGTGAAGAAGGCTCATGTAATCTTGTAGACAAAGTGCACTTGGGTGTCAGGCAAGTATTTTTAATAAAATTGTAGAGGTAGTTTTAGAAATATCTAGCTAGACATCTGTGATATGTAGACATCATAAGGTTAGTCATCCTTGATGAGCAAAAAGGTTCCATTATGTGGTTTTAGAATAAACTGGGTACATTAAAGATAAAAGTCTTGTCCTGTCAAATTCAAAGGGGAAATCAGTGGGATTGATCACAGTAATACGTTATACGAACAATTCTTTTAGATGGGGTTTTCAGTAAGACAACAGGCTAGACCATGCAGATATTTTAGTCCCTTGGAAACTGTCCCATCTACATTTTGGAGGTAAACATTTAATTTGAAAACTTCTGTTTTCTCCAGAATTCAATCATTCTATTATTGCCAAAGATTTTGAGTTTAATTACTATATGACCATAAACTTCACAATACTTTCTTGCTCAGACCCATAATCAAATACTCCTACCAGAACTTGTATTTGATTCAGTTTGCACTGTTTCTTCTTGAAGTTAATCCTTCATATAGTATGAAAAGCTGTCACTTCAATAGCCAGCCATGCAGAGAATGGGGAAAGGAATGTTTTTCATTAAGAGTGTTCGTTCCATAGAAACCATCATCAGCTTTGATAAACAGATAAAACCTGGTAAAAGTTTGATTCCCATAACTGCTCAACTTTCTGATATCAAAATATTAACTTCTATGAAATGAAGCTTTGCAATAAGTGGAATATTGAAATTCTGTCAGGAGTTTTGAAGTTTTCATAATGATTTGGCACGCACTTTTTGCATTGTGTACTTTACTATAATCAAACTTCCAGTAAATTATGTAGCCATTGAAACATAAAGCATATATCCATGGAAAACCTGAAAAATTAACATTTATTTAGTTATTTTAACTGAGAAAATTCTTAAGCCATTTAGTTATTTTAACTGAGAAAATTCTTAAGCCATTTTGCAGAGTGCTAACCCTGTGGTTTATTTGTGCTTGCCAATGAATAAATAAATAGTGATTAATTTATTAACTATTAATTTATACAACTTAAATATGTAAGCCTTACAAAAATGGTATGGTTCATTAACTCTAAGTTCAAGTTTATGCATTTATTTTAAAGCCTGTCAAAAATTAGAAGGCCTCATGACCAGCTTCTCAACCCTTTTAAACTAATGAATCTCTGTGGAAGTCAATGTCAATGGGCATTGGGGAAAATCTGGCTGGTAATACACGTATAGTTGAGGAATCTTTTTTTCAGCCAGCTGACATTCTTATTCAGGAAATGAAGCAGGAAACATTTCATTAACAGTGAAAGAGAACAAATCTAGTGAAAAACAAGCAAGGCACAGTCAAAGGATCAGACATCAAATGGATGAAAATTGTCCGAACTCCATTGAAAATAGCATCACTAGACACCAGCTGAGGTTCAGGACCTTACTTCTTTAATTAAAGTTGATTCCAAGATATTAAACAATGACCACTATCAGGCTTTCTGTCTTATTGCATAGCTCTTACCTGCACTATCTTAATCAACTGAGTCCAAACTGGTCTTAATAAAAATAGATTGGCATTCATCAATATAGGGACGGAGCATAATATAAGAGAAACATATCCTTGAATCATAAAATTATTATCATTTACTACATGCAGAGGAAATGTTCAGTGAAGTTGAACCTTCCCTCAGCTCAGTGGCTATGATGTACCTGAGGCCTGTGGGCTGCCTGAACATATTAACAAACTGGACTATTTTTTTTGAATGGACAGAGAGGCATAAAGCCAACTTTGTTCTGAGTTGTTCAGGATAGATACCTAAGAATACAGAGTTGAGCTATGCATGCTGAGGTGATTGCGCTGGAAATATTGAGACTACAATCTGGTCTCTTGGTTTTGTATCTCATTAAAATGTCTGTAATTAGAACCGGTCTGTTCATATGTTTTTTAAAGCAATAGAACTTTAAACTATTTTAATCGTGGAAAAATCTGGATAGTGTGTATAGGAAAACCCAGGTTAGCTTTTTCTAAGGTTAATTGGGGTGTGCCAGGAAGAATGTCAGTTCAAGGGCTTTCTTAAATGCTGTGGACTTCTTTCAGAATCTATTCAGAAGAATTACTTCTACATTCTATTGCTTCTTTTATTTTACTTGTCCCCTGCTTTGCCTGACATAGAAAGACAAAATTCTAATATGTGGAATCTGTTTTTGTGTTTAAGTTATAGGAACTCCTGGATTTTAGTAAGGGTACACAGCCTCTCTCACATCTTAACTTCTAGAGGCCCCCACACTGGAAAATGTGGCAGCACTACTTTTAACCCGGACAGAGCAGAGCTGACATATCCTCTCCATTGTTGCTTCATTTCACAGTGAGTAATTTATTCATTCAATCCATAGAACTCTTTAAGGCCACTGCTTAGGAAGTAGAAAGTTCCTCTTTTTGCAAGGTAAAAAGTTAGATAACATCTTAAATTGATAAAGAAAGAAACTGTCTCTTAACCTCTGGTGAACAAGATGATTTTCATCCCAATGGAAATCTCCTCATACATTTCATGCAGCACGAACTATCAGTGCTCCCAATAAAGGCAGTGATTTTTCAGCTAGAAAAATACTTGTCACAATTTATATGGTTCAAATAGGAGGTAGACTTGGATAGAGCAGAGCAATCCAATTTGAGCCACAGGTAGCTGTAACTCTAGAAATGTGTGCTTTTTCATTAAAAGACCTTGAGGGCTGAAGTCATGACTGAACAGCTTTAAACTCACTGAGATACAACCTGAGATAACAACAGAAACATTCTTCGGTCTACCATGATCTCTGATGCCGATGTGAAATAGATCATAGATGAAAGAGTAAACCCCAAAGAATTAATACATGCATATGAGCTGATAAGCTTGAAAAAAATTATTTTTTTCCTTTCTCCAATATTCTCACTTACAAGATTTCAAATAGATTTCAGTCATTCTTTTTATTTTATGTTTACTGAAAAGATATATAAAGCAATGGAATTTTGACAAGTCTTTTAAAATTCAATTAATTTCTATTGTGAAGTCATCTTTCAATAAAGACAAGAAAATCCACTCCCAGGAATAAGACGATATTTTATCCCTACTTAGATATCAGATATTACAGTCACAAATGTAGAGAACATTTCTGCAGGTCTCAATTTGAAAGTACGTTAATAAATCTGAGGAAAAATATATTTTTTCTTCCTGTAGAGTAGCTTATTAACTTGCACTGTGGAATCTGAAATGTGATTTAAATAATAAATTGTGAAGCCTAGTATCTGCCCAAGATAAAAACCTAAAAGATACACATTCTGTCTCTTTTTACTTTTATACAGCAAGCTAACGAGGTCAAAAAGCAAAGCAAGAACTCTTTCTCCTGTACAGAGAGTCACTGCCTGTTTCTTTGCATAAATATCACTGGGATGCACACACATATGTATTTCCTTTATTTAATTTGAACCCCCAAACCCGTGAGGAAAAAAATATCAGAATAGCAAGATCTCAGAAGAAAAAAGGAAATCAGAACATTAAATAAAGGGATAATCCTGGGTTCAGAGTTTAAAAGTTGAAATCTAAAAGTTTTTTGAACCAATATTAAAAAGTTGCTAAAATTCAGTTGTTTGGTTTTTTTTTTAATAGAAATCAGACTTTATTTTTAATGTTCAAGTTTGAAAATGCCTTTCAAGTAGGCTTTACTAGATGCTTTTGTTGAAAATCTGACCTTTCATTGATCAGCCTGCCACTTTTCTGTTACGTTGGTTACAACAAAGCACGGGTCATCCAAAAAAAAGGAATACTTAAAGGACAGTTTTCCGGAAATATCAAGAGGTTGCAGTAAAGTATTTGTCATGATCTGTAATCTTAGAGAGGTATATTACATTTAATAACATAGCATATACTTTACTATTGTCTTTATTAAAAACATTTATTAATAATAAATTACTGTTAATCCTTTGATTTATAAAGAAGAAAAAATCCTCATTGCTACAGAAATCACCTTGGTATTTAAGATGAATTTAAGGCTGAAACAAATGTTTAATATTTTCTTTTGAAGCAAGTGAATAACCATTTCACCATGCACGAAACTATGCCAGGCCTCAAAGTAAAAGTAAAAATACAAAAGTATTGTGGTGCTGTATAGCGAGCTTTGTCCAAGCACAGGTATGGAAACTCTTTGAGACAAATTACACCCTAATTTTAATGAAATTGTGTAGGAATAATTTAGCTGAAAATTTTCATCACTACGAAATATGGATATTCCTAAATTTCTTCTGATTCTAATCTCTTTTAGGGGTGTGCATTTGTATTTTCTAAACAGATTCCCTGCTGCATCTCCCCCAAATGACTATTTCAGAGAGTGTTTATGTGCATGCATGAATTAGTGTGCACATACGAATTACTCATATCAAATATTTGCTGGTTTAGAACCTTCCAAATTCAAGATTTGAGTAAAATCTGACACTCATTGGCACCTGGACAAGCATATTAAAGCACATGTTGTGTGTTAGCACCCAATTTGGCTTTAACTGTGCATATGTCTCCTTCTATAAATTTTCTCCTATGGATCAGCTTCCCTGAACACACAATAATACAGGAGGCAATGATATTTCTCTGTTTCCAAAATACAACAATATGCTTGTAGATTCTTAAAACAAAATGCAGGATAGATAATTTGCTTAGCTTTAGATGCTAATGTACAATATATTTTCCCATCTCCTCCCATTTAGTGAAATTACTCCAGAAGAAAAATATCCCTTTTTATTGAAGTATACCAGATTAAAGTGAATTATTAAAATGCATAAAACAAGACAGTAATGTATAATGTGGTTTGTGACAAAATGTACTGTAACCTTAACTGTAATTATATCAAATATATTGATTTAAATTTCATAATCAAATTGTGCAGGTAACGATCCATATCTTTGGTAATTGAGTTGTGTGTGCAAATGTAATTATAGTAATGGTATAAAAATTTGATGATGCCATCTAGATTAGATTGAACTTTGGGTGTACTTTAAAGAATATTCAGGGATTCATAAAAAATCAGTTCATGTGGAACTATATCGTAACACAGGACTGATGTTTTCCTGAGACTGGAGTTTAATCCCTGTTAAAAGTGTGGCCGGAAAAGTTCCAACCAGGAAAGCATCTTCAAGTTATATTCTCCAGTTAAAATATAGGACACAGGTGATGAAAACCTTTGTAGAAGACAGCAACTTTTTTTTGTGGAAGAAATTTCAGGTTTTCCTGAATGGACTTTTTTGGCTAACAACAATTTTCATAGATGCTAAGATCTTCAGTGCTCAAAAGCACTCTGAACTTCTAAAATAACAAGAAAGATTACATTTTGCAGTGCAGAAGGGAGAGGTGTTTGATAGCTCTCCACAATGCTGGAATTATTAAAGAAATAACCAAAAAAACCTTCCCCTCAGCAGTTGTTTATATAGTTCCAAATCATCAGTCATCTGGAATGAGATACCTATCCTGGCTTTGTTATCAAATGCTTTCTTGTAATGGATAAAGTAATGGTAAGCAGTGCCTATAAATTTGTTATAATCACACATCTTTGTTTAAGAATGGACTATAGAAGTTCCAAACAAAATTTTCAATATCTGCAGTAAAAATTGAACAGAAAAAAAAGGAAAGAAAAATTGAACTATAGCCCTGTTTCTGGAGAAGATTCTTACTTTTCTTTTGTTTCAGCTCATACAGACATTATTAATCTTAATGGGCTCTATATGTGTTTTTAAATAGCAGATTTTGACTCAAAAGTTCAAATAATTTTTTATGAGTTTATGTGAATTTTCATTTACTTAATAGGAATATTCTGGAACCATAAAACAACAAATATTTTCTGCAATAATTTATCTCATCCAAAAAAATGCTGATAAATGCTGTGATAAAATTTTCCTCACACAAATGTACATGTTGAATCCATAAGTAAATTCAAAAACATATGAAAATGATGCTTGCATTTCTTACTTTTCTAAATCTTCATTATTCTCATACCAACATCCTATGCTTCATTTGTTGCTGGCAAAATCATGTATCTAGCAGAATTTTAATTGCAGTATTGCAAAGGAGAGTAAGACTAGATTGTCTCAGTATTTGAGAATGTAGATTTTAAAAAAAATCAGCTATACATAAACTCAGGTTAATCAAATGTGTTACTAGAAGAGGTGAGATTCAAAAGATGTAGGCAAAATTTGAATATGTGTATGGATAGTAACATGTGGATGGTAAATATTCAGCTAATTAGGGTTTTCTTGGATCAAGAACATGAAGAAACGTATGTTTCTGTCACATGTGATCATGAACATCATTCAAACACAAAAGAGAGCTGTTCTTTAGAATTAAGGAAAATGCCATGGCACTTATCTCTGCTTTCTAAGGCAAAGGTGGCTATATGCTCATGGTAACGTGATGAAACCAGAAAAAATATAGAATTGTATTCTTTTTTACTTATCCTGTTTCTCTGTCTTTATTGGGAGAATATATACCACTTGTAGGAGATGTAGGGGTACATCTTGTTTCCTTATCTTCTCTAGATTGTATCTGAAAAAAAAGGATAAATAAAAATAGTTCCATAGAAAAGTCCTTCTTCTACAAGGACAAAATATTACTTATATGAGCAAGCCTAACAATGTAAAGAGCAACAAAAACCTTTTTCTGAACAGAGGTGAAGAATAAAAGGTGACAAGGAACCACATCTCATATTATTTGCTCAAAACTGTGACTGTGCTTTATAGTGGCTTTTAAATAATTTTTTAAGGTTTCATTCATGTCGCAGAAAAAAACCCACGAATATTGATTCCTGCTAATACAACATAAATGCTTCCCAGGTACATTAAAGTCAGTGGCATGTAGTTTAGCAAGAGTATTTTCTCAGTTACAAGAATGGTTTGCTCAAATCTACCTCCAGAAGGAGAGAGAGATTCTATCGAATAATGGCCAGCCTCCTTTGCACCATTGGTCAAAATTGTCCCTGAGTCAGATGACATATGCTGGGCACAGAATATTCCCCAGTCATATGCAAAGCATGTAATTAGTATTCATATTGTGTTTTTTCTTTAAAAAAAAAAATTAAGAAAGGTGATTAGTCCAATAATGATAACATTTACTACTTCAAAACACATGAGACCTCCCAGCTACAGTCCACTTAAATTTTTATTCAGAACATCTAAATCTGTAGGACATATTTTGGCTAAGAGAAATATGAATCACTAAAAGTTTGGGTTGCCTGAGTCTTATCACAGCTGTGATTGCCCTGAGCCCAGTACCTACAGGGAGAAGGTGCTGTTTCACCTGGTAATTATGTACATGTCAGAAGCTTAATCATGTCACTTGACAAGTGTCGTAAAACAGAACTAAGAAATATGTGCTTATTAAACTCAGACATGGTTCTTAAATATCTCATCGAAAAAAAATAGGACTGATTAACAATTTTTCTATGTGCTCAGAAAGTCTAGGGAACAGACACATTTCCAAGTATTTGAGATAAAAGGTTAATAATTAGGAATGGTCTTAGATTTGAAGGGGAGCAGAAAGCAAGATTATTTTTTCAAGGAGCACTTGTAATAAGGCCTCTGAGCTCATATGTAACCACCTCTGTGTTTTCCAGTGCATTGAGAACTTAGACATTTTTACAAAGGTCAAAGGAGTTATACAGTGACATGGTACTAAACAAGAGGAAACAATTAAGAATCATCTTATTTGTTTGATATGCTTAAGAACAAAATATATCTTTACCTTCAATATCCCTTAAATGCTATGCTTATTTATATGCTAATAAAACAGGTACATCATGATTACACCCCGCTGTTTTTTAAATCTAGTTTAATCCTCAGAATAAATAAAATTATCAATTAAGAACATATAAGCAGTATTAGAAATTCAATGGGAAAGATAACATTCAGATCATCTTATTCTGATTGTCAAAATAATCTTGTATTAAATTGATTTTTCGGTAAAATGAGTGGATTTGATCAGAATTTTTTTAAACTTAATACCAGTTCATTTCATTTCATTTTTTCCGCCTCCGTAAGTCAGCAGTTGTCAGAAGCATAATGTGTTCTTCTTATGACATAATGCATTTGAATGTATTCATTTCTCTTTATTGATCTACTTATGAGTCCTAATAATGTAGAATTATCAGAATTTCTTTGTGAAGTAATAAGTGGAGTGCATTTGTAGGAAGGCACTTATTTTGTGAGCCAGATGCAGAAACACTAAGAATATCACAAAATGAGACTTAAAGGTATCAGAGAAAAGAATTGTGAAAGGCAAAACTGGCCTGAAGTGTTCAGAGAGAAAAAAGAAAATTTAAATGTGAAAATGTCTATGCAAAATATTGATCTACACTTTATTAAATACATTTTGTGTGTAACACAATTGTGTGAGTCAAACTAGTTTTCTGCAGCTTATCCTAGAAAGAAAAGATTTCTTTTAAGAATAAAATTATAGCCCTCAATTTCTTCATTCAGAAGCATTCTGAATGAAATTCAATATTACCTTTTTTTTTCTGAAGCAGTTAAATGATTTAGCTGTTCACAGCGTAGTTGTCTCCTAATTATACTGTAGATAAAAGAATATTTTAATGGTCTTGCATACAGCAAGCAAATAAAACCAGACAAAATTATCTGAAAGTTCTTGCTGATCTTTCAGTTTCATGAGCTATTCTACAGCAAGCTAAAATGGAGGTTATGAATACTTTCATTTCTGAGAGATGTTTAACTTCCACAGTATAAAGCTCTTACTATCCCATTCAGTAGAAGTAATTTGCTGCTTCGCACACCTCCTAAGCATAAAGCTGTTGAAGAAGCTATTCTTTAAAATACTGTAATCAGCCACCAGAACTGATTTCTAAAATCCACAGGTGTCTTTCTCACATGTGATTCCCGCTTTTTGAAAGATTAATCTAAATTATTTAAACAATTCAGTAGATATGTGCACTTACCCATATTCAGCAGTACTCATTTATTTCTAACTTTGATCTCAGCAGTCCCAGTTCAATAAAATACATAATCACATAAGTGGTCATCAACATAGGGGACTAATAAACAAAAAACATAGATATGCTGCATAAGGACCTGAAGTGTATGGACATGGGAGCAATTACATCCTGGAAGAAACTCCTGATTTAAGCTTTTGGTGTCTGAATCAAGCATCTAGAAGGTAAAAGAAAGATTCATTCACATTGGGTGTTTTGTGCTTAGGGCTATCACTATAAAGACTCAAATGTGAAAAATGTTCTGTTGCCCTATACACATTTGTAAACATTTTTACAGCTCACAGAATGTGATTGCAAATGAAATATTAACACCCTAAGAGAGACTGGAAATAGCTGAGGGTCATTACAGGGCTGGCAACAAAAATTATCTAATGCACTTTCTAGAAAGACTGAGAGAAGGTAAACCTCGGATATGAATATCAAATTGTTAATTGTTCAGAGCCATGCACATGTTTACACAATCCTGGGAAAGCAAGTGAAGGGCAACAGAAACTTACAAAACCATTGTCTTAATAATAAATCCATGTTTTCACATTCAAAAATTATATTTTAGGAAGTAAACAGCAACATGCATGGTGATTTAAGATTACTGTTTAGAAGCATTTTGGGGGTTGCTCTCATTTATATGCTTGACTTTCATCTACTAGTAAAAATACAGTCTGGTTTACAGCACTTTTAGTCAAGTTCCTAATTGAGTTTGAGCTGCTGCCTCTGGAGTCACTCTGACATCTAAGTGCATGACTAATGGGAGTTCCCTGTTAATTAGAGGTGATAGCTACCATAAAAGTGTTGAAATTACAAGAATAGAAGTCGAAGCTTGGGTTTTAAATATTGTTCCCAAAAGTACATGTTCCAAAAAAAAATTAAATTTTCCCACAATTCAGGAAATTCTTCCTAATATTAATCTGAACCCTCACATGTTCAGCCCAATTTCTACATGATATTGCATGTCCACAGCTCATAGTAAATACAGAGTAAATTCACAGTACAGAACAGCATCCCACTGTCACGTTTCTGGAGCTTAAGGGGTTAAGAGTTTAAGTTTACTTTGGTATTTTTCTGCAAGAATGCTTTGGGATAACAACACACAGATAAACATAAGCAGTTGGGAGATAATGTCCCATTTTCTATATATCTAATTATTATTACCACAGCATAAATAAAAGTAAATATTATGATAAAGAAGTTACGTTAGAAAAGATAGAAAAATGGTCATATAATAAAATGAAATTACCAAGATTACCTATTCAAAAATTTGGCCCAAAATAATGAATAACAATAGCCTCTTCCAGGAAGCTTATGATGAAAATCCATGGACAGAAATTTCATATTTCAAATACTTTCAGAAGTCCATATTGTTTGGGAGGATGGTTCTGAATAAATATATATATTTTTTAAATGACCTGAAAAACAGAGCTGAGAATTTAGGTGGATGAAATCCTCCCAAATACTTCAGAGAGGTGTATTTGCTTTGCTTCTGCTTCTGCAATGCTTTCTCAGGATGAAAGGTATAAATACCATATTTACTTATTTATGCAATCATTCTCATTAAGACATCCTGTGAATGAGAGCTGTACATGGGCAGCTCAGAAATTGGCTCTTCTACTGAGAAGCATGGTATGTGAACATAGAAATCTGAGCTTCCCATTACACAGTAAATAACTGATTTTATTTTTTTTTTTAATTGTAAGGCTCTGTACCTTCAAACTGACATGTGGAATTTTTAGCCTGTAGTTAGGGCTGAAGTAAGGAAAAAACAAAAGCCAAAACCGATTACAGTTTCAAACAGACTAAATGAAGAACTTTTTATTGTTAAGATTGATATTGCTGATAAATAAAAATTATGCATTTTAACATTGCAATTGTCTTTTAAAATAGGCTTTAAAAAAATAGAAGGTATAATGGATGAAAATATAAATTGAAAAAGGAATCTTCTCCAATAACATGTTTGAAATAGCTGGATAAGTAAAACACAATTTTGCTATGGAAATGGGAATTACTGCTGTAGCGACTCTATCATTTCAGCAAAATCCTACCAATAAGTTACCATAGAGTTTGATTCACCGCTAAGTATTTTGAAGCTTTTCTAGAATGAAAGGCTGAGACAGCTATAAAAATTGAGTCTCCACCAGTCCAGCTGATTCAGCAAGGAATTAGCCATGCTCAGGAGGTCCTTTAAAAGATACTCTATTCTGAGGCATCAAACCATGAAAATATGTGGAGCTACTGTAATTGAGCAGTGCTGAACACATGTCCACATATTAAATACTCTGATTTAAACAGTGGCACAAAATCTCTGCCTCACACTGGAGGCTTTCCGGGCAGTGTTCCTATTCCCTTAACTGTCTCTGTCTTCACAGAGCAGTTGGAAGAAAGGATAAGGCCAAGATTTTGAATCTTTATGTTCAATTTTCAGAACAACATTCCGTTCTGGTTTTGGAACACACAAAAAGGGCATTTTCAGGCCATCCAACAGTACAAAGAGTGGGATGACCCTTCTCCAGGCTGCTTGTAGAGAAATTGCTGGTCTCACATTCCTTCGTCTCCTCTTGAAGTGCTTAACCTTCTCTTCACAGTTTGGCTCCAACATGCAATTATATACAATTATCAGCACTTTGATTGTAGTGTCATCAATTATATCAAGGAAAAAATTCTAACCTTTATCATTCTAGGGAATAAATGTTGAAAATTTTAATGATGAATGGAAAAAAAATGAAATGAAATTGAATATTATTAAATTCATTATCGATTACTCAACTTCAGGAATTATGTAGGTATGAATTCATGCTTTTTAACACTCATAAAGGTAATAGCTAATAGACCTTCAGTCAATTCATTGCAGTTAACACTACCTCATTACCCTGCTGCTCAATACAGCAACAAAAAACATCTTTAAAACCCCTGGGGCACTGTCCTGAAGTCTAGAAATTCTAGTCTTTACTCTCCTACTCTATATGATAAATGAAGAAGAGTTATATTATTCCAATCAGCTCTACTGTAGTCTTCATACTTTCAGAACTGCCAGAATGTTTCAACATCTTCTGTGCAAAAAGGCAGCGAATGTGTAATCCAATTTTAATACACATTATTTCATCACCATGTTAGATTTCACAATTTAATTATCCCCTCAGTGCAGGTCCTGTAGCTAAGTTCGAGCCTGGATGTTTGTAGGCAAGACAATCATGAATTCAACAATGGACCTGCACAACCTGCTATCTCATTTTCATGGACTGAGATCTACTTACAGTTTTACATAATAGGCCTGTAAAAGACAGTGTGCTTTATGAAGTCCTCAAGAAGTTTTCCACTTAGGCATGAACTTCCCCTGAGGAGACCAAAGTACTTTTTTCCTAAATGGCCTGTATACAAAGATGCCAAGATTCATTAGTGTATGTTAGGTAAACATTGCTGCAATTTGGTTTAAGGAATGGAGAAATGTGAAATCATTGTATGGTTATGTAGAAAGTAATTTGCTAAGAAGTGGCCTTGATTTGGGGAGTTACACTAATAGTGTAACCACGTCTTCCATTCTGATCATGCTGTTCTGTTCTGTTGTGTTCTGATCATCAATTTTCTGGGTGGTCTGAGAGAACTTGGAAGTATCTCTGAATAGAAAATATTTTATGTTCTTTGCAGTAATTCCATTCCCTGGGAATTATTTATAAATGACCTTTTACATGAATTTTCAAATAAGTATGAGAGGGTTTAGAAGATAAGACTTTTTTTTTTCTAAACACATATATTCCTCTTGAATTTGTAGATGTTAAAATTTAAGTTCCACACATACAATTTTTTTTAATTGTGTTCAATTTACACTGCTAATTTACAGGTACCTGTGAATTCGAAAGTACTTTCAGAAACAACAAATTTCTCTTTATATTCTTGTGCTTCTCTTATCTGCTGGTACCCATTTATTACCGGGAAAAAAAAATAACCCACAAACCAGAAAAAAAATCTGTTACTCCTTCCTCCAAAATGTTTGCCGTGTGTGAGTACAGATGCACTTTGAATTTTCTCTCAGTTTTTTTCCATTAGTAAATGATGCCAAATCTTTGTTAGGCTGTGTCACAATCACAGCTGGATATGTCTAAGGTCCAGTTACTGTTCAACTGGACAATTTTTGTGCATTTTTCTTCTTATTCTAGTTCTTCTTTGGACGTACAATAATACCTTTTTGAGTGGTTTTTGAATCCATATTTTTTTAATCAAAGCTTTCACATATGCTTCTTAATTCACTATGTCTTTCAGTCATACAGTTGAAGAGTATCTGATTTCTCATTGTGTGCTTGCTTACATTTCCCCTTTCTACATCATTGTTGATCATGATTATTTTCATTTTTACTTCCCTAATTTGGAATGGATGTGTACTACTTAAGATTTGTTCTTTTAAATCTAATATTTTATTAAGCAAAAATCTATAGTAGGCTTAGTTGGAATAAGATTAGACTAGAAAGTTAATTTTCTTATTTCTATTTTTCCATCTTCATGTCTCCATTAGAGATCCTAAAGCAGAGCTATACAAAAAGAACATAGAGCATGGGTACTGCTGAGGGGACCTTTGGATATTCCTTCAGTCTTTCCTAAATCTGGTTACTCTTCTTCAGTCATATTTGCCTAGGTTAGAGTATTCTTCTTATCCTTCTACAGCTTTCCTGGGTGCTTTATTTAGAGCAGAATCAAATTAGGACAGTGCATAATTTCTGGATTTTTTATACCTAATCCTATTGCTAACACAACTTTTCTGAAGGCAAGATGGAGTAAATAGCCATCTTCTCCAATAAGGCAGCTTGGCTGAAGATTACATGAATCAGAACCCTTCTAATTCAATATTTAATTCAGTGCAAAGCATCTTAGTGTACAATAAGGCTAACACTATCAATATCATATCGTCATGTTCACTCATCTTATACATCTTACATATGACTTGTCTGCCTGAAAGTGTATCCTTTTTTTCATAGCTGTATTAGTTGATCTGATGAAAGATACTACCTTTCCCCTGTGAATTATCTCACATATCCTTAGACCTTTAAGATAACACCAGTGGTATTACTACTTGTATATTTTCAGTAGCTCCAACAAAAATTAGAGATTAGAGTGAGTTCCACTGACAGAGCATATTTGGCATACACATAATTCAGGCAATGGATTGCAATACATTGAACTTGGATTTGCACATATATACACAAGTTTGCTAGAGGAAAAATAAGGCTTTTCTCCATCGTGATGTTCTTATCCAAGTGGTGTCATCCTGGTTTTCCTATAGCTTGTTAGTACACAGTATCCAAGCTATGCAAAGTAGTAAAATTAGATGAAAACCAGATCTTTTTTTTTTTTTCAACAGTGTAAAATACGAAACACACAACTGTTTGAAGTATCAGTGCATTTTAATTATTTTTCTTGGAGATACCACTTTTACAGCAAATCTGTGTCTACTGAATTCAGCAGAATTATTTTCAATTTACACAATGTGAGGGAAGAACAAGGCCTTTACTTGCAGATTTCCCATCCAGCAGTTTATTAGCCTCTCATATTCACATGCATATGTACACACATAGATATTGATATGAGCATGTGAAGAGTCCATTTTACTTTTTCCAGGTTCTGCTTATACAGATGTTAATTTGCATATTTGGAAAAGGTAGCTTTCATCCTGGAGAAGTGGGGAGAAAAATCATAAAACACATCTCATTTTATAACTCATAAAGCCTTTGCATGTTTTTGTTCTGCAGCTGAAATAAGAGGGGGTAAAAATCCCTTTCTCATCTGTCTCTGACATCAGTCACACAACTGTTCACAAAATAAATGTTATTCCTTCATGTCAGCAGGCTGTGAAAGTGAGGCTTGAAATGGCTGCCTGATTACAACCTTAACACCAACACCTCCTTAATCAACACTCCTTAACTCCCTCCAAATAAGCTCTCTATGATGTTATGATTTATTATATTGACTATGGCTTTTTTCCATTTTGCTTTTTAGGATCTAGAAGAAAGTTGTAATTTAGTTCCTCCCCACCCCCTGCTTCCCCTTAGTGAAGTGACTGCCTTTGATTAGATTTGCTAGGATTTAGTTCAGAGGGAATTTATTTTTATTAAAGTTTAGAAAAGGAAAAAGAAAAAAGTGTGGGTCTAAAAGAATAGGCACTAATAGGTTCACTGCCAAAATAAACCAAAACAAAATCCACAGTATTAGACCTTTGATGTAATTTCCTTTAATATTTTACTTACTACATAAAAGATAGCAGAATTTTCTACTCTCCTAGTATCTGAATTTACTTTTTGAAGGAAACCTTAAATCAAAAAGATAAGACTTCATAGATTTTTGAAGCAGAAGAGGCAATTTATTCTCTACAGTACTTTCCAGAATGAACAGCTATTTCTCAAGAGTTTTCGACCAATTATAAAATGAAACATGCCTTCTTATTTTGAACAATATATTCTTCCTATGCGGAACAGATTACTTACACTAAAGGACATATTTCTATTAATAACTATCAGAGCCTAAGAAGAGCTGCACTACATCAAAATACTATTTTAGAAATAAGAACGTAATCAGAAAATATTCCAGACAACTACAGTCTTCTGCAATACATTATTAGCTGTAACCTTGATCCCTAATCCTGTCACATAAAAAGTTTACCTGTTGGGCGTATTATCATCTATCATTTTACAATGTGATTTTTCCCCCCTCAGATTCTATTGCATATATTGTTTTGATGTTTTTGAAACAGACACACAGTCATACAAGCCAATTATCTTACTCCTTGCCTGCTAAGGATAAAAAAAAATGTTATGAATCTTAGGCTATAGGTGACTTACATAGCTATCTAAGGATGGAGAAAAGGTTTTAACAGCTTTTTTATTCCATGCTATTTTTGTGACTGTCAGCATGATAAAAATGTTATTTGTTATTTGCTGAAAAAGCTTTGGTGCTGGATTGTAGTTGCAATCTCTACTTTGCTTGAGAAATCAGGTTTACCACAATTCTTTAAAATTTGGAATAAGTATAACAATTACAGTTGTAAAAACAAGTGATTAATGTCATGTGCGCAGTGTGATTTAAATGTGCAGTGCTACTGGAACAAAGTTTACTTCCAGATGGCATTATGATGTCAAAAATTATGCTTTGAAAAAAATTCCAGGGAATACGACACCTAAACATTTCCACATTTTGCACATTCATTGTATGATATTCGGCTTTGCAACCACTTCTCTGGCCACCCTGTTCCAATGCTTGACAGCCCTTTTGGTGAAGAAATTTTACCTAATATCCAATCAAAATCTCCTCAAGTGCAACCTGATGCCCTTTCATCTTTCCTACCACTTATTACTTGGGAGAAGGGCCCGACGCCCTCCTGGCTGCACCCTCCTTTCAGGCAGTTGTAGGGAGGGATAAGGTCTCTCCTGAGCCTTCTTTTCTCCATGCTGAGCACCCTCAGCTCCCTCAGCTTCTCCTCACAGGAGTAGTGCTCCAGACCCTTCCCCAGCTGCCCCTCTCCGGACAAGCTCCAGCACCTCAGTGTTTTTCTTGTAGTGAGTGGCCCCAAAATAAACACGGGATTTGGGGCCGAGTAGAGGGGGACGATCACTTATTTCCAATTACATTTCTTCTAACATCCATATGAAATACATATACTTTCTGTCTGTTTTTGTTTATATAGGTACATTAGAAAGCACTTTTGTACATATTGTACAATTTGGAAAGTTAATGAGAATAAGAAAATAACATAGACTGGAGTACTTCTTTAGCTTTCAGAATTAGCCAAAGGTATATCTTAGCTTTCTTACAAGGCTTAAAAAGGATGCAAACGTTGGATATAAGGGAGTATCCAGAATGAGAGAAATAGAGGTATTTCAGGCTTGGTTCTATATGTATAAATTTGTCCTTGTATTGTCTTACTGTTTGGATATTTCAAGAATTTTATAACATTTTCAATGTCTCATAATATATTGATTAATAACACCTGCTAATATTTTTCAACTCCTTTTACAAAGTTTGTAAATATGCTTAATTTAAGGCTTTTTGCTCAACCTTTTCTGGAATTTGCCCACCCTTTAGGGATATATCTGCTAAGGAAAATATTTAATGACTTGCAAATCAGAAATATTTGTAATGCAGAAAGTCACTTCAAGTTTTCCTGAGTAAATTACATGGAAATGGGTCAATTATATAACATGAACAAAAATAATAACAATAAAAAGAAGAAACCTTCCCTATTACGTTGTGACACTAAGTGTTACAGTGACAAAACCTAGAAAATTCAAACATGCAGCACAGGCAAGATACAGCCATGATACAGACATCAAAGTCTTGGGATTAAATTCCAGTTATGCGTCGTCTTTTGCAAAATGACTCTCAGAATTCTTAGTCATCTAATTCTGTGAACTCCCTGTTATTACAGTTGTATCAAACTATTGTAAGGAGGGCTGGTTCTCCTTCAGGACAATTCGATTTTTAACCTGTTAATAGGCTGTTGTATGTGCAGTTAAATTTCTTTGCTAGATTTGTAGACTGCAGGCTAAGAGCTAAGCTTTGATTATAACTAAAATAAAAATAATGAGATAAACACATTCAATTAAAATGTTGGAGAAGTAAAAATTAAATAAAATTATATATTTGGTGGGATGACCCTCAATATGTTTCTCACTGTGTAAATAAAAAGGGCAGCAGTCTATTTCGATTCTAATGACATAAAGGAGTCTCTAAAAACCTTTATCTTTTTCTGAAAAGGAGATGGAGGATTGCTGCTGCAAAGAGAAGATTGAAGATTATTAGAAGAATGCTATATGAAAATGATACATGGAGATCATCCTTCCTGTTTAAATAAGCCAACAACCTTTTCTTCAGAATTCCTCTGCTTCCTGCACTCCTCCCATCTGACAGCAGATTTAGTAATAGGAAGAGCCAGAGAAGAGCCTCTCAAGTCTTTGGCATCCTGGCTGAGCCTTGAGAGCTGACAGTGGGAGTGTGTGCACTGACTTCTGTATAGGAAACTTCTGTATAATGTTCCTTCATGCAGAGCCTCATAGTCCCAGCTTCAAGAGGAGCAGTCCTATTTCTAGGAACAGATAATATGCATAATCATCTCTTCAATCAAACACATTAACAGCTTTTAAAATTATAGACTTTTAGTTCAGAAACTAAGAAATAGAAGATGCTAAAATGAAATTGTTCAAGAACAGAATAAATCCAGGAAAAGGGAGAAAGAAGGAAAAGTAACTGCAAGAAAATTAATGAAAAGCAACATTTATGTCTAGAAAATAAAATAAAACAACTATGAATTACTCCTTAAAGATAGGGAGTAACTGAAAATAAATGTACCTGGGAAGCTTCAGTGTTCCAGTCAGATGACCAAAGTACTCACTTAAAAGAGTCAGCTAAAGAAGGAAAGTGAATCACGAGAATAGTGGATACTGGCAATCACTTTTTTGGTATGAGGTTCTGTTTGCTTTTTCCTCTTCATAATCATAAAGAAAGGGAAAGGAAAAAGGGTACCTGACAATTTATAAATGAATGTGAAATTAATGAACTTGCCTTAAAATAGAAAATAGGGTATTTCACTGCATTTCCTTTAGCTTTGACTTACAATACCTATGAATTGAGTAATATTTGAATTGACCAGTTAATCATTGCAAGTGTATAGATGGGGAGAGATAGTAGCTGATTTTAAAATGTCTGTATTAATATTATATATTAATTGGGAGCAAAATCTGAAGTTTAGACTACCTTTCACCAGTACAAAACCCCAGTGATTTCTCTGTGCTCACCCTTGAAAAGGATTTCAAAGCCACACGTTAATTAATGCTATGTCAGATAAGTTAGTGACCTAAATATACTCTTTAGAGAAGAATGTGATATCTTACTCATCATTCATTCACCTAGCAAAACTGATTGTAGTGCTGAGGGCTGTATATGTGACCTATTGCTGCATTTATAATGGCTATCATTTCTGTTCTGTGCAGATTATGAACCAACCTTTAAATCAATTTTTTGCAAAGTTAAGTGGAAAGCAAGCATAAGATAAATATCTGTCCATCAATTTCAGATGATACACACTCAAATGACATTGGTAGGATTGACAAGAAAGATTTTACAGTACCATATCTGGGACACCACTTCCAAATTAGTGCAAGTATTTCAGGTGGTCCCCAGAAGTTTTCTGCACATGACTTCTCTCCAGGATGCAAACAGACTGGGCCAGAAGCTAAGTCAGCACTGTCTGATGAATCTGCCAGAACTGGCACACCACCCCATTTTCAGCAGTGTATTACTGCTGCTTTCCTGGCAGTTCTACCCTGTACCTTTGCTTTCTTCACCCCACACAGCAGCCCTGGGGAGCCTCTCACAGGCTGTGGCATTGGTAGAGGGCCTGGTTAAAGCCCATCTCTGAAAACACCAAACTCGTGCCTCCAGTGCAAGTATTCTTTGTATCTAACATGAAGGTTTTCCTTGTTGTTCGACTAGATGGAAGATGATCTATTATTTTTGAATTACTCATGCATTTTTACAATCTTTTTGGGGTTTACTCAGACGATGCATTGATGAAATGTTTTATAGATTTTCCTATTTTGTAGACATACAGAAAAATTAAGACTGTGCAGTACCAGATACAGAAGATTAGGAAACAGACACAAAAGTAGTTACCACAAGATATGTTTCGGTGTGAGTTTATTTAGAGAATTTGTTACTTGGTTTTAAGTTGTAGCTCTACGCATACCTTTGGAGTAAGGTTTTTGGTTTCATTTTTTTGTATATTAATTTCATCCATCACATCTCTTCTTTTTGACAGGGCTTAAATAGGCTTGATGATTGATTAAAAAAAAAATTGGAAATATACAAGATGAAAAAATTTAATATTGCAGAATGAGTTTTGCAATGATGCTTTAAGTGCTCTGGAAATTAAAAGAAGTTTATAAATTCAGTAAAAGAAGCATGTAAGTTCAGCACCTTTCACAGAAAACAGATTTCTACAATTGTAAATGCATCAGTCAAAGTTTAAAATTTATTTTAAACTAATTTTTAAAAAAACACCAAAGCCCAAAAAACACAATACCTGAAACCTTGTGCACTCAGATTTAGCCTGAAGTAATTTTTATAGCTAAGTAATAAACAACCGAAAATAGGTTATGTAATAAAAGTGCTGACACCAGCTTAACTACATTCTGGAGTTGCAAACAGCGATGCTGTAATGAGTCGGACTCATTGTGTCTTTCTCAGACATGGTTTCATTTTTAGAAGTCCTATACTGCTGATGGCCCACATTTGCATTACATAAACTTTCATGATGAAATATCTTACCATTTCATCTGAAAAGTATGGAACAGAGATCATTTTTTATTTAATTAGTTCTGAGTTTGCCTAAAGGCTTTAGGAACCAGGAATTTTTCAGACTTGTTTTTACAAATTAGTTGTGAAGTAGAAGCTGTCTTTTCTATTTCTCCATCAAGGTAATGTGCTTTGCTCACATTTATCCTTTTTTTTCCTAATGAGCTATTTCTAATAGTCAGCTGCTTTTTCTGCTGTATAGTTCACTGAGAGCACCATGTTACCTGCATTATTCATTACTGCAACTGTGGCATACCTTGGTTAGAATCTAAACAAAAAACAATTTCTAAGCATAACTCTAAGTCTTCTATAAAAATCATGAATTATGTAATGCACAAATCTCTTCACAATAACATCACTTCTTTCTCTGTCAAACCAGCTATTTTTATTTGATATTGCTCATCTGCCATATGGACTCCTGCATCCAAGTTAATGATGAGACTGAAATACGGCAATACTCTCTGAATCTGTAAAATAATTATCCAATTAAAACTGTTTTAGAACACCTCACACACAAAATAATTTTATATAGTTTTGCACATCAAGAAAAAGAGGAGTTTTTTAATTACCAAAACATTACACAAATACCCATACTTGTAGTTACTCAGAGTGCTCTACGTGGAATTAAACATGCCTCAGTGAACAAATAGTATCATCGTTTGAGAATACCGCAGTAGATGCAGCTACTGCAGAACAAATGTCAATAAAGAAAGAGCTACATAACTCCTTATTCCTGATTGCTAGTTCTACTATTCTTAGATTTTTCTTAATGTTACACATATATGCTGTATGCTGTTGAAATGGGCAGTATGTGGAAAAGTATTCTGAGCTTTTAGACTTGTTCTATGATTAGTACTGCTGAAATTTAGGAAGACTCTATTTTCATATGAACAGGATGATTTGCCTCCAGGAGGAAAATATTTATGTGGTTAGACACATATTTGTTATGATGAATTAAAGAAATCATTCGTGGTGGCACCTAGCACACTTTCTGCTGAAGCATAAAAGCATGATATGGAGCACATTGGAAATCAGCACAAGCAGTAGTTGGTAAATAACCACATACTGCTTGCTGGTTTGACATTTGCTGAACACTGCATCTGACTCTGTGTATTTAGAGAGTGCTTCTTGATAAAAGCACAGAGTTGCCTTCAGAAATGTCCTCCAAAGGACACTGTTCCTATCGTGTGAAATGTGCTCTGAGCTATCAACTGCATTTCATTTATGTTGCTAATTCAAAGTGGCCAAAATCTTAGCATAACATTTGGTAACATCCTGGTCACAAAAAGGAATTTTTTAATTCAGCACGAGTGCGTCCTAATGTTTTGCTGCATCCATACAAAATCCTTCACAGGGATCAAGTCCTCACTGTTCAAAAGAACGTCCAGACTGTGGGAGAATATACACTGATAACCACAATTATATTATCAAAAAGGTCTGATAGTTCATTAGAAACTACACTGAGCTTTTCCTCACACTGTCATCACTCGACTGTTTATTCATAATAACACACTGAAGGTGTAAAATGTGTTCAATGAGAGAATCAGAAGGAAAGGGATGGTACTTCTGGTATCTTTCCATGTCACAAGTCCTGAGTTACTGTGTGTTCTCTCCATGTTAGGAAAGTTACTGACTGGATGTATCTGTAAAATGGCTAATTTTATTTTCCTAACCTAATTGATAACTTCCTTTTCTTGGGAGGCCAATTAATAATATAGTTGGAAAGTATCTTGTAAGATACATGTTTGAGAGTGAAGAAAGACAGAAGGCTCTGATGAAATGAGAAATGTTTGAAATAAAGTACTGATGATGTAATGCGTGGGATCATTTATAAGCCTTGGTTCTATCTGTGGCTTTGATTAAGAGGGGCAGAACAAACACGTTTAAATGTGTCTGTAAGACTACAAGCATCATCAAATACTTCTAGTAAGATCCTTAGCACCGCTATTAAAACACTTGATCAGTGAAATAGAAAAAATGTGTAAAAACTTTTACAAATGATCCAAAGGCAGAGAGACATTTTAAATAATGAAAAAGAGAGGTTGCTCTTGCCACGTGATCCTCTTTGCTTTTGTAATGGAGTGTAAAAAGATAATGCACCTTTTAATAAGAGCACATATTAACAAAGAAGCATATTTTATAGAAAGAGTAACTATCCAAGAAGTAGGAACAATGAAAAAGGAGCGGCATTATGAGAGATAAGCAGATTTACTTGATTTCACATAGCAAAAGGCAAATGCAGTACATACATAAACCAGATAACTCGGTCAGCATAAGCAGTTATTTTGCACTAGTCTTACCTCTTTAGAGACACTTTTCATTTTATTGTCAGCATCCTCCATTAAAAAAGGATTATACAGTTTGCAAATAGTGCAGAGAAAACACATGTAAATGCTGTTTTACTGTGATAAATAGGTGAGGTATATACTTTTTAATGTCTTTAATAAAGATGACACAAAATGTGCCCTCAGCAAGCACAAAGTGTGAAGAACTGGCAATACCCTGAAGGGAAAGGCTCAACAGACTGAAGAAATGGCCTGACAAAAGCCTCTCAAAGGTAAGTGCAAAGTCCTGCACCAGGAATAGCATAAGTCATGCAACAGTACATGCTGGATGACAATTGGATAGAAAGCAGCTTTGGACAAAAGGACATGGAAGATCCCAGTAGACAACAAGAAGTACATGAATCTGTAATGTGTCCTTGTGGCAAAGAAATCCAACCACATTAGTAAAAGCATTGCCAGGAGGTGAAGGAAAACTAACTCTGCCCCTTCTCAGAACTTGTAAGACTTATCTGCAGTATCATGTCCAATTCTGACCTTTGTACACTTATTGCACAAAGATGGAGCACTTATTGTGTGGAATAAAGTTTGAGAGACCATTCCCTAACTGAGATGGTTAAAGGAAGATCTTATTAATGTCTTCATCTACGTAAAAGGGCCATGGAGAAGATTAAGCCAGATTCTTCTCAGAAGTGCACAGTGATAGGATGAGAAGGATGGGCACACAGTGCTTGAGAAATATTGAGAAGACACTAGGAAAAAGAATTCAGAAGTGGGTTGCCAAAACCTGAAATAGGAGTTCAGTGACTGTGGAACCTCCATCCCTTGAGATCTTCACAACTCATCTGGGGCAACTTGATATAGATTATCTCTATTCTGAGCTGTGAGATCAGGCCGAATAACTCCCAGAGTTCATTTGCATCTTAGGTTACACTACAAAATTATTCCAGTACCAGGAAACAGGCATTATAGATTTTCAAAGAACTGACTCTATTAAGCTGTGTACATCAGAATGGCTGCAATTTATAAATAATACCGAAGAAACCAAATTTTGATGATTGAAGACATTGGATCTGGGGAAATATCCAGATTTTGGAAGCTTGAGCTAGATGTTTGGTCTAGATGCAACATACATATTTCTACTAGCACAGATAATTAACAACTGGAAGAGCATTGTGGTGGAGATGTTCATTAATATACATCTTTAAATAGATAATAGATTTTTTTTCCTAAAGATAACCTGTGGTTCAAATGGGAAATAGTCCAGGGAAATGCTATGTTTTCCTTTAAACAAAGGGTCAGGTTATGTGATCACAGGGGTTCTTCTGGCTTTAGAGAAAATGCATCTCTGATCTCCAAGTCCTTCTTTAACATCATAATGTATATGACACTCATGTTCCAATTGGGCACTCACTTCTTCAAAGTGATCTCCTATGGATTGTCCAGGACAAAGATAAAGACAAAGAAAGCTTTTGAACATGTCTGAATTGGAGCTGTCTTTTCTATCTTTTAATCTAAAGGAAAATACCTTATTAAATGGGTAGATCTGAGGTCAGAGACTTTCTAGAAGCTACCATTACAGATATTCTCCCTAACTCTGAGCCACTGGCACCATCAGCTGTAATTACCAGCAAGGTTATTATGCATCACAATGACAAGCCTGTATTTCTACCAACAAATACTTGAGCTTTAGGGGTATCCTAAATTAGCTTTTTTTTCCCTGTTGAGACCTTGAGAATCAGAAAATACTTTGGATGATGAATGAAATATCCAGCACAGAAAAATGTATGTAACAGAAACAGTGAATATATTTCTGTTGGAAAAGAAAAATGTAACAGACCTATTTTGAAAACCTAAATAAAATTTCACACCAAATTCTGTTGAGTATTTGAGCATTGATATTTTTACTGTAGGACCGGAATATTTTCTATGCTTAGTAGGCATTCTCCAGCTCTTGAAATAAGTTTATGAATTTTCTCAGAAAATATGGAATTCAATATAAAGATTAGTATGTTAGAATTCTTTTTGATGTACTAACTGTCTTTTTACTGATCATTATCTGTCTGTAATAAGGGATGTGAATTCATCTCATATACACCTTTCACAGGCTGTCATACCTTCAGCACACGTTGCACAGGCATAGCAGTGTATTTAAAGCACTAAGCCATTAACCTGCTATGGTAGAGTATTATCCAGCACTAACATGAGTAGTATTGTTATAACTTACCCCAAAGTGTTTGACACATAGAGAAAAGTTATTAAATGAACTGGATTTCTTTTTTTTTTTCCTAGCAGACTGCACATGTAGTGATAAAGTCTATGTAACCTGAATTATTTGACAAGGGACTGATCTGGAAATAGTTGCTGGGGGCCTCTTTCATCTCCTGTAAAACTCAAAAGAGACAGAAGTGAAAACTGGACAAGATTCCACTAAGAAAAGGATGATTAATAACATGCATTCCTGATTACAAGAAAACAGCTTATTTGACTCTTTCTTATTTTTTAAATCCAATAAAAACAATATTAATAGTTTTGATTAGGATTTTTTTTCTGCAGGAAAAGAGAAATTTTGTACAACTGATGTAATATGATGTCAAATAAATAATACTGCAGGTCCTCCAAGATGAAACTCTCATTGTTAATCTCAGGTATTCCAAAGGGGCCTACATTATCAGGTCTTTATATTTTGAGTTAATAGAGGCATAATACCAGAGCAAAGCAACAATGGAAGAATATACAGTCCCCTGTGGCTGCAATTGAAGCTCTAAAACTCTGTTTTTCATTTTAAAACTGTTCCTCTGGGCATAGGTAATGTTCAAAGAAGCATTTTAAAGAGAAAATGAAACTCTAAAAGCTTTAAAATGCAGTTGCAGGAAATCCAAGATGTTTTCTGTGACAACTCCTGTCTTACTGAGAGTCTTATGGGAAACAGCAACATTCACAGCTGCTCTTGTTACACCACAACACTTTAGAAAGGTTAGCCATGCCTTTCTAGAGGTTCACTTCAACTTTGAAAAATCAAAGTCCTTGCCATGAAAACAAAAAATCCAGACTATATTTGAGAGAAATTTATTCCAACTGGAACACCTGAGCTGTTGAAGACAAAGAAAAAAATTAAAATTGCAGTAATGTAGAGCACACAAAGCAAGTGGAAACTGGAGGAAATCTGTTCCATCTTGTGACATTCTTACAATGACACTGACTATGCGATGCCTGTGCCCAGAGTTGGGTGAAGAGTTGAGGACAGGCACTGCTCAACAGGAAGGTGCCTAAGCAAACATGGACATGGATGCAGACAAATCTTTCAGATATTATATTTGTGTCTGGTTTCTGGACAGAACTACCCAAGTATTGCCACAATGTGAATTTTTATTCCCAATTTCTATCTTAAATATTATTTGTGAATAAATAAAGGAAAAGAAGCCTTGCAAGTTTTGGGTTTGCAAGCTTCTTCAGATTTCTGAGTAATTATTAAAACACTTGAAAACTGTGGGAATTAGAAACTTTCACCATTTCTCAACTGACCACCTTCTGAGATCATCCAGGTTCCACTGGGAACCTTCACAGTACGGCATCGTTCTCTTGCCCCTTTGGTACAGATTGTTAATCTTCAAAATCAACTTAAAGCAGCAATGTCAGTTTTCTATTTTTTTCATCTTTATGAAACAAAATGTCTTACTGAAAGAAGAAAGAACCAGTTAAACACAAAATTCACTCACAGAGGAAATGAGAGGAAGACGTATGAACAGCATGATCATAGACATCTCATCTCTTTGAGAAAAGATGGCAGTGATGGTAGAACATTATTTCTGACACTAAGATGAAACTGGATAAAAAAACCTGTGAGGCAAACTCTGTTTCAAAACCCTTCAAAATTCTTTATGAAGTGATCTTTAAATTCTTTTCCATCCTAAATAAATCCTAATTTGTACACTAATCCCTGTACAACTGTAGATGTGTAAATGAAAGTTAGTCATATATGAAATGCCTGAAATGGAAAGTTTCCATTAACTGTACAACCAGACACAAGGAAATAAAAAGTTGGGACTCAAAAGCATTTTCTGCAAGGACACACCATTACAGGATAAGAATTTCAAACTGAGATAGAGGGGGAAAAAATCCTCTGAAATACGTTTATCAGTGAATGACCCTGATCAGCTGTGCTCCATCTGAGGAAGATCATTACTGCAAACGTCAGGGTAGTGTAGGAGACAGGTTAAAAAATGTGTTTCAGATTATTGACACTTACTTTTTTATTAAAGTTTATTTACAGCTGGGGATAAGTGAACATAGGCCCAGAATTATGGAACTTTTTAAAACTGCAGAGATTATATCTTTGAAAACCTTTGCAAAATTCTTAAAGTTTGTATTTCTTGCATTAATCCTATCTGAATGGATGTCTTTCAAATGCAATGCTCTAATTCTTTCAAGTTACTATATTTTAATGTATTTTCATTTATGATCTGTTTTCTGCTGAATTTCTAGCAAAGCCCGAGCCTTTCTTGAGCAAAGGATGTGCTTAAAAGCTTTGCTAAGTAAGGAAAGGATTAAATAAGTGTAATGATTTAAGTTCTCTGTCTAGTCAGGATTTAAAAGGCAATATCTAGCATATAGCTGCCTGCCCAAAGTACAGACTCTATTGAAATTGCACTTTGAAATGTACAGCTCACCTGCAACTGTTTTCTGGCTTTTTATAAATCTGAGATTTTCACAGAACAGGCGCCAATGACTAATGCCTAAAGGTGTGCATAAAATTAAAATGCACCCTTGTGTTCCTGAAGGGACATAGTCTTCTCTAATCAGCTGGAAAAGATAAAAGAAATCTGTAAAGCTCTAACTCCTTTAAAGTGAAGCTTGCTTTAGGAGAGAAGATGGTGTATATTTACTCATAGACTGAGCACTATGGAGTGGTCAGGAATGGAGGAATGGAGAAGCACACTGACCATGGTTAACTACTTTCAACAACAAATTAAAAAAGAAAGTTCTAAATACTGATTTCTAGTGGATTTTCCCAGCCAGCTGCAGCTGATTGTTATGTTCCAAACTTCTGTATTGTATTAATAAATATTCAATATAAGAAAGGACCAGGTGCAGACACATTTGTGTTCTGAAGAGTTGATGTAAGAATATAAATATTTGTTGATAGTTTCTGAAGGCTTTTTGGAACTAATGATGGAAAGAAAATATCATTCAAAATCAAATGAAGTAATTCGATACTGCTTAAATCATAATAATACATTTACATCACTGTCCTCATCCTGAGCTGTTCTATTGAGCCTTCTTTTAAAATAAATAATGCTAGTTTAGAACTTGCATACAATTTTGTCAAAAGACTTGAAAGGATGAAGAAAGTAAGCAAGGTGTTGTCCAGTGGAGCCTAAAATGCCGAAGGGGTCAACTTTTTCAAATAATTGTCAACCAGTCATAAATGTGAAAAGAAGATGTTGAGTCTGTCAAAAATCACAGAATCCTAGGATGGCTTGGGTTCAAAGGGACCTTAAGGATCATCCAAGTCCAATCCTCTGCCATGGACAGGGAAACCTCTCACTAGACCAAGTTGTTCAAATGCTATAGTACAGCAGGCAAGAACATGCAGGGCACATCTTGATGTGGCCCATATTGCAGTTTTGAGTTTTTAGAATACTGTTCACATCCAGGGTTCCTTGTCAAGAGAAATAACTTCCTGAAAATGATGTTTCTGTGTAATTTTCATTAATGATTGTAAAGTCTGCATTTAAAACACACATGTAAGTGCAAGAACTGATATTGGTATTTGGAAACACTGAAAGAATAAATAATTAACTCCATAAATATTAAGGCAACTCATTCCTGAGTTCTAGCTTCTGTGCTCCTTATTTTGGAAGGCAGTTCCAGAAACATGTTATTCAATAGTTTAGAACTGTCTCATTTCCAGTTAAATACATTAACAGTCATCACCATTCTTTTCTTAGTGACAGCACTGTCCTTTAGCTTACAGTATCACTGCTCAATATTTACTCCTACAATGTGGTTTTTTAGACAGCAATCATATGTGCTTGCAGACTCTAAAAATCTTGCAAAACAGGCTCCCCAGTCCTCTGATTATTCTTGAAGCCTTGCTCTGTACTTTTTCACATTTTTCTCGGACCTCAGTACTGCTGCAGAGCCCAGAGTTTGGATTATGTCTCCCCAGGTTCTAATGCAGTGGCAGCAGTGCCCCAACAGCTGTGGGAAATCTGAGCTCCACCAGCTAGAGTTTCCTGAAGCTTGTTGGTGTAATACCGTCACTGGAGATATTACAGAGGGTAGAGAAAGAAAAAAAACCTAATACATTTATAGCTTTAAAGAGATGTTTTATCACTAGATTTACATACAATAAGTATCAGTAGGGATAATTCAGCATTGTTTCTTGTCAAACTCGAATGAGGCTTATGATTTTATTTTATAATTTGAAGACAGAGTCCAAAATATTATGTTTCAAAGTAAGTAGCACGGTTTACATGCTATATTTTAATTTTTCCATCTCTGTGGAACCTAATTGTAGTTGATCTTGAGACTGTAGTCTAAGAAATATAATTTTGGAAATACAAAAATTCAGATTTAATCTCAAACAAACTGTAGTCTTTTATTTTACTGAAAGAAATGTTCAACTTGTATATTTGAAAGGAAAATCCATGTGTGAATCCAAACGAAGGGACCAAAAAATTGTGACAGTCATTTCAATGGATTTACTTTTTCAGGAGGAATAATTTTCTTTTCTAAAGATAGAAAGATACCATAACAGTGTAGATCAGGCCTATATGCAGCTATCTAGTAGCTGATAAAACATATATACTCACAGCAGATAAGTATTTTATAGGGAAGTATAATGTACAGCACAAGTCATGACAGGTAAACACACAAATTGCCTTTTGTTACTGAATCCAAGTTTATGTCAACAGCTAAAGAAGAATATTTTGCAGCTCTTGGATCACAGCAGTATTAATAATTTCTTTTTCTTAAAAATGCAGTTCTGCTGAAATACAAATGCTGGAGTACGCTAGCACATTATCTAACGATCTGTCTTTCAAGACAAGCCTTTGTCTACGCAGTACATCAACCACTGCAGCTGAGACCAGGACATTTTTCTGCACAGAATGAAGGGAGTACTCTTGATCCATTTCAAGCATTATTTGACAGATTTCAGAATCACAGAAGATGCAGCTGAGATCTGAACTTTCTCAGCTTATGCCTTCTATCAAATGAGAAGAGGGAACAGTTTTTTTCTTGCATACTTTTTTGTAACCCACCAACTGTTTAGCTTAGTTGGTAGGCACACAAATCAATATTTTTTTATGATAAGAACATACTCACCATTTTCTGTGGATATTATCTCTTTGCTTCTTCAACAACAACAGCAAAAATTTCAATTTCAGCATGTTTTTGCCCTAAGCAGACTCCTTTTATTAATTTCATTGATCTTCATGTTTGGTTAGGTTTTTTTTAAAGCTCTTCAATTGCAGATTCTCTTTTGAAAGAACGCTGTTTGTTTATTTACTTGGTAAACGAGGGTGGTGAGCACAGACACTGTGGCAATGAGAGCCAGGAACAGCTTGCTAGTGTACTGGCTCAGCAGTGCACAGAAGCTACATTTGAGCTGCTGAGGGGTAGATCTTCAGCTTGCATAAATTGTCATGGCTCTTTTGATATCAGCGCTACAGTGATAACTTCTAACATCTGAGGCTTTGCCCCCTAAGCCTGAGATGGATTCAATGATGCCATGGTCTGAAATTACTATTATTCTTCTTGAAATTTGTTTTTCCCCATTCTCCTACTGCCTGAAATTTATTGATCATATTCTACCTATGTTGTGTCATGCATCCAGCATTATTTCCTACACTGTAGCTCTTCCTTGTCTTCTCACTGCTCCCAGTGTTTCAGCCTACTTAGAAGTATACGGAATCCATTACATACTTATTTTCCACATTGTTTTGCACAATTTCTGACTCTTTTTACTTATTTTTTACTTTTACTTGGCTGCCAAATGCAATGTTAGGTGTATTGTGGCTCCTCAAGTTGCACATTACTAAATAACAGGGGCAGGTCAGGATGAGGGAAGAACAAAGGAATTTTTTCAGATCTGACAAAGCCATTAAGGGATCTTTTGTGAGGGGTCCTTCAGTTGCTGACTGCATTTCTCTTCTGCAGTTATCATTCAGTCCTGTGAATCATGCAGATGCCCATGACCAGAAGATGTTGGACTCTGACATCTAACAGATTTTGCTAAATAGCCTGGAAGGCTTCTTTGTTATTCAAACCACGAGCAGCAAAGCACCTACCCACGAGCCACAAACAATGTGCAGTGACAATGGGCTGGAGTCAAAGGCTGCAGATACTGAATGGCCCATGTGAATTCAGGAGAGAGTTTTCACAGGTTCATCAATAACGGGCCAAAGCAAATCCTCTAAAAGCTACATGCCACTTCAAGGATTTCTGAAAGATATTCCGTTTTGGACACTTAAAATGCATTTTGCATATTAAAAAAATTTGCAACTCACCAGAACGGATTGCATTGAGCCAAAGGAGTGGAAATTAAATAGGCAGCTTTCTTAGTATTTTCTCACTAAAATTTCAAAAATATTAACATATTTGAATGGGTTCTTTTGGAAGAATAATGGTAGTGGAAGGCTAATTATTTTTAATTAATACTGTTCTTAATTGTTGTTTTACTTACCTTTGAAGATGAGTGATTAATAAATACAGAACGAAGTGTTGAAAATAGAATTCACCCCATAGTAATAAATTACTCAGAGACTTAACAGTGTTTTAAAAGTGACCAATTATTTTCTTTGCATATTCTTCTAAGCACCAAACCATTACACATGAATACATTTCTAGAAATACTGGAAATAAGTATCTGATCCTTAAAATAATGTGGGCACGCAGATAAGTAGCTATACTTATGTGAACTGAGGTTAGTAGAACTAGTCACAAGCATGGTTATCCTGGCACATGTGTGAAGAAGCCACTGGGTGGCTGGTATCTGAAACATGCACCACTATTGCATGGTTCAGGGAAAAAAATCCATCTCTTTGCCTGTAGTTTTCCACTGATGTGGATCCAAGTGTTCTTCTAGTGCACCGTGTTTATCTGCACTCTGCTCAGTGTTACTAAACAGACATAGGTACAAATGCACTACTTTCCTTTAGAAACCTCAACCCAAACACCAGTGGCTGCTATAGCAGTACAATTTTTCATTAAGAACTGACAATATATTGATTAAAACAAACTTAAATTGGTGCAATTTACTGTGGATACTTCCCTAATGACTGGATTATGAGTGTCTTCAAAGGCTTTGTATTTCTCACAAAAATAAAGAATTTATAATACCATCTATAACAATGACGTCTGCACTGAAATATATATATAGCAATTGTAATAATAGCTGCAAATTAATGCACTACCTGGGGGTTAGCTACCAAGAAAGCTAATGCATTCGGTTGGCATATATCTGGTTGCAGTACTTCCACTTTTATCAGGCAAAATTGCCCGCTTGCCTTGGTCATTACCTCATAACTGTATTTTAAGTTTAGAGAAAGTTGCCATTGTTAATTGTAGTATTTAATAATCAAATTCTTATATTTCAATATTTAAAAAGCAAAAAAAAAAAAAAAAGCACCAGCAAAACTAGTCTCAAAATCAAAAACAAAGAGAAGATTTTGCTTTCATTAACTGAAATCAACTAAGCTCTTTTATCCCTTTCTTCCCACTGCAATAAAAGACGACCTGAGTCCCCTTTGAAACCAGCACAGTGTGATCTGAAGAATGAAAAAATGTTGATTGACTGGCACTGCATGCAATAATTTGAAATGAGCATAATCTTTTCAGGTAAAAATGGAGCAGTGCACTGTTAATATATGTACGAACATGGCCCCTCCCCACTGCCTAGGGCAGGCAGCAGAGTGGGGATGGTCCGTAAGGATGGCCTGGCAAACATGACAGGAGCATTTTTTCACAGTTTTCAGCTAATGTGTGATGTCACACTCACGCCGCTACATTTTCTGCAGCTGTACTCGACCTGCTGCTGCTCCCACAGCTATGGGGCTTGTCCCCAGCACTTTCTTCCTGGAGGCTTGCAGGGATGGATGCAGATCTCACAGGGTGAGGCGTGCTGGGCTCCAGTCCCAGCCACCAGCCAGGTCTCGGGTGGTGCCTGGGGCAGAGAGTCATCACAGGCATCGCTGAGGGATGCTGCTGCAGCTGCTCTGCTCTGGGAGCAGCACAAATGCTAGATTTAATAGTACTGGCTACTTTCGTGTTTCCTTCCTTATTAATATTACAGAAGAATAATCTGAGGGCCAGGGCCAGACACAGGCAGGATCCCCCACGTGGATTTCACGGCTGTGCCTGTGGCTGCAGCAGCTGCAGCAGCTCATGTCCCAGCTCGAATGCAGATCTTAAAGCCTGGAGAGCGGGCTGCAGGTTCAGCTTTTTCTGTCTGTGTTTTAATAGCTCTGTATTTTTAGGTCTCATCCTTGCTAGCTTGAAAAAAGACAAGACTCAGGAGTTGTGCATATTGGAAAGGTGATGATTTTTTTTTGTTCCCCTTTGAATCCTTTGTTAAAGGTAATTTGCTCAAAATTCCAGGTGCAAAATTCAACTTTACCCATAGAGTCAAACACAAAAAAAGAAGGAGAGCTGAGGAACAAATATGGATGTTCTATTTACCCATTCAATCACTGAAATTATTGCATGTGACATAATCCTGTACGCCTATGAAACATCAGACTTTTCTTTCACAGAGATTCCCTATTATGCTGAAGAAACAATAAGGCTTTCTTTGCTGCAAAATATGTTGCTTCTTTTAAATGAAAATAGATATTCCTTTTAATTTTCAGTGAAGCAAATTTAAAATCTGTAGGAATAGACGAGGCTTTTTACACAATATTTAATTGGAAAATAAGCATTAAAATGGCACAATGAAAGTATTTTTTCAATAAAACTTGAATTTGAAAAATTAAATATCTCATGTGGAAGCTATAAAAAACTTTTTTGATTCTTGCATTTTTAAAGTATTTTCGTAGCTGAAAGGTTTTGAAATCAACTTGGGTTTGCAAAACCCTAACTCAAAATTTCAGATAGAATTTTTTCACAGTTCAGTCAATTTTTGCTTGCAATAGTGGAATATTAACTGGCACAGCCTTGAGTCTTCTGTTTTCTTTTGCTTTTTACCAATTAAACTTCCAGGTTTTGATTTTATATTTTTGAGTGCTATAGTCAGGTTTCTAGAATAATTTAAGCACCTTCTAAATAGCAGATTATCTTACTCACTGCAACATTCATCAGTGCTGTATTCTGTCCTCTTTCCTGTTTCCCACTTGTCTCTTAGGCAGACGTGCTGCTTTGTTCTGGTCTGGATGTTGTAAGACCTGTGTCAGAATGGCTGGTTTACTACAGCATTACTATAAGCATTGGTATTCGAAATTATGGACATAGAGAGGCATAACTTGGAGGGAAATAGCACAACAGGTTAGATATATAGATCTTAGAAAGGGTGATGGTGCCAAAGCAGTGTGCTAAGGTAAGGGGCTGCTGGTTTCCAGCAGTGCCTGACTCCGTCTCAGGTAGGAACCAGTAGCTAAACCAGAGATAACATTTCTTGCAAGAAAAACATAATTTCATGACAGGGAAAATGTTTTTTCTGCTAAACTCTGTAAAGCTCATTGTATAACAGAAATATCACGTTTCACTGGTCTCAATCAGTGCTATTCTCGTTAAGGGCCTCCAGTCTCACCCCCGGCAAAGATTTCACTGCAATTAGTCTGTTTAAACAGAGCTATTGAGAGGTTTTTTTGTCACAGGGCTTCTGGAACAGGCCTTAAGGCAGCTCTGTGAGAGCCAAAGGATAATAATTTCACTACACAGCAGCATATTTCAATTAGAGTATAATTAAACCAAATGTTGAATCTGTATCTGACAATTGGTGGATGGAAAGCTGAATCAGAAAGTCCTCCAACATTTGAAATTACAGGTTGAAAGTTTGGGTAGAATTTTGGGCTGAGGTCTGCACTACAATACGTAAAGCTGCACTGGCTGCTGATTGAATCTCTATGTGGAGCAAATGCCTGAGGAGATCTCTGCCTTACTTTTGTGAAACACTGAGTAATCAACAAATCCCATAGAACTTCTGATGAGTTCTCAAAGAAGCGTGAGCAGCCCTCCACCAATGGATCGAGAACACAAGAGCTGCTATAGTTCATCTTGCATGAGAGTCTTCTAATAGACATGAAGAGAATGGAAAAAGCCTCAAAGATCCACAATTGTAGTGTTTGACACAGGGCAGGAGAAGTTGGTATGGTCAGAGCTCTTGAGTATTTATCAATTGCCTTAACGAGCATACTTCTACATTTTATTACTGAAATATAATTCAATATCAAGTTATCAAAAGGGCATTAAATGCATACCAGCTTAGCTAAGATGATCTTCTTAATAATGCAATCATATTCTGATTTTCTTCATTTATAGTCATTAACTTAATTTGATGACCTAGCCAACTGATTGCATCTGTCACAAAAATACAGTTCTTATAATTATTCATAAATAAAAGCCATGCCACTCCCAAACAAAAACTTGGATCAATTTTTTAATTTTTAATGTTTTTTAAAATACCTAGAACAATGTTTTACACTGTAAAAAGATATTCTAGGCACTATGTCACCAAAGATACTTTAAAAAGATGATTCAATTAATACATAACTATATTTGAATATTTCATGCGTTTACAGAAATATTTAATGGAATTAGATTCAATGAACTTCTAAAAGGGAGTAGAAATAAATTATTGCATCCTTACTGTCAAAGCAATTTCAGGTTTTGTATTCATCCTCTGTTGAGCCTTTTAGCTTATTTCAGTTTTTAAATCACACACAATAGAGCTTTAGGGGCCTGCATCTCTGTGATTTATAATACAAAGGAACAATTATTTCTGCAGGTAAAATTGTGCTTTTTGAAAAAGGTAAGATAAACAGATGTGCCTAAAGCATCCTTAGAAAATCATGGGGAAATGGCTAAATGTATTACAAATAGCGATAATAATAAAAAATACAGCCATCAACTGTCTAAAGTACTTTGTGAACATTTACGTGTCTACTTCTACGATTCAAGTGGCTATAAAAAACCTGAGAACAGAAAGCCAAAACCTTTTGGATAATCCCTTAAGCCCCCAAACAATAAACAGGAACAGGTTCTGACATGTAATTTATCAAGCTGTGAAGTTTCTATTCTTATGAACAAAAACCTAGTAAAACAAAAATAAATGAATAATGTGAGCACAGTCTTGGGAAAAGTTGAATTTCAAAAAAAAGCTTTAGCATCCTTTCTTCAAGTCCTTAAATCAAGGCATTTACATCAGACCAATAGTAAAAATGTTTTAAATGCACATAGATGAACATAAAAAAAAAAGTTAGCTATATTCCTTGACTTTATAAGAACTTCTGGAATTACAAAGGTTTCCTTGTTTGACCTAAAATTTTCTTTGGCAAAGGTTTTACAAGCATTAATATTTACTCATTTATATGCAGCAGAAAAAAATGTCTGTAGCATTCCAGAGTGTGAACACTGTATTAACTACATTCTAAACACGCATAAATATGACAGGGTAGGAAAAAAAAAGGTTGTTAACACTTCTCAGAAGATTCTTTTTCTGGTCTACATGAGTCTTCACCATGCTCAGTGTAGCCTTGATGGTATTTATACTATTCCTTGCTAAACAGAACAACAAAACCAGCACAGGAACAGCTGTCCTATGAGATTAATTGTTATATACTCTATTAAAATGAAAAAATAAAGCCAAATTTCCAAATTACTTTTTGCAAAAAGCTTTCAAGGACTATTCTCTTCACACAGATAAACACATTTCATAGTTCGCAGGAGTTTGGGTCAGTACAGATTTCCCAATGTCTTTCACTTTGTGTGTGTATAAGGAGTTCTTTGTTTATTTGTTTATGTGCTTGTTCTGTGCATCCCAATCCTTCAGCTCATGTGAAGGCTCCAATAACTGCGCCTGTGCTTCAGGCTTTGTGTAGCTTATCCTCTCATTTCTAAGTTTCAAGCTAAAATTACTCAATTTAGTTTCTTTGAGAGAAAAATATGCAATTTGGTTTTCTCTCAGAGAAAAGTGCTGTTATAACTTACAGTTTTTCACAAGGAAACTTAAGGTGTGCAATTTTAATGATGGTTATACTTCAGAAGTAATAACTTTTCTGTTGCTTTTGCACATGTTCTAAATTATATTCAACTTTTTGACTCGAATTGGAAAGGAAGAGGCCTTGCCTAATAGCTCTAGAGGAAGGTTTATGTTCTTAAGTGTCAGTGACATATTATAAAATAGTTAACTGATGAAGGTTCCTGTCATAGAATTTTTTTGACTGATTATCATTTTGTGACATGCACCCCTCAGCTAATTTTCAAAGGATATGTTTTGTTCTTCGGCTGATTTTGCTCCAGTGGTGCTGAAAGTCACTTTCTTAGATTTCCTCTTTGTGAAAAGTGGGTTTGTTCTGATTTTGACCTTCATGTTAAGGACATATTTATTTAACTCTATTTTTCCACCTCCCATTTGCAGTCAGCTGTGTTGTGTTCATATGATCTCCCAGCCACAGCCACAGGACTCCTCTCACAGTCTGCAGTGACATGTCTTCTGAGAATTGCACATTTCTCTGCACAATTAGAGCTTCAAATAGTCTGTGTCACATGCAGCCAAGGCCTGTGACAGCTGTCACTCAGGAATACGCTTCCTGACAAAGAGAGATTATAACCTCACAGATCGTGCAGTCTTTATTATTTGTATTTAATTATCCTCCAGTGGGAAATAATAACTGCAGTTTTCCTTATGCTTTATCGTGGTGCAAGGTTGAAGCTTGTAATCACATGTACATTTCTAGCTTCCTTAAACTAGTTTTTTTTCCTGTTTGTTCCCAATCTTTGCAGCCTCAGGGTAAGCTCTGCACTCTTCCATTATTAATTTAGACAGATACAATTTCCTAGCAAAATAATTAGTCAACATGTGGCAAACTTTTGTAATAAACTAGATATAAAATGAATAATTAAGTTTCTTGTTAAATCAATAACATTGATCTTGACTTCTCTTAAAACCAGATTGTAAGAGAGCAATTTCTTCTGCCTTCTGAATTTTGCATCTTAGAATGGAAGACTGACATTTGATTTCTATTTGACAGATATTGAACTTTAAATAGTTTTATTTTCTGTCAAAGCTGAGGCAGTGAGTTAAGGAACAGATTTTGTGGCTGCACTGCCAGAGAGCAGCTTCCAGTTCTTTAATGTCTGTCTCAGATCACCAACATACCTAACCTCACGTCTTTGCCACCTTTTTAGACCTGAAGTTCTCAGGGTTGTGTTTAAGACAACAAATTAAGTCACTGAAATATAACCTGCTGTTTTCCAGTTGTCGTTGCAGCTGCTGACACGTTCTTGGCACTATTGCTGCTCTCTTTTTGAAGAATTGTTCTCAGGAGGAAATGACATTTAATTGTAGGCTAGGGTTACCTGAGCCTGGTTTGATACATTCGATCTGCCTGCTAACTGAATACATTCTTTTATAACTTTTTGAAGGATTTAATGACAACAGGAGTTTGTTCATTAACATGAAAATTGCAGTTTTGTCTTTGCAAAATCAATGCATTCTTTGACATTCACTAATATCAGTCTGCCTTATCTTCCAGCACAAGTTCATACACCTGTAAGAATTCCTCTTGGGGACAGTATTTTATTATATCAGAGCAATGGTAACTGATCAAGGGTGTATATGCAGTTAAAGAGCATGCCTAAAATGAACTATAAGTTACATGACCCTTGCAGCAAATAAAAATTTTTCCTCTGTAGCCACTGAAAGTTGTCAGGCATCCACTGCAAGGTCGCAGATGCTGTAACCTCACCAGGGAACTTGGTGAAAGAAATACAATCATAAACATGAAAGTCTGTCATTTAATCCCAACTATATTTTTAAATAACTTAACTGAAATGGAAAATGCTTCAAGAGTATACTCTTTTAATAATCCAAAAGAGTAGAAAACCTTTCAGACTGTGCACGGTATATGTAACATAACTATTAATCATTTTGCCTGTTAGAACAGAATGTATCTCTTTTCCAGGTTGCTTTGTCGAGTGCTGTCTGTGCCAAGTGTCACTAATGCCTGCATTTACCAGTGGAAGCATCACCCAGAGCATACAGACTCGCTAAAGGGGCAAATGCCAGCATAATTCTCCAACCATCTGCTTGCCTGGGACTTGAGTAGGAAATGTGGCCAAACCTGCACTCTGCCCTGAGATTACTGGATACCATAATGAATGTTTGGCACAATTAGTAGCCAGAGTAATTTAGAGAAGCATTCAGACATCTCTGGCTGATGCCAAGAATCTGGTCCCATGTATCTGGAGCAGGACTGGAAGTGTGAAGGTGACACACTGCTAACTTTGAAGCCTACCAACAAGTTGTGCTCTGCATGTGCCATCAGCTGATAACCAGACCCTGTATCAACTTTACAGACTCGACACAGAAACAAAAATTCCTCTTCTGCCAATGATTATGGCTGGAAGAAAATCAATCCTATTCTAACACTTAATTACTGAAGTACTATATTAATTTTATCTGTAAAGCTCTGAACTCTTCTGTGCTATACATTTAGAGAAATTAATCTGAATGGGAAAACTAACCTCAGAGTATATATACTACAATATCCCTTTGAAAGTCTTATCACAGAAGCATTGCACCATTATAAAGTAGGAGTTCATAGAAAGTGTTTTATGAAAAAGCTGGAATCAGAATCCTTGTGAGGTTTTTTTTTGTCAGTTTGGAGTTTTATGTACTAAAGTGTGAGAATTTTTTCTCCTCTAAAAGCAATGCCAACATCACCTTTCTGAGCTGACTATCCAGCTACCACAACTTTCCTGAGTTGTGTAGCTCTGGCTACACAACTTTTCCTCTACTGCTGCCTGGAGCATAGACCGCCTGCTTGACTCACAGCGTGCAAATTTAATATTCATGTTCTACCACGAGCAGTTCCACCTCCGGTACTGTAATGCACTAGAAGGAAGACACACATTTCAGATTTTCACTTGTACCCAGAATGTAGTGCCTGAATGGGCACTCTTTGCAAAAGCTGAGTTTATATAGCATTCCAGCCTCAGCAGATGATGGACACTATTCAACCTTATGGTAGCAGAAAAACTCATGTCAATAGCTTCCTGATTTTGAATCCTGGCTAGTAACAGTATTCATTTTTAATTGAAAAGAGAATCAGTTTTCTGAAAGAAATTATAGCAGAAAAATGCAAGAGTTTTCTGCTAAAAAGACTTTAACTGAAAGCCCCATTTCTACCTTTTCATATACAAATTTTTAGGAGGTGATTCACTAATCAAGAATAGAAAACCCAAATAACACCATCCTGTTCTGCCTCCAGTCTGCCCTTTTAGTGCAAATGTTTATTTATGAATGTGGTGCTGCTCAGCACTGTGGTGTTCTTACAAAGAAAACGTTTTATGAGTTTTAGGATATAGAGAACTTTCCATAATTTGCTATATACTATTTGCCTAGTTTGCTGTTGTTACCTTATACACGTGTGTCTCTTGCAGGACAACAGGAACTGAAATTCACCACTGCCAACATATGTCAGTATATACACACAAACATATACCATCTATAATGTACATTGCACATGCATACCTACACATGTACATACATTTTGAAAAATTCCTCAGTAATACACTGAATTCAGCTAAGACACAGCAATTCTCAGTGGATATATCTCCAGCAGCAAACTCTTTGACCTGTTACAGAGTCAGTACAAATCAAAGATATGGAGGTAAGAACAGGAAATACGACTGAACAACTGTTAAAAGACAAATTTAAAGTGATGGAACAGGTTTATTTTGTAGCATACAACAATATGAATGGTGCCACTGCATTGCCCTATTAAAGGCATAAAAGCACTGTAGCCGCTGTAAAGCAAAATAATATAATCTGGCTTTTTACTCAGAAGATTTACTCAGCAATTACAATAAAAATATTCTTGAAAAAAATATCTTTGTCCTATGTCTACAATAATCACTCAGCACCATCACTTTGAACACCTCAAACCCTTGGTGACATAAATGATTTTAAGTATACTCATTTCCTAGACTGTAGGAAATTAATTTATTTTGCAGAATTGGAAAGTGAGGCATTAGTGAAGACTGATATCTCCAAGATTGATCAGTTAAAATGCAGCACTTTATTGGATAATTAAACATCTTCTTCATTTCTGTAGGTTTTTAAATGCACTGACCACCAGCTTTTCTGCAAAATTTGTAATCCAGCAATGTATTAAAAAATATTTTCCTTCTTTATTATTTTAAACAATAGACAACCAGTGAATAATATGCATTTAAAAACGATGTATATATATATATGTATCTTTGAAAAGTGCCGTGTAATTGTTTGTGAATCATGCACTATTTGGAGGTTGAGAGTTCACAATAACTTAAAAAGGGATTAAGTGTTAATACAAATAAATAAATAAATCAGATAATGCACCAGATTTCTAACATAACACTCACTTTCTAGGAAATCAGGACAAATGTGTGAGACTGGGGAAATTCCACTGTTATGCTGTGGAATTTTTTTATGCAATTTTCTACTCCTTTCTCTAATATGGAAGACCACAGTTTTATTAACAAGTGTAAAGACAGCTGAGGAGGAGAATTGCATGAAGACATATTTTTTAAAAAAGCGTTATTCCCATCTTATCTAAACCAAATTGTTGTATTACTTTATTACAATATTTCATGTTGCCTGTGTTTCTAAGGTATTTGCATTCCAAGAAAGTGTTTCCCTTAAAAAGAGCATTTTTAAAATAGAATACTTTCAAAAATTTTAAAGAAGACTCTTCTTTTGAGGTTTTATTTCAGTTTCAAAACATAATATTGTGACTGCTTTTCAGAAAATGTATGTGGCTAGCAGGACATTAGGTCCATATAAGAATATTTAAATTAAAGCGGCGGATTTTTTATTGAGAGATTCACTTTCTCAAATGGCATTTTATCTAGATTTGGAAACATTTTAATATTTACAGAAGGCGTTAGAGTTGGAAATGTATAGATATTTGTAGTGTATCATTATAATTTCAGTAACTTCTTTATCACTTTCAGTGATGGTGGAAGAACCATCACATATCAAGTATGGAAGCCAAAGTAAAGATATCAGTCTCGTTCAAAATACAAGCCTTGAATACAATACATAGAGCAGGATGTAAATTTATCTCATAATACATAGTGAAATAGGAAAATCATCAGCAGAAGAGTAGATGAACATCGAATAGAAAGCAATCACTACATATTAACGAAACATTGTTTGTTTTTTGCTCAGCGGTTTGTAACCCTATTTGTGACATGGGTGTCTCACTTGAAAGAAAATATGGGGATAGGATGCAGAAGGCAGGAAGAAAGTGGGTTTTTTCTTTTTTCTGTTTCTGAGTCTGCTTTCTTTTGATACACTTCCCTACCACAATCCATTTCTCAACCACTTCATAATGTGAGTTCAAAAGAGGTTCATAGCCCAGTGGATAAAGAATTACATTGCTAAAATATGGTTTACCTTATCCTTAAAAAAAAAAAAAAAAAGGCAATCTGTCACTGTTTAATGTTTCACTGCTGCACTAGTATCTTTATTTTCAGTGTTGAATGCAACCATGACAATTCATCAGCAACCAGAAGACCATTACTTTATTTACAGAAGTATTTACTTATCCTTTTTTTGCTCCTTTTCTTCATTCTCCCACATACGAAGTAGTTCACTTTCCCAGCTGTTAATGTCTGTCTGTATCTGTTGTGTCTATTGTATCTATTCTCATCTGGAAACTCTGATCATAAGTCCAAATTTTCTGGTGAGATTTCTTTCACTGGAATACGATAACCTCCTGCTCAGATAAGATACCACCTATTTACAAACGAGTACTTTTATCCTTTTCATATGCAACTATTTATATTTAGATATGTCAATTGAAACGTTTGCAGTACTAATGCGTGACTTTCTTTCATTTTATTCTTTTTATGTATTTGCTTGCTGAAAACTTATAACCAGGGAACTCTCCAAATAAGGCCTTCACCTGTTTCTAAGCTTCTCTATCTCTTCCCTCCTATAGTGTTATCCCTGTTCAGAAGAAATTTTACAATAACTATTGCAATAATCACACAGTGCTAAAAATATATTATGTTGATGTAATGATCTGCATAGATCAAAATTACTACCCATCAGAGCACCTCTCCCAGAGGAGACCACTGCTCACTACAGCAGGACTTCTGCTAATGACCTTTCCTCTCCCTTTTGCTGCGAGGAGATAAATAACCTCATTTTGTAACATTTGGCTAAACAGCTGAATAATGGAGTAGCATGAGGTGAAAAACCCAGTCATTCTAATAGTGAAGCAATGCTTGTGTAGCAAGGCAGATTTGGATACCTAGGGTCTCTGGAGAATCAAACACATACAATTGATGTGCTTAATTAGATTGTGGAAGGCAGAAGTTTCTCATAATACTGTTTGCACTGTTAGCTTCAGATCAGAAGTTTGCAGAAAAATTAGCCTAAACTTTAAACACCAGATAAAATGCAAATGTTAACTAGACTTAATAGAAACCTAGCTGTTAGCTAGCCATGTTTCCAAGAGAAGCGAGAAACTCAGGGGATGGTAAACACAAGAGAAGAGCAGGAGATCTGTACAGATGTTTGAAATGTGTGCTGCTGTGTTTGCTTTCCAGTGAAGCCTTCAGCTCAGCCCATCTGTTGTGCACAGCGTGCCACACATTGTGATATTTGTCTACACCTTGGCCCTCAGCCCATCCGGCTGGTACCAGGCTGCACACCATTCCTTGGGAGGATGCTGTGGGGTGTGCTCTCTGCTGGGGCAGCCAGGGACCAAGGCACGTTGTGAACAGTCACCTTCCTACACTCAGGCCCTGACTCCTGCATCCGCACTGGAACCAGCACTTCGGGTCACGGCACCGCTGACCCACAGTGTGCACAGAGCTCTCAGCCTCTCAGACTGCCAGTGACACAAAATCTCTATAACAAATACATTAATTTAAATCATTTTCTCAGAGTGAATCATTCTAGCTTGGAGCCAGATAGTACTGATGTTTGCAAGATGGCCTTATTAGATGCTATTTATTTCTGTATTAAAGAGAACAATGTGGATTGAAGTCACAATAAGAATTACAAAACCTAATTTATGGATTGCTCCAACTGGAATCCACATTTCTTCCAGGCAGACAGACTTTTTTGTTGTTGTTGCTGTTATTAGCTTAATGAGGAGCATAGTCTCATTTCATTTCCTTTGGAACTTCTTGCTGCACGGTCAGTGTGTTTTCATAATGCTGGGTCTCCTCCAGCTGGATTTGGGCCCATTCTGGTATCATGCTGCTCAACTAGTTTTATAGCAGTTTATGGCTCATATAGTTAAAAATGCCACCTCTTCTTTAGACATAATAATTCATGATATTGAGCATGTTGAAGTGGCATCTAAATGTGCCATCATTCATCTTAAAAATACAACAACCGAAACCACTGCTAATGTGAACCTAGCCATATGCACATTCACATATCCAGTATTCATATTCTGACTCGTGTGCTTTGCAGTATTTTGAAAGTTTATTCAGCTGCATGAACCTGGGTAGAGGATGTTCTCTGTAAAATTGTCCTTTCCTTTATTGATGCCTAATCTAAAATTCTTCTACCAGAATCGTGCTTGAGTCTTTCCTTCTACCAGATCCTTATCAATAATAATAATTTAAAAAAAAAAGAAAAAAAAAAGAAAAAAAAGATAAATCTCTATCTCTTAGCAGCACACAGAATTTGGCTTTCTGTGCTTAATTCTCTTTTTTGGCTCTGGAAACCTAGTTAGCCTCAGGTCTCTCATCTGATCTCAAATTATTTATCATTCATATACATTTTCTCTCTTCCTCCAGGGCTTTCTCCTTTCTAGGCTGTGTCCTATAAATACTGTTTTCTAATTCTGGACTCTTGTTTCCATCATCATGACTTGTCCCCATCCTATCTAACTGAAGAGCATTCTGCACAGCCGTGATTTAAGAAAGCAAAGCACCAGGGACTGTAATTACTGGTGTTCTCAGCATGTCGAGGAGTGTACTGGCAGCCCCTGAAACTGTCAACCCACTACATACATGCCGTACAATTTAAGCAACTTAGATCACAGAGTCTGTCAAACATCTAATTTGCATAAGTAATTTGAATAACAAAGATAGTTGATTAAATATGAAATGTATATTCAAATGTTCTTTAAAAAAATTAAAGATTAAGACATTCTCTATAATGTCAAGGAGAGTTTCACATCCTGGACAGAGGTACATTAGCCAACTTTGCAGAGACATTTACGAAGAAGGGCAATTACACGAAAGCTGTAAAAATATGCCTCAAGTAAAACCTCAAGTATGTGATATAAACAACATGTATCCAGACAACTGAAAGAAATTTAAGTACTGCATAGGTGTGAGCATGGGACACTTACAGATGTGGATATGCTGGCTTTGCTTCAGATGTTTAACTTAGATTGCACACAATGTGGATCAAGGCAAATAGTAGCGATAATTTTTAAATGATAGATTTTATTAAAATTATATCTAAATGACATGATGTGCATATCAGTAAAACAAAAGTGTATAAAAATTACAGTCTTTACTCCAAATTCTTATTGCCTAAATGGTGCCAAGATATGATTCATAAGTGAATGGCAAGGATAGAAATAAGAGACAATAAAAAAAATAGGAGATAAGGCTACAATTTACTGGGGCTGTGGATAATTGACTGAAAAGGATATTTTGAAGATTTCAGATCCAGATTTTGATATTAAAATGGACTTTTGAGATATACATCACCACCACCTCCATGTTCAGGTTATGCAGCAAACATAATGTGAGGACACAGCGCACTAGGTCGGAAAGCATCTGCAGTGGGAAGCCCCCTTGGAAAACATTCCAGGCAATGGAGGAACCTGTTGAGCACCCATCTATCAATTTAGATACTGCCCAAGTGAATGTAATTTTGTCCATATTACCCTGTTTCTGTTAAAAGTTTTCAATTCCTATGACATTATTCTATCCAAATTAACTGGAATGAATGTTTTCCAGCAAAAACCTCATGAGAGATATTATGAAATATTCTAACAAAATATCCATGCAAAAATATATTTACTGATCTTCTCTGAACTATTTAGCATGGATATTTTATTAAATATCAAGAGCCTGCTTAGTGCTGAAAGCATATAACTTTGTGGGACAATCCTCTACCTCAAGAATACTGAGGTAACAGTGCTCTAGTGTTTGCTCATTTACATACTATTAACATCTAACCATTTTTGAAGCAGTGTCTTGATTACAGAGAAAAATATATCACTTTGTAGCAGAGGGAATCTACAAGATTGGGTGCCTACAAACACTACCACACAAACACATTTGTTGAAAGAAATAAATTGAAAGAATGATGAAATTTTCTACATTTTTATCACATGGCCTCACTTTTCTCCTTCTTAAAACTAAGATTACTGTAAGGGGCAACAGGAGCAGAGATTAGGTTACTGACTGTAGTCCTACGGACTGGATACCTACAGCACAACTTAGAAACAGATGAAATGGTTGGAGACAAAGTGGAAATAAAATAACGTCTAGTGAAACTATTCTGGAAAATGAGTGAAATACTACTCAGGTGTTTATGGTTTTGCTCACAGCCTGGCCATTGCCATCTAACAGTTTCAAAATGGAATAGCTCCCAGGGTTTCTGGGAAGGCAGGAACAGACAAGCCCTGAAGGCTGAAGTAAACTTGCTACTTCTACCTGTCAAAGTGTACAGATGGGAGAAGAACAAGTATTATGGAACAGCACAAATTTTGAGACTGGAGCAGGAAACTTAGAGAAAACCAGAACCATTAGGCCCAAAATTAAGCAAACACAGAAGACTTCCTTATTTCCAAGTGGACTTAGAGGAACTAGCAACTGGATCTCAGGCAAGCAGATGGCCCCTGCCTGCTCTCTGCACTGGGCATATGAGTACAAGTACTTAGCTGCCTTGTGCTTGGGTGAAATAAGATAGCTGATTTCTTTGAAAAGGAGACCTATTAAGCTGCCAGAATAGAACTGGAGTATTACATACACCTATAAAGTCTTCTGAATTTACTGTCGTAGTGAAACACTGATTTATACACAGTACTTGGATGCCATTTTACGTGTTATACCTTCAATGCATCCTGCACTACTCTGTTGATGATTGAACAGTGGTATACCAATAAATAATTATCAGATGGATATCAAGAAAATGGATTTTTCCTTATATTTATTAGTATGCTGAAACTAAATAGACTATAAATATTTTAATGAGGATATTTTATAGACGTGTGGCTTTCAATAAATTTTAGATTTTTTTATTTCCATTTTGCCTTTTATCGACACAAAAAGAAATTCATTTGGTTCTTGAACAATAAATTTATAAAACTTGGTGTTTATATGCATATTTCAGTGTTGGCTGAGATTGTCAGAAGTAACAGCTAATCTTCTTTATGTAGCAGGGTGCTGAGTAGGCTTAAAAGTCCTTTGCTTCCAGAATGCAATGTAATTATAAGACGTGATTACAACTGATTATAATCAATCAGCATAGTCTTAAGTGTAATTTATATTGCTGCAGCTGTGGTTAGATTAAATCTTCATATAAAATACAATTTCTCCAAGATATGTAAAATTATTTGAGCGAACCCAAATACAGTAAACTCATAATGCCATAAGTATAGAGTAAATGATGCCAATTACATAATAGCTTAGTGCTGTGCGTACCATAAAATAATTTTCCCCTCAAAGAGGATGTTCTCGATTCAAGACACAAGATTGTCCTTTTGTTATTGTGACAGGACAATGTTTCTGGCCTTCTGAACTCTTCCTTACACCATTTGTCACATATAATGTGTCATTATCAGCACCAGAACTACCATAGGCAGTAAGATCTCTTTCAAAACAATAATAGAAACTAGGTTTGAGGATTTACAGAACAACATGTTTTAGTGGGATAAGACACATGCTAGCTGTCAAAAACTGCTGAGCTCTCACTGCTAATCAGCTAAGCAGCTTTGTTCAGTTTCTTCCCCTCTGCCTGTACATCCGTGCTGTAGCTGGGCAGCTTTACTGCAGACATACATCAGCCAGATTTGCTCCAGCCCATCCAGAGAGCCCTGACAGGAACCCAGGGCTGCTGCAAAGGGCCTCCTGCTCCCAGGGGACAGTCAGGACAACACTCATGTCTCTATTCTGTACCCCAGGCAATGTTTTACTGTCTGTACTTTCGTATTTCTGGTCTTGGTGAAGGGTTATCCTCAGTTTACAGCCTGCAAAGTGTCCGTAATAGCACTGGCTGCCTTCGTTAGGGACATGTGTGGAGGGCTGATGGAATGGTTTCTCAGTTCTTTCATTTTTCCACACAATTTCATGTAAAAAAAAAAATCTCACCAAAGGATATCTTGTCTGACAATCTGAGATTAGAAAAACTGCATCAGCAAAACTACCATTTTTAACATGATCAGAATATATTCATACACACAGACACCCCCACCTCAAAATAATAATAAAAAAAAAAATAGCAAAAATTGTTCTTTTAAAAGATACCACTTTAGGTTATGGCTTTAATGTCAACAGAAGGTAATCATCTGTTTCCTTCCAAAAATAATAGAGCATGAAGTTTATAAAAAATCTGATGTCTAGAATAAAGCTCTTCGCTTATTAACTCCTAAGATTCTGAATTCTTGCCTGAAGCCCTTTTACCCTGTTTACTGAGAATCTGAAGTAAAAATATGACTGTGGGTGTATAACACAAAACCTGATTCAGATCTGCCTAAACGAGAATATATATGTCCCAAAGTTTTCTCAATTAAAAGGAAAATCCATCTGTTCCCATTAGAAAAGAAAAACCAAAACCAAAACCCAGCTATAACCAAAACCAAAGTAAAACAAACAAAAACTCCCAAGCCCTGTGGCTTTTAGTAGGATAATATTTGTTGCTTGCTTTCCTCCAGAACTAATGTGTCATGACATCAGTACAAAATTTAGAAGGAGCATCCCTGGAGCAGTAGGTTAGTTGAGATAGAATCTAACTAGTTTCTAATATTCAGGATTTTATATTTTGAGTATGAACTCTAAATTTCCCTAGCAATTAACTTCTTTAAAAGGAAATTAATTTTCTTGAAATTATGATGCATCATTAAGGCACCATACTTTCATTCTTTTCATGCTTAATAAAGACACTTTTAAAAGAGTAAAAAAATATGTGTTCATTACTCTAGAAACTGAGCCTATTTAATTAATATATTTCTTAACAGAATCAAGGGACTCTGAACTATAAAAATGTATAGAATAGTATAAAAATACATTATTTTTATATAGACTTTTTTTTCAAATTTTTAACCAGTGACATACTTAATCAATTGATATTCTGTTTTCTCAGTATTTCGACCTGTGATGCCTTTGTACCCATAAACTGCCTATTGATATCCTTAATTTATGAGCTTGATCCTCAAAATGCATTCCTGTCCCACTGAATTATTTTATTTTGAACCTTGGTGGTTGCTTTAATCCTTTGCTGTTCAATTTTGATTTGTACATAATTTTTTTAGAGCAGTATCCGAAAATGACCAGTAGTGTATAAAGAAGCATAAACAATACCTGCTTGACATATTTGCTGCTAAAATAATAAATATTGGAGAAAAAGAGACACAAAATTAGTAAAACAAAGTTTCATAAAAACATATGCAGTCCATCAAAACACATAAAAAGCCAAAGAACTGAGGATGTTGGCTGCAATTGAAAGAATCAATGTGTGTGTTTTAAGTATGAATGGTCTATACCCAAACAGTGTTTTTCATTTAGAGGAAATAGTATTTTAAATTCCACAAATTTCATGATCATGAGCTCCTGCTATGACAATATTTAAATGTCGTTTTAATCTAAATATTTTTAACCTGCCATTTTCAAACCCAAATTCCTAACTATGTTTATTTTTAATTTAACTACACTGAACCAAATACGGCATAATTTCAACATTTAAATTTTAGTGTTCTTCAAATTTCCAGTTATAAAAGTTGTTTTTCTTATTCAGTAATGAATCTGTGTTTGAGCCAAGCAGCTGCATATAAAGTTTGCCAGAGCTGTTCTTCATACACTTTTCAGTTAGCTGACTTTAAATTACTTTAGGTGCAGAAAAAGCTATTTTATTGCTTTAAAAGGAGAGGTCAGTATAATGTCAGCCAATAGACAGAACCCTTTTGTATGAAATTGTTTTTGGTGCTTTGCATTTTTAATATTAATGTGTTTCTGTTTAACGTATTTACTTTGATAACAGCCTGAACATCAGAAAATTAAAAAAAAACCCTCATTTATCCTGAAAGCCATTGATAACATCTTTATCTGCCATTTTAAAACAATTTCTGGTCAAGTTAAGTACCTACCATTCCCACATGACTCTTCTACTCTAAATATTCTCAAAGAGCTCCAAATACACTGCAAGTTTTAAACCAGATTCTATCTTAAAGCGTGTTCTTTTCAACAAATCCTTTATTAGGCCAAATTTTTGAAGCTGTGTAACCTGTTAAGAATCCTGTAGGCTGCTCAGAACACCTGCAAGAACAGCTGGCAGTCAGGGTGCATCAGCAGACGTGGGCCCACTACTGATAACAATGGTGGCAATAAGGGTAAAGGATGCATGGACAGAACCTGCTGATTTTGTTCTGCCTATTTGGATCTTCAGTTGCCTAAATTCCTTTCAAATCCACTATCAAGAGACACGTTGCTGAAAGGGAGCTGGATGTCTCTCTTGAGTCACGAGGTACCTTTCACTATATCTATTTGTAAATATTCAACTGGAGATACATTTATTAAGTCTATTCACTAAGGTGGTAGTGTTTCTATAAAAGGATAACCCAAAATAATCTGTAAATAATTTAAGTAATCTCAAATATGGGCTTCCCTGCTATAACAGTAGCAATGACATAGAACAATTTTTTTCCTTTAAGCGTTAATATTCTGAGTGCAATTCAGAAGTTCATCCCTATGACACTCAGGAAAGTGACTACAGTAGATGATTGGTGAATTTTAAACTTAATATGCCTCAGTATTTTACTAGAGGAGCAGTAAATGCCTAATAACAAAATTCACAATGAATTATTTTGGAATTTTCTTGCCTAGATTAATAATAAATTTTAAAAAACAGATATTTATGTTTTCAAAGACAGATAAATAATAAAATGGTGAAACAGCAATCACAAAGGGGAAGAACAATGTACTTTTCGAATTCTTGCAATAGTCTTAGCTAAAAGTACATCTTCAGTTATCTTTAAACAATTCTTATTTATCCATAACAGGGTCAGAACTTCCTATTTATTAATTATATTAAAGATCCCTTAGTTATCTCTTACTCAATTATCTGAACAGTCTCCATGTCCAGCATGACATTTAGATAATGAACATAACATTTTAATGGTATCACTAATACCCACATGGATTTATTTAGCACATGCTTAAATCTCTAATTTTCAGGGGCTGTTAGAACCTTAAAATCAACATGACCGATGTGTTATCAATTTCACTTCAATCAGAAGTATAAGAAAGTTTTGAAATTGTAAAAGATAAAATTAAATTCTCATAACCAGTTTGTCAACCAGTAGATATTGTATTAAAGTATGAGAAATGAGATGCAAAATCCTTTTGCATTGACTCATACTTTTGTTAAAATACATTTAATTTAGCTCAGGCCTTTATGCCCAATTATCTTCACAAAACTGATCAAATGCAGAAATTATAAAACCCCCTAATTTCCTTAATGTGTCACTTTTTGTTGTTCCCAAAAAACTTCTAATCGGTAGGAATACTATGGGCACTTTATTTTTTGGTTAACCCATATGCAGAAAACTCCTTGAAAATTAATATCCCAGGTCAGAATTCTGCATGTAAATCTGAAGTTATGCTGCACTGATTTAATCGTGACATTGAATAGTTGTAAAGACCTACCCCAGTGAAGAAGACTGCAAATCTTGCTTGTTGTTGATTTAAGTAGTTATAAAGAGGGTACGACTAACAAATGTAGAGTAAAAAATAATTATGGAATTCTGGTCTTTCAATATCTGCAGATAAGTAATGAAATACTTTCCAGTGCCTTTCATTAAAAAAGAAAGCAGTTTAAAATATGAGAATTTTTAAAATTATTATTATTATTATTATTATTATTATTATACAGGGATTTATCCCTTTAGGCTGTGTTTGAAGATTTATTTTCTATTCGGAGACAATGACAATCAGATTATTAAGCGAATATATGGCATACCTATTTTCTCATTTAAGTAGTGTGAATTTTTTATTATTTCTCTGTTTCATCCAGAACACCCCAATGAGAACTTAACCAATAAACTACTTTTCTTTGAAGGACCTGTGCTATCACATTTGATGAGGACACAAAACAATGAAACTAGAAACATGGTGTTTCTGTCATCAATGTAATGGTGAATTTTGTTCATTATCTTATTTTTTAGCTTAAAGAGAGTTGTTTTATGCCAATAGTCATCTAAAGTTAAGGAAGTGTGTTCATGGTGGTTTGCATGGCATGGCAGCAGAATTGCTAATTCCAGAAACGGACGTCTTCATCTCCTCTGCCAAACGAAGAGTTTTGTTCAGTGTTAGTGAAATACTTCTACTTTGAAGAAAAACTCCATTTTAAATTTTAAATTTATAATTTATATTTTCTAGTTTAAACATTCACTTTTTATGTTTGCATAGTACTTTTGAGCCCTTTCTACAGTCATCTAGGATTGTTATCAGCCTTATAAATTGGACACGTATTTATCAGGTATCTAAAAAAGAGGACATGACAACAATGATCAACAACAAAATTTGCATTAGAACACTAATTAACATTAAGAATAAAAAATAGGGAATGTCATCTAAAAAGACCTTTAACATATATTTTGTTTTCCATCACACATGCCTATTGCTAAATCAAAGAAATGATAAATGGAAATCTGATTTTAAGAAGAATGTAGTAATGACAAGAATTATTCTGAAACTTTGCGGTTTAAGAAGGTACAGAAACATCACATCTCCCACAGGAATAATGTAGTCTAGATTTATAGATGAGGATCTGTAGATCTATAATATGCATTTAATTCTTTTTTCTTGAAGCACATATATGAGCAGGTTATGTAGAGATATAACTCTAGGTTTGTGAACGCCTTAAATTTAAGGAAAAAAATGTTTCATATCAGCAAGTACAATTATGTATAACCCACTGTCTGATATCTTACAAAGCCAATGGTTTTTTTCTGCATGTTCCTCTACTCCCCATTATAAAGATCTTTTTCCAAACTGCATGAATTTTAGGTTGTAATCTAAGTCTTGACTTCCATTTCTTTGGAATTAAAGCATTCTCTGCTATTGCCACCATGACAGACTGGTGATTGCTCTATTTACAGTGCAAACAGCCCTAAATCCTTGAAGCATAAGATTGAGAGAAAACAGAATTAAAATGTGGCTGGAGGAGATATTACTTATCCTTAGGAGGCAATACCACTTCAGAACATATTCAAAGCAGAGTAACTCCATGTTTTATTTATCTGTCTTACTTTAAGTGTATTAAGCAGTTTTGTTTTCACGAACATGAGTAGGAAGATGACGGGTGATAATAACTGAGATCATAAAAGGCTTTCCTTTTCACCACTGACTTCTTACAGCTCAGACAAGTGTAACACTCAAACTTGCCACATGAAGTTTTTCGACCATTTCTACTTCATGGCTGCCTTCCTTATTTCATTTAGAGCCACCATCCAAGAGGAAAGCCTATAATGGAGGAAAAATAACACATTGATTGCCATTTCACTTCCTAATTAATTTTCAGATAATGATGAGCATTGCCATGAACATGTTCCCATTCTTTCCTGTGGAATGCATACAAATGTTGCTTGGTGTGGCATTTCGGTTGGAAGAAGCACTGGAAGATTGTAGAAGGCAGCATTAAACTACCTGTGATTTTTTTCTTCTTTTTTTTTTTTTTTTCATTTTTTTTATAAAACTGGAAACTGAGGATACTTTATCTGCAAATTCATGGGGCCTCAGTCAGATGAGAGCTTTGAAAATGTTGTGGCTTAAGATGAAAGGAATTATGAAGATCGGAAAATAGTAGGACAGCAAGAATGGAAAGAAAAAGCTAGTAAACTTGTTACTTCTATGTAGGATTCTTAGTAACTTCTCTCTTCTTAACTGTTTTCTCTCTTCTGGTGCTCGGTTTTTCTCTAAGGAAGAAACAACTTTTGAAGTGAAGTGTCATTTTCACTATATGGCTGCCAACTGGTGTATTGATGCTAAAGTAAGAGCCAGCTTGTTCCCCTGAGATGGAACCATTTTAAAGCCCACTGTGTTTAATATTTATTACAGGCCTAAATTATTTTGTGGAAAGGCTTCAGATCAACCCTTTATGCTAATGCTCATTTAGGAATACTGATAATCTACAGCAGAGTACAAATTCCATCACGATAATTTATTTTAATCCCCATGACACCCATTTTAGGAAATTTTTTCTCAGCAGCTTTCTTGTCTGGAAATGAACAGTACTGAGGTCAGTAATTGCTGGAGTAACAGCAGGTTCCTGAATCTTAGGGTACCAAATGAAGGGTTTGCATGAAGGACGAAATACATTATGAGAAAAATGAAATTAGAGGATTTTTTTTGTTTCCTTTTTTGAGGGAAGCTAGTAAAATTTAAGATGGTTTTGTCTGTAGAGTATTTCTGGAACATCAGTTTGATGTCTCAGCTTCAGACCACAGCACTGTGTAGGGGGGAGGGGAGTGGGGGTTGAAAAATCAAGTTTACTAAGGAAGAGGCCTTTCTTTACCTTCTCTCATTTGTGTTACAAATCTACTCACAGTGGATATCATCAAGAAATTGAAGGGATGGAGTCATTGCGTTCCATTTCTAAGTTACTAATGGTGAAGAGTTTGTACCTACTGGTTCATAGTGATATAACCTAGTTTAATCACATTGATCCTCATTATGTCTATTAGAATGAAATTTGCTCTAGCATAGATTAAGTTTTTATTCTTTATTTATGCAAATTAAATTTAATTAACTTCTTATTAAAAAAATCACCAAACTGAATTGAAATCCTTCCTTTATAAAAGTCTGAAACAGTGAAAATTCTGGTCATAAATTAACTTACTACTGATTGTACACACGTGCTATTATTTGTATTGCCGCTTCTATTTTCATAACACCACCCAGTCTAAAATAAGACTGTACCAAGCAATATTCTGTTTGGTTGTCGTTATGCTTTGAATTTCTGGAAGCGGAATATTCCTATGTATGGGATTTGATTCTTTGACAGTGCCTCATATTTTAACAGGATTTTTGACTTTTATCTCAGATAACCAAGTCCTAAAATATTTGACCTTAAAGAAATAGTGTAATAGGTAAAATAGCAGATCTTAAGGAATATGGCTTAAATATTAAATAGAAAAGCATTTTGCATTTGCTTCCCTAATAATAAAGGGTTGGATTAGAGTGAACAGTAAAGAGCAACAGTGAATTGTAAGCAAATGTCAGCTCTGGAGATTGATTCAAATACCAAGCCAAGGTGTCCATAATCTCTGAAAGATGTGATTATACCACATTATGATGTATTATTTATCTTCTCTCTATATTTTATACATCAAATATATACTATTATATACATATATAATACATATAAAATATCTATTTTTGTGATTATATTCTAATGTTTGAATTATAGATTCAGGCCTCATACTGAGGTTACTCTGGGGAGAGAGACTGTCAGTATTTTTATGTTCCCTTAATTTTTAATGAAAAATCTTACTGGGCTGTTAGTTCAGACTCTTGTTCAAGAATAGGTTCTAGTGCCTGTCTGATGTTTGTAGGTCATGTGTCAGTGGCCACATTTGAGGATTGATTCTGATGCAAACAAATCTGCACCACTCATTACCAGCAGCCCCTTTTGCTACTCTGGCAGTTAATTTTCCTTCAGACATTCTTAAATAAAATAATTAACTGTACTGCCCCTGACACAGTTCAAATTGTCACTTGGTTTTTTTAAGCCTTCAATGAATAGAGGAAACTGTTCACAAGGCTTAAAATGTTTGAAAAGTCATTGAGGCTGTGTAGTATAAAAATTTGTTTCGAAATGTGCTGTAACATATTTTTCTTAGGTTAACATTTATATCAGTAGCATATAATTTGTATTTATGTTAATTTTAATTTATATAAAACCACTGGGGTTTAGGAGATGGATTTAGTGTAGATAGAAAATCAAGTTACCTGATATGAAAAAAAACCCAAAAAGCATTCAGCATTTAAAATGTTAAGGAAAAAGACAGGACACATCGGTACTTATTATTTTTGGATAAGATACGATTTCAAAGGAAACATCAAAATACCTCTATGGGCTGGCATGCTAAGGTAAGAAGACGGCTGCTCTTGATTTCTAATGCCTGAAGTCAGGTCAGGAATACCAGCTGTGATAAATTGTAAAACAAGTATGTATAGTTTGACAAGCTAAGTAAGGATTTGCTTTCTGGAGTGTTTTAAATCTTTTGTTCTTTAGTTTTGTACCTCAGAATCTCAAAGTTAGCTAAACAGAGCCCAAGATCAGGCATGGGGATTGTAGGAACACTAGAGCTTGTGCTGCGCTTTGTGTGCACGTTGCTCTCATCCTAAATCTTTAGCTGCTGAAGTTAAGAAGAAACTCTTGAACACTATAATCCTAATTAGGGAGGAGGAATATGAATGCAGCTCAGCAGTAACACTGTATTACCAGTAACTAAAACATGCCTTCCTCTCAAAAGTGTTTTAAATATCTACAGATAGATTACAATAATTACAGCCTATTAGGATTCTTTTATTATTTAAATCTTGCACTGTGATAAAATAATAGAGTCATTAAATGTAATTATGAAGAATTTAGATAAAGAAATTATTTGGAAGATGTGTGTTTCTGAGAACAAAACCAGTAATTTATCTGAGTATATTCCACACAAAAAGAAAGTATTTGTGTTATTACTATATTTACTCATGTACTACCTCATTATTGCCAGTATTATTTTTTAATTCTGTTCTGTAGTGTAATGGCACCATTTGCTTTTGAAAGGATGATATATTAAGAAAGAAGGCTTCTAAAAATATTAAACTCAAATAGTCAAAATACATATACACATATATATGTAAGTACATATATATACATACAGAGATTCACTTAAAAAAAATCTTCTCTTCTTGTGAGACACCTATAGAACCATACCTGATGTATTGTTTGCTTAATCATGTCTGTGTTCAGGCACTCAGCACATCTCTCCAAATCTAAAAGGCCACAGGTGACAGCAGTAAAAGTTCTGGAACACTGGGGAAAGAGAATGTGGCACCTTTGCAGGAACTTATTGCCCCACACGTCACTTCTGGGAAAAATCACAGTTCCAAAGTTCAGCTGCTGGAAAAGGAGCTGAGAGGAAGCTCTGCCACGGTGTTCATGAGCTACCTGAGGCAGTCAGGATATGGGAAAACCTGAAAGAGAGTTTCAGCACTGACATGTAGACAGGATTCCTAATTTTAGCAGTGGGGTTTTGCTCCTGAACCTTGGCATAATTTTTTTAATTTCCATAAAGTCCTTCCTCTTATACGTGCTTTTGAAAATTCACATAGATTGATAGGGAAAGCAAAATCATCTGCAATTAGTCAGGTTTTATGACAAATTGCTATTTTTCCAACATTAGGTTTTAAAAAAAATCAATATCTTAAGGCGGTTTAAGGTGTAATGCTTGGTCTACACTCTGGGCCTTTTAAGGCAGTGACGGATAATGTATTGATATTTTAATGGTACCAGAATTTTACTCAAGTTTGAGAAGATGCTCAAGTTCTCTGTATTTATTTAATATAGATATTTATAAAAATATGACTTATAAAGGGTCTCCAGACTGAAATCCAAGAAATAAGCAACTTCTGGAAGATGAAAATAATTCATTCCCTTCTCTCCCCTATTGCTTTAATGTTAGTGTTGAAGCTCTGTTTGATGCAAAAAAATTTAAAAATTAATGCAGCTTCTGTTTGGTGTTCATTTCATCCACTTATGTATTTATTATCCTTTCCTGTGAGGTGAAAACCACAGAATATTTTCAAAGGCCATTGTTTAATGACAGCATGCATCCATGGCTCTGGTGGAACATTTATAATGTTTTATATATTATTATTATTATTATAACAGTTCAAAAAACCTTAAGAAATCATATTGAAAACACTGTGAAGACCTGAAATACCTTCATGAAATGATTTTTTGTAACCTCAGGTCTGTGCCTTTTTCACACTCCACGTATCTTAGTAAGGGGAAGACTGTGGTAGACTGAGGGATGCACTGAGCAGTCCTGCCTACACATGCCTTCTTCCATATGCTGACTTTACTTCCTATTCAAAATAAATTCGATTATTCAGGCATGTTTACATATTTACCTCTGTAAGACGTCTGGGGACTTGTGTGGACATAAAGGAGATACAAAACTTCCCATTGTGTGGTTTGGAGGAAATTCAGGGGGCAGAGCTCAGTGTAAAAGTGGTTTATTATTGGAACGGGTATAAGCAAAGCTTGTCACCGCTGATTTGAATAGCTGGCGTAAGGTAGAATCCATTTTCCTTCCCTAGATGGGCACTTCTGCTGCAATCAGCAGGAATTATTTATGTGCTTACCCTTACATTTAGATTTGCAGTGCTTGAATCCATGCATGTAAGCACATTTGGAAACTCCTTGTGGCAATGCAACATTTTGCCTCTTTTCTTTCAGTGTTGTTTTGGTTGTGTTACTTTGATTGGTTCCTTAAAGATCAGTCATTCTTAATCAACTGTATTTATATGATTATTTAAATGATACATAGTTATGCAATTAGTAAAAGTGTTTAGTCATCATCTGTTTTGAACATTGAATAACAATTTTAAAATTGAACTTGTTTATCTTAGGGATATTTAAATGTCTTTCTCAGGTATGTGGCTCCCATTTCTTCTGTTTCTGCTAAACCATGAAAAAAATTACAAAAAATAACATACTTCAGGGTGTTTTGATGAAAATATATCTACAAACATAGTAAAAAAAATACAGAACAGGGCTGGATCACTATGCTCAGATGTATATAGTATTTCCCACCTAGACACCGTGATAGAAAATCATGATGCAAAAACTCCTGCAAAATTGATTTTGTCTCAGAACTGCACAGAATACCCTTGTAATGACTCAAAAATTAAACTCTAAATATTTTGATGAGGATGGTTTCATTACATTAGGCACAGCTTAACTCATCCTACTCAGTGTAAATGAGACTAGGATAAGATAAGATGAAGCCACTCTATTTCCACTGTTTATTACAGTCTTGAATCAGATAAAATACTTAGCATTGATCACTGGGGATGTGGAAAAGCACACAAAGGAATAGAGGCAGTAGATGCTAAATGATTGGAATTTTTTCTGTAAATGTATTACATTTCAGAGGTTAAGTGGGTAAGGGAAAAAAATGCACTGAATATTCCCCTTTGAGAGTAGATAACAAATTTGGTTTTCAATATAATCATGTCCAGAAATCATTCTGTTTTCACAGCTGCATGCCACTGCACATCATTTTAAACTTTGCATTTTGGCACCAGGAAGGAATAAAAGGTTAAAACGTGTGGAACAAAGATATTATTTCACCTCCTTGCCAATATTAGAATTGAAAGAGGCCTCACAGAGGCTGGGCTCTGAATTTAATTAAGCATCTTTTTAAAGGGGATCATAAAATGGAAGAATTTCCTTTCTGCTCTTGTGACAACTTCTTGGAGCACGGTCATTAAATATGGGTTGGGAGAGGAAGATGAGAGTGAGTTGAGAGAGGTGTAGTTCCACTCTTACTTCCACATTGTCCAACCAAGAGAAGGAAAAGGTGGAGAAAAAGTAATTTATTGGCAGCATAACCCAGCTACAAACCACTGTTTCCCAGAACTCTGGAGTAGATTCATATGATTAATTTCCAAAACTATTCTTGGGACTACCTCTACAATGGGTCCCCCTGCTTTACGTCTGGGATAAAAGTCTAAGTCTAGCCCCATGTCACCACTCGTAAATAATTAAAAATCTGACAGTGAAGAAGTCACTACTGTTTCTAGTTGATCATAGAACCACTGAATATTCTGAGTTGGAAGGGCCCCACGAGGATCATCAAGTCCAGCTCTTGAGTGAATGGCCCATACAAGATTGAACCCACAACCTTGGTGTTATTAGCACCAGGCTCTAACCAGCTGAGCTCAACTCGAGGTCAGTCTCATGAAGATTAGCACACAAATATAAGATAAAAATGACTGTCTTTACTGCTATTCAGAAGTCTGTCTGACAAAAGAATTGCTTCTTTTCAACTTTATTTCCTACAGTATTTTCTGAGTCAACTTGACCATTTCCCCTTTTGATATGAAAGTAATTCGGTAAAGTGAAGTCACTGAACCAGAAAACATACATTTGGTCTCTCTGATTTCTAGTATTCACGACCAATTGAATGCATATAGAAGTTAGTGAAAAATAATCCCATTTGATTCACTTCTCATTTTAAGTTATTTACAATACGGAGTATGCTGACTAGCACTTTCCTGTGCTGTGTGAAAGTATTAGGCTTGACTCACAAAGAGATCTGTGAGAAAAAAATCTGTAAAAATATTGAAGGTGTGTGCCTTTACCCTCTTTCTAAAGAGGAATAAAGAATTTTGTTCACACCGGGAATTTTTTGAAGTATATTTTTTAACTCATTTGATTATAAAATTAGATAATGAAAAAAAGAATCTCCTGTGTAAACTGCTTTCCCCACAAGACATTACATTTTTTGCAAGTTTCATTACAAAAACACTGTTTGAAGTGTTTGTTTTTCTATGCTTCTGCTAATTTGTTCAGAGTACTGATATTTAAACTTTTTTCTGGATCATATAATATTTCTTATAAAAGAAAATATGATCTTTGTGTACAAAACTAATGTACATGAAGTCAAATTCTGTGGCATCAGTAAGGGCCAATCATCAGCTGGGAAAGAGAATTTAGCACTTTATTCTGACTCTGTTCTGGTTTACACAGATTTCTTTTTGGACTCAAAGAGTGATTTCAAATAGAACAGAATATCTTTGAGAAATACAAATATGCATTGAGTGAGAGAAGAAGAAAACCAAGATCTAAGCATGAGAGATATCTGACCAAGCTAACATCAGAACAAAAATACAAGAATGTATGGAAATATTTTGCAGGAACTCTTAAAAGATGGAGACAGGAAGCAAAATCATCTCTGCATTAACTTTTATATTGTTGTAGCCAGACTGCTTTAGGACAAGATTTAGGATAAGAGCATATTTATATTCATTCCAGAATACTTTTTTTTAAATATCCACTTCTAAGTTCCCCCCTTCCATTTCTGCTAAATGAGTTTCTTTTTTTTCCAGATATCCCACAGAAAACCAGAAAGCGTAATTGATCCCAATCTTGTACAAATAAAACTTTTTTTTTTTTAATATAGAATACAAGTATCTTGACTTCTGTAAATACATAGGGGCTGTAAGAAATTTTGAACTTAAGCCGTATGATCTTTTAAAAAAGTGATTTTACTCAGGATATCCTTGCTGCAATTTTCTGATATACAGTCAGAGTTGGAGAGATTGCAGTTACAGACAAGATCATGAAGAATATTTTTAAATTTGGTCATGTTATTCTGTATTTATTGATATATTCTCTGAGATTTATCATTCTATATCTTTCCTCAGAATCATTTTGATGTTATACATGATTTGTATGGGTAACTGTGTTTATCAACCTTGTTACCTTTTTAGTATATTTTTTCTAGAAATTGTAGAATTAAAACCTTTCATCTCCTTATAAGAAAACATTTTGGAGAAAAGTTGTGAGGAGTTGGCAGTAATGAGTATGGTAAACCACAAACCAAAATATTAAAGTGAATATGAATTAGAGTCATGAGAACTGGGAAAACGTGCCTGGAAAGCCAATATTTAATTTTCAGTATTTATAAAATCCAGTAGGAGCTTAAATAGAATTCCATAGCATTTATTACTTTGACCTTAGTATTATTTTTTTGTAGTTTTAAAATAGCAACATCATTGGTCTAATGTTTCCTTTGCAGTTGAAAGTCCTTTGCTGAATGACATCAGTATACATCAGATAAAGATCTTTCAGTTACCTTAAAGCAGCATAAACATTTAATCCTAGGTATTCTTAGTGCAAAGATATTTAGAGGGGTTTTTATTTTTGTTTCATGTCTCAGTTATTAATGGTCCAAACCAACTGATTTTAAGTTTTGGTCATATTTGCTTTGTGAAGCTGCATCATTTTCCTTTACTCTGTACACACACATTTTTAAGTTTACCATTATAGATTTCAGTAAAGCTGATGTACCTTTTAAAAGAAAAAAAGTTCTACTAGTGGCAAAGGATACCTTTTTTGCGGTCTCTGCCTGTCTTGCCATTTGTACATGGGATGAAGTGGGAAAATGTTCTTGGGAAACTCTTTCTTTACTATGATTACCATTAAGCTTCCAGAACTTTTCTTCTCACTATTAATGATACCTATTCATCAACCGAAGCCTTTTTTTTTTTCTTATTGTCATAATTCTTAGTCTAAAATTAATTTAATTTCAGACTGAAATTTTATGGATCCTCTTTGTGGAAGAAGAAACAAAACTCCAACTACTCTTGCACCACATGCAGGGTGATTGCTTGGTGATACTGGCTTCTAACTGAGATTCAGTCAAAAAACAGCTGCTGCTTACCAACAGCAAAAGCATGTATTGAAAACAGTGAGAAATGTGAAAAGCTTTCAGATCAGAAATGCTCAGATTCTTTTTTCTCTTGTATAAGATAACTTTTTTTTAGAGTCTTTTATTCTACTATAATCAGAAGCATTAGGCAAAATATCACAGGTAATGAAAAAAGGAGTAATAATTAAAGTCCCAAACATAAAAAATATTTTCAACATTTTAAACTATTTTTTAAAAAATAAATAATTGAACATTGATGCACATAATGAAAAAGACCTGCAGTAAGAAGAGTGGAAGAGAAGAATAGAAAATATAATAAGTTAGTTCAGACCAGTTGGTGACATGAAAATTTTGTGTGTGGCATTGAACTGATATTAACATCATTTGAGAAGTCGTGCAAAACCAGAGTTGCACAGGGTCACACAATGACTGACAGACAGGTTTCTCTCCTTTATATTGACAACAGACCCAGTATCAACTACAAGACACTGTGGCAAGACTGCACCTTAAAACTGAGATTATTCTTTTTGGAATGACTGTTACAGTCATATCGAAATAAACCAGAGGTAGAGTGGCATATGAATACCCCTTGAAGAGGGATGAAGACTGTTCTTCAGTTATTTTTTAATTTCTCTTTTTTACCAAGTTTTACTACCTATAGAGCTATAATTCTTAAAAGCTTGGTTATGAAAGCAAAAAAATTACCTACAATTGTGTAAATGCTAATGTCTAAACAAAACAAAACAAAAAAAACAAAACCAAAAAATGAAAAACAAACAAATAGTAGAAAAAATAGCAGGAAAATCAAGTTTTGGTCAAGCAGAAATGGAAATTTTAAAAATCTAGATTCATTTAAGCAGAATGCAAAAATATTTCCGTAGGCTTGATAAAAACGTAGTGTTTAAATTTAAAAAAACCTCAAACATTTAACTTTAAAAAAGCATTCTTATCTATTTTCATATTCAACCAAAATGGTACAGGCATGGTCCTATTTGCCAAAAAAAATATATAAATTCCCTCTGCTGTAGAGTTTGTGTTTTTCGTTCTCCTTTCAGACCTTTTTGAATCATGTTGTAGTGAAAGCACATTTTTCTTACATATTCTTATTTGCTATCCTCTTTAAAAACAGGAATTTCTGTCTTCCTATGTAATAATATAATTCCAAATATCATCTGCCTCCTGTCAGAACGTATTTCCCCCGATGGTTAGACATTGTTACAATTATCCATTATGTTGGCATTTCAGTTTCTTTTGAACTGTATGATACATCCAGTCGCTACAACTGTTTCCAAATCATCAGACAGCTTCCCCGCTTAATGTGGTCCGTGGAGGGCAGGAATAAATTACCCTGGTTCAGGGATCCCGCATGTGTCTGCATTGCAGGATTGTCAGGTGCGCATTCACACTGTTGCTTAGCGTTACACAGAAAAGATATTCAAAAATTGCAGCGCTGGAAAGGATGGGGCAAAATTGTAAATACCCTGGTAGCAATACTGGTTACAAAAAAAGAGAACTGACATGCCATAGGAAAATATCCTTAAAGTCCCCTACTTTAAGGGTCCTGGTGATCTTAGCCTGCATGAGATAGATGTGCAAAGAAGGACTCAGTGCAGCTGGGTTGTGTCAATTCTGTCTCTAATGGTAAAAATCACCGTACCCATGCTGGTTGGAGACAAAAGCCTTTCTTTGCTTCCAGATTTATAGTTTTAGGAGATCCTGGTGTGCATAAATCTACTGTTAATAAACTCCAAATGATGACCAAACGAAACTTCTCGAGAGGTGAAAAATCTTATGGCAATGGTCCTATGGAGTGCCAGAGAACTTTAAAGCAGCCTCAAAGCCCAGATCTTAAATACAGAACTCCCTACAAGCTCATGAGCCTAAAACCTTATGCATCCCAGCATCTGGAAAAGCTGAATGAAGGTTCTATCAGGGGAAGTCAGACTAGACCTGAGATGTGGGAATTTTATGCTATCTGTGACAGAATCTGAGTCCTACTCCTCACCCTGTTGACTGAATGCCATGACTTTGATAATCTCAAAAAATAGTACATATTTTCACAGAAAAAAGAATGCTTGCATTTCCCTTCTTCCTATCCATCATGTCTAAAGCACAATCTTTCCAATTTACTATGAAAAACCTCCATTCACAGTCTCCAAATGTCTGAAAAGTAATTGCAAACTAGTACCAGATGTCATACAAGCATTAAGTATTTAAGGAAAGAGAATAGTTCTGAGTGACTGAACTGTAAACAAATTTTGTTTAAACAACTTTTGTTACACTTTTGCTAAGATTAATTTTCACTTATCCAAACTCCAATGCGTACGTAATTGATAATAAACCGAACTGTTATACTAACTATAGGGTGTTCATTACAGGCATTAAGAAAAGCAGCTAAATTTTGGAAATTTTAGTTATTCTACCATGAATTCACAGAATTTTCACAGTACTCTGTTTTGTCTGACACTCTGCACCCAAGAGAAAAATGTGCCAAATATAAGCTAGTTTGATCCTCCAGAGTACTTCTGCCATGGTAGTTAAATCACAAACTTATTTGAATTCTCCTGTATCAGTTTCTGATATTGAATCAGAATTCGCCCTTAAAATTAATGAGCTAAGTATTTCCAAGAGACAACCTTCTAGAATATTATCATATCGTCTAATGACGTCTCCATGGTCTACACATGATCTCTTTCAATTAGTCAGTCTTTGTTCAATAAGATCAGTCTGATGGGAGTGGACAACACATTTGAGGCAAAAGATTACAATGAGGGACAGTTCCTCAAAACTGCTGACTTTAAACATGAATAACTTTGAGTTTTTATTAGCCAATTTTTCATGTAAGGGAAATATTTTATAACAATTGGATAAAATCATAATTTTCAGTGGAATGAACATTTAACGACATTGAACAAGAACTTGTTTGCCTTTTTAATAGTTATTTAAATATATATTTTTAAAAAATTATAAATTATTATGAAAAAATTGTGGCAGTACACTTGAAAGAATGTAGTTTTAAGTATTTGCAGCACTGCATCCACATTCAGTCTTGGAAACACTTCCTTCATAATATAATTTTTTCACCATATGTGGAAATAAAAGACTAAGGTATATATTTGGGTTGTTTATTTGGAGTTAGCTTTCTAAAAATTTTTCAGTCTTAAAGTCTACTGAAGTTGTCACCAGGCTTTTATATACAGTACTATCAGCCTGGTTTTGTAATCAAGAAGAGAATCATATGCTGCATACTACACATCAAAATCTGCCTTTGAAAAGAAATATTATAAGATATTAAGAGCTAATGCAATGGTATGCAGCAATGCGGGCAACCTAACACATCACGACATCAACAACAGAAATCGCATGTATTGCATTCTAGACTTGAACTTTTTTTCTTCTGGACTTTTTGGGTCACAGAGGAAAATTCAGGGATAAACTACTAATGTAGGTAAAATTAAGGATATCTGTGACTCTTTTGCAATAAAGCTTATGTAATAATAGAAATAACTTTAGCCCCCAAATCACCTCCTGATTTACACCAAATAGCACATCTTCCTGTTGGAAAATGCTTTGTGGAGATGGAGAGGTAACAGATCTCCTACTGCAGATTTAGAGCTCTGATCATGTGGAGATCAATCTCCAGGAATGGCAGCTCTTGGAGAAGACCTTGAACAGCTGAGCCCTGACGCCGTGCTGTGAACTACAGAAAAGTGAGGCATATCTGCACTTTTCCAAGTGTGAATATGAAACACAAAATAGACACCCTAGGGAGGTCCAGAAAACTCAAGGGACTTCAGAACACTGAGAAACCTGGACAGCTAACCAGACTTCATTTGGGGTTTTTCATCATGTTTTCTGTTTCTACTTGACATTTCTTCAAAGTTTTCTTGCATATCCCTAAGGTCCTCTTAATGTTTTTGTTGGTTTGCCTTCTTGCTTTTATGCAGAGAATATGTTGTTTTGTTCTGTTTTTTTCAAATGAGGTTTTAAGAATCCATTTTATAGTATACATTTTTTATCTAAAATATAAAATAATCACTTTAACCACTGAATAAATATTCAGTAAACATAATGAATAATTTGAAACTTATATATGTTTTGACAAAAATGAAAAGCAGGAATAAAATGATGAGTGAAGCTGAAGTAACAGGATTTTAGCTACCTATGTGCAGAAGTAAATTCACATATTAAAAAAAATACTGTGCCACAGAAGGCCAAAAGTAAGGCTGTTCACTGCAATGCAATTGTCTTTTTATTTTTGTTTTCTTCCTCTCACCTTTAGACAGTTCTAAGGGAAGCTGTCACAGATTTCTACCATATGTCTTGTTCTATTATGCCTTAATTCAGTGGATAACACATTGGTCAGTCTTCATTTTTACTGTGTGTGTACATCAACAACACTATATGGAAAATAAGTTTATGAATGTTCTGACTTTCACACTATTATCAATGCTGCTGGCTGCACAATTCGGTAGCTACTAGATGAGCCCTAAAATTGCTGAGAAAAATAAAAATAGGCAGCAGTAGTGTCAACACATGGCAGTTTGTTATGGGAACACATTCTCTTCAGTGCTGTATCTAAATTCTTCAGATCAATATGTGATTTGTGGTTCTTCAAATACTCAATTATCTCAGGTTTTGAAGATCTTGCCTGAAGACAGTAGAAAGAGTATTGATTTGTCTTTAATATAATACTTTTTGAAAGTGGTTCTTGAAACAATTTCAACTTTAAATGTCATGTTTTCCTATAATTATTTTGATCAAGTAAGTATAGCATTTGATCGTTATAGGCATGGGTAATTTTGCCAGCTTTTACAGAAAACATTGCAGGATCTTTGAAGAAAATAGTTGTTTAATCCTTTCTATTTTCTCCCTTGCTTACAATGTAAGACAAATGGTAGTTATAGTGCAGTGATCTAACACACCAATGCATTTTGAACTTTTGTGTTATATGTTAACTGCAGCAAAGATTGTGGTGATGAAACACTGCAGAGCACAGTCAATAGACAGAGGAAACTAAAAACTGGACATTAGGTCATTGGTAGTAGGTAAATATATGTCAGTGTTCATTTGTTTCTTTTTGAGAATGAGAAATACTACAAATGTTGCAGTAAATGGAAGCTTACATGCTGTGATAAATAGCCATGTTTCAGCTCTGTTTATTTAATGACAACTGCAGCCAAAATTATTCTGAAAGGGTTTAAGATTATTTGGGAGATGGGTGATCAGAAGATGAAATTGTACTTCATTATTCCTTTCTCCAAAAACGGCATGAGCAAACAAGCCTGTAACTATGACCCCTTTAATTAAAACAATTCATCTTACAATGGTATGTGTGTAGAAGTCTGCTGCTATTTGTTTTAAAGATCTCCTCCCTTAAATTCCTTACTTTTATTCCTTGTTTGAAAAATCAGTGAAGGATTTTAAAGAGCCAGGTTTGTGACATTGGAAGTATGTTTTCTGTAGTGACCTGCTGCTCCCTAACTGATCCATGTCACTCATGGCCACATAGTGCATTATGTGAATTGTATGTAGTCAGGTTAAGAAATCTTGTAAATCAAGTGTTTCAGAACGGGATGTCCATTAATAATCCAAATAACCCAAATAGTTTGTACAAATGGAAATAAGTTTCTCTTGGACTAAAAGAGGCAGTTTTTAGCAAAATGCATTCCATTCAGTGCTCCAATATTGCAACTAAAAGCTATCTATTTAAGATGAAATTCATACCCCATCTACTTCATTTTTGCAATATAACGTGCAAGTGAACACTTGGCCCTGTCATACTTCGTGCTGAAGTTATAGCCACTTAGGCAAGTGGACACCTCTAAAATGATGGAAGAGGATTAACCTTATTTGACACTGTAATTTTTTTTTTTTTTGGTTGTAACTTCCCTCACACTCTTTTTTGGATGAAATTCAGTCTTCCTTTGGGTCTCTGAGGAAACCTGGAAATGATAGCATTTTATTGGAGACATAGAAGGACACTTCACTGCCTTGGGGAGGCAGCTGCAGGTAGCGATGCAGGCAGAACAGACAGCAGGGAAAGATTTCGCCCATGACCTACTCAGTTTTGGACTCTGTTCAGGAAAACACTTAAGCACATATTTCCTGCTTCTTATTATGTCCCACTAGAACTTAAACACATGCCTAAGTGTCATTTGGAGCAGCAATGCTTTCCTGGACAAACACAGGAGAGAAATGGACTCCTGTTGCACCACCCTGCTCCTTTCTGCCTCCCTGAGCAGCGCCTCTGTCAGCACAGGGCAGGGACGGAGGAGCTCCCCTGAGCACAGGGCCATACCTACACCTGAGGGTCGCTGTGCCACACAAAATGCCACGAAAAATGTTTTCCCCATGGTTCTGCTTAATGACTGTGCTGTCTACTCGGGGCTTAATGAGCTAAAAGAAAAAAGCTGTTGGGAGCGTCTGGTTTTTTTATATCAACAATTAACTTCCTTTGTTCTTGATCTATGCAAGTGAATTGAAACTTATGGATTTAAAGGTATCCTCATTTGGCACTAATGATTGAAAGTTCATCTGTGCTATTAGATTATTTTCATGTTGAACAGAGTTTATTTGCAAACGTACATCCACTTTTCTGTTCTTAAAATCTGAGCTGAATACGTATGCAGCTAAACACCGTATATTCCACATTACTAAGCATTCCTGTCTTGATTGTTTGTATGCAAGGCCATGAAGCAAGACAAGCTCCATGGCTGCTCTTTGCTGGAGGGCTAGTTCCACTGGAGATGCTAAAATGATTTCACTGCTCTATGTATAATTCATTGAAATGTTTTAATGGTCAAAGAGAAATGGGAAAATGGGCTGTACAGTGTACATATGCTAACTGTAAGGACATTACTTTTTTTCTTTGTCCTGTTTTGTCTCCAGAATTTTTCCTATGCACACACAGATTGTTGTAGGAAGCAGCTGAATTTCTAAATCTGATTTCTTCTGTTGATAATAAAATCATTATTCAATAAGCAGTGGAGTAAAGCTAAATTAATCATGACCAGCTAGATCCACCAATGCACTTATGTGCAACAACTGTGAAAACGGCAGCACATAACAGTCAGGCATCTGCTCCCCGTAGCTGCTCTGTGCCCTGAGCAAGGTATCCAGGTTCCTGCTGCATTTTATGGAGGCACTTGGACCTTCTGGATTGAAGATCATAATGCATCGATGGCCATGGAGAGGGAGAACAGTTAGTGGCAGGAAAATGCTGGGCAAAGCAAAATGTATCTTAACCTGGGTTCTTTGAGATCAGGCTGTTCCTGAAGGAATAACAGAGGATAAATATGGCACGGTGGGTGGAGCACATTTGCAACCCTTCAAAAATGGAAGAGATTCACATGGAACCTGTGTGAGAGCCTTGTACAGCTCCTCCGTGTACAAAGAATGTGGTTGGTAAACAAAAAACCACCTTCCCTTGCTGACATCCGCAAGCCTGTGCAGAACAGGCTCTGTCAGGGATGGTGCAGCAGGGGCAGCCGGGGTCCTGCCCCTAAGCTCAGGTGACAGAGTGGCTGCTGCCAGCTGTGCCTGACGTTTCTTCCTTAAGACTGGGCAGTGAGCTAAATTCTACATTTGCTCATCTTAGAAAAAGACAATAATGACTACATTTACCTCAGATGCTAACTAAATGCAAATTATTGTTTTCCTGAATATTGTACTCACCATACCATGAAACAAGATCAAACCTCATTCTACCTCCCTGTGAGCTCTCTCCAGTAAACACCTGAAAGGCAGTTTTGCTCAACTATTCATCACATTTCTACTCTTACACGTTTTTGGGTTTTTTGCTTAATTGTAAATTAAATTGAACTATTTCAATCACCCATCCTTGAAAAACGCAGGGAATAAAATGCATATTCAAATTCAAAATGCATATTCACATTGCTTGGAAGTAGCAGACCAATTATTAATTACCAGATCCTGTGTAGGTATATATTTCTTTATATATTTAAACCTATTTATCTACATGCATTTATATATATATATGTATTATGTACACACATATAACTATCTGGTCATCCATATCCTTTCCAACAACTATTAATTTTTGTTTGAATTCAACCAATCTGCGTAATGTAAAAATCAAGTCAGTTGCGCAAACTTCAGAATTGACCTTATTGAAAATCAAATATTTCAGAAAGGGTTTTTTTTATTATTAGAAGGATATCTGAGAGTCTGAATTGCTTTTGTGTAAACAAGAAAAAATTTCATTTTAGAAAACTGTTTTACTCAGTGGAAAGGTTTGTGCTAGAATTATGTGACAAGAATTTGTGGAATTACTTCTGATATGAAATTGTTCTGTATTTTTGGCACTGTGGACATTGAGGCAAAATATTAACCACTCCGCGCTGAACACTGTCAGATGTGTGGAGCACTAAAAATAAGATCTATATGTTTTGATAACCCTGTTTAATTGAGAATTAAACCTGTTGTTTGAGTTTAGACTTGTTTTTAAAATTCTAATACTTAGAAAATGGTAACTTTTGCTGCAATCAAGCTGTTAAATAATTATTATTTTGTTTTAAGTATGTGGTTAAGAAAAGTGTAATTCTCAAGCTAAGACATTTTGTAAAAAAAGAAAAACAAAAAGCTGTTTTGAGACTGTTTCATTGCTAAGCTATAAAACCCACCTAAAATATATATTTTTAATAGAAATGGAAGCCAGTATAATAGATGGAGAGTCTCAAAATGTAATCACAAACCCTATTACTGTTAGGAGTGTTATATTACTAAGAAAAGAAAAACAATATGCACACAAATACAGATCTAAAATTTAGCTTCCTTTATCGTGTCACCAAGTTGGGAGGTAAAGGTCATGCTGCAAAAAACACTTTATAGTAACAGCTGTTGGTTGGTTTGCAGATATTTTTGAAAATGAAAATAAGATAGAGCAACATTCTGTGGCTTATTTTACATTTATAAAAATGTCTAATGCTAATGCTGATGAAGCTCTTCCAGGAAAGGAAAAACTTCTGCTTGAAAGAGTTTCTAGATCACTACTTCATGTGCAAAGAAATGAATCTGTCATCCTCTAAATGAAAGAAAATATCAGAACAGGAATTTTCCTGAATCCAAGAAGCCTCTTGAGCTTCAAGCTCTTGCTGCTCCAAGACTCAGGCAATTGTGGGCAGGACAGGGATAAAAGTTGGACATGAAAGGGAGATGTTTTGGCTGTAGGTCAAAAGACACAGTGCACATTTCTCCCCTCTGGGCTTTCTCTGGAGGCTTCACAGGGGCAGGAGCAGCACAGGGCAGCACTGCCAGGCTGGGGTGGTCGAGGGTGGCCCTGCCACAGCCTGGGGACAGTCGGGCATTTGTAGACACACAGAAGATGTGGTCTGGGGTTGGGCTGAGGCTGGTGCCTCACTCAGGATCAGTGAGAGCAGAGGTGCACAGAGCAGCCTCCTGGTACCACACTGGCACCCCTGCCCTGGGGCACTGCAGGGCTCTGCTGCTCTGGTGGCCTCTGTGTGCCCACGAGTGCTCATCCCAGCAAACAGCTGCACAGGGTTTCAGTTAAAATCCTTCAAGTGAATGGAGGCAAACTGGAGACAATGCTGAACATTCAGCCTGTTACCAGGCATGGTTTGTCCTTATTCTGCAGTGACTCACAAAATTATGTTTTTCTACACATAACATCACCAATTCACAAATTTATATTTTTGTGGCAACAAAAGCAGTTTTAATATTTAATATTGCATTTTTAGTACCATGATCAGCACCTGTATTACAGAGCCAGAGAAATAAGAATATTGAAAAAAGAGAAAAAATAAAAACTGATGCCAAACATGACACTATTTTCTATCATTAGAAACAAAAATGGATATATTTTTAAGATTCGCCTTCATTAGTAACTGGTTTAGGCTGTCTTTAAACATATGTTTTAGATAGCCTATATTCTACAGAAGAGCCACAACAGTTTTCTCTGCAGCTCTTATTATTTCACTCTGTAAACCATGGTATCTGTTGAAGGGTAGAAAAGGAAAAAGGATGGACAATCTTCCTCAAATGAAGAATAAAAAGAGCTACTCTACTTTTTTCTTTTTCTTCTCATTAAGATTGATCGTTGCTGTGGCTTATGCAATGTACTAAATTACAAAATGAGGCACACAATCCCTAGAAATATTCAAACTTACTTTTCACTTCCTTCCTCCAGTTTCACATTAGGTAAACTTCAGTGGATTTGAAAGGATGCAAAGTTAGTAGCCATGGTCTAATACTTTGAAGAACCAGGTCTATCTTACGTGGCATATTTATAAAAACACCAAAGCTTATTATTGTCTACTGCTGGCAATACAAAATGCACCAGGACTTCTTCATGCATAATTTGTTTAACCTCTTTTGTTTGCTTTTGAGAAGATGCAGTTGCAGAATCTTAAGAGCAATCTTAAGAGCAAGAGACTGGCTGGTCATTAAGCTCTTATATAGGTGATGATAAAGCTAACAGCAAACAGTTTGTTCCCAAACACCAAGACTATACTGAATGATTTTTTCTTTTTTTTAAAAAAAAGTAGACTAACATTATTTGAATTTAAAACAAAATTTGTCAGAAAAAGGGAAAATTACATGAGGCTCGATTAAAAGAGCACAAACAGAAAAGGTGGCAGTTCTCTTGAAAATACTTTACTACAGTTTTATAGAGATCAGCTTCTAGGAGTGGTCAAAAGCAGCCAAGCATTTGAAGCAAATATTTTTGAAAAACTATCGACAAAAATATTTCTAATGTTTTCAACTCACAGTGAAAAGTTTAAGGTTTGTCTCAATTTGAACTCTTCCTAACTCATATCTGTAGCTCAGGCTTGCAGATGAATTTTTAATGATGAGCGATAGTGGTGTCAAAACATTTCCAGAGAGCAGAATCTCAGCAAAGGATTCCTTCAAGACATTGTTTGTCTGCATGGACAGCATTAGACTGAACGAGTCTGAGTACTGTAGACCTTCACAGAGGCGGAGGGGAGAGTTGTGTGTTTCACCAGTGACATGTGGAAAAGCAATCAGACACTGGATTACATGGCTGTCACTGTCCATTTGCCTTCTTTATCTCTACTCACTCTAAGCTCTTGCAAGGCCGCACTGGTAATGACACTGCTGTGTAGAGCAAGACAAAAACGTGTAAGAAGGAATGGGTTTGGTATATTTAAACTTTAGGTTTCCAATTTATTTGCAAAGCAGTTAAATTTTTTTCCTTAATAAATTTCTTCAATTATATACTTGATGGAATATTTTCTAAGTATAAAGGTTACTTTGCACTTATAAAGGTTACCGTTAAACAATTAGAAGGTTTTTGTGCCTCATTAATCTATGTTCAGTGTTCACCTGTACATGTCCTATTACTTCATTTCCAATCAGTTGCCCCAGTCTTTGTTTACGGTCTTTGTATTTATAGATACAAGGGACATCTAAAAACATTTGAGGAACTGGTATGTGTAAGGAAGTGGAATGCCTGTTGGCTGGGGAGCACAGATTTTCCTGCACACATTTGCTAAAGATTCTGGGTGTGAACTTGCCGATTTACATGTCTGCAGTCTAAACCTTCAAACCACAGCTCGTGTGACACTCAGGTTAAAGCTGCTGTGTGTGAGTTTATGCCTCTGCAGCAGCAAAGTAGATGCATGAAACTGTGAGAATGCAAATAGCAGAAGAATTTTAGGCAACCTGTGCTGTTTTCATTCTCCCCTCTGCACATGAAAAAGGATCGTTTTGGCTATGCCCTTGATGTTGGAAAAATAATAATAGCATCTTGCCTTGCTGAAAAATTAGAAAAACATAAGTCTCTATGTATTGTATTCAGAAAAGATTTTTCCTCCCAATCTAAATGTATCATACAATAATGAATTTTCTTAAATGTAGATGCAAAGCCTGCAACTGACTGCTTCAATTTTAGTGGTTCAGGGGCAGAATTCTGCAATCCTTTATCATTACTTCAAACCAGCAGTAAGCAGTGCCATCTTTGGGGAGTATGGGGAGGGGCTTTTTTATTTTGATTTGTTATGCTGCAAACATGAACAACCATGAATAGACTTAATTTTTGCTTAGAACAGAATAACACTATGTATCACTGTAATTAATTTAGACTCTGTGAGTCATTTTACATTAATTTTAATAAAAATGATACATGCACTGGAGGGGCCTTGAGAGTAGCCACAAATCAAAGAAGAGAAAACTAACATGCTTGTAACATAGAGTCAATTGGTTTGCTTTTTCTTACTGAACTTGTAAAGTGTATCTTTACCATAGAACGATCCTTAGAATTACTTTAATGGTCATTAAACTAGATATTAAAAAACACAGAAATAATTACATAAATGCCTAAATGTGTCTTTTAGCCTCTTATATAGAAAATATCACAAAGTACAGGCAATGTTTGCAGATGCTGCAGCTTAAGAGTCAAACAACTGACCTTCTCTGAGCTTTTTCCATTGACAGCGCAGCATTTGATGGAATAAGTCATAATGATTTTAGCTTTGTATTCATAAAGGAGTAAAAGATTATTACTTTCTGTGGAAATAAAGAGATAAGAACTCAGTGTCCTCTGCAGCTGATAAATAAACAGCCAAAATTGCATAGTACACTGGGGCTGTAAAAAAAGACAGGATTATCTGTTTCAGCCTCTTCCTTTATACTTTTTTTCCTGACCCGTTACTGCTAAGGACCTTTGACTGCAGAATAGGGCGTAGCTCAGTAATGTGTCTTTCAGAGTGAACTCTGCTACTTTGATCTGTATTCATTTTTGCTTTGCAAGTTCAAGGTAAATGTTTCTCTCAAAAAACCCAGGTTCAACAGCCCTCTGATAAAGTTATTCAAAAAACCCAGGTTCAACAGCCCTCTGATAAAGTTATTCAAAATAAGTAATGTCTCCTTAATACAGTGTTTTCCTTGCTTTAATTAAAACATGCATTGTTAACTTGACTATCAAACCAAGAAACAATTTGAAAGAAATAGTTTTTCTCAGGATGCATGTGAAATTATGTAGTGGAAAGTTCCTTACTTGAGAGATAATAAAGCTCCAATATAGCTTTTTAGTATCTTGGATTGGGGAGGAGCAGGGAATGAAATATATTCTAAGCAATGTATCTGAAGGCTTTGTATCTCATTTTTATGTGTCAACAGAAAAAACCAAAAAAAACGCCCCAAGAGGACAGGGCTTATAGAAAAATCAGTTTGCTTATCAAAGTAAGTTCTGTGCAATGCTTTTTCTAATGCTTTATTTAATCTTATTTTCATTATTCTAACTGCATGTGTTTCTTCATTCGACTGGGAGGATTCACACTGCAGTAAATCACACTGCACAATTTTTTTCCTTCTGACATTTATTCTACATTTTTATTTATATTAAAGTCACCATTTTTTTGTACATCTACCAGGTCAAACCCAGCTCTCATTTAGATCAAAGTGTCCCAATGGCTGTAGCGGGTATTGAATCAACCCTATACTCCCTATGCCATGTCAAATTCATAATATTTATCCTTAAAAATGTCATCCTTTGAACACTTGCCAGAGCATTCTTTAGTTGTTCCTTGGCAAAGCCTTTTTTTTATACCCATGTTCATCTTCCCATGAAAACACCTGCTGTCATTCCAAATACAGTATTTAGCTCTTCCCATAGAAGACATTGTAGCAACAAATTAAGGACCAAGAAAGCAGTTTTCAAGCTATGTGCATCTTTGGTCTCATCTAAGTTATTCATTCTGTAGTTTACGTGATTAAAAAGCTTGTTAAAAAAAGGAATTAAAATAATTGTCATCTGTAATTACGCAGGAGAACATGCACCCGGGAAAACTTCAAACTCACTTTGTGATACCAACGTTGGCAACACAATGATGAAGAGGAAGTCTTTCACAACCAGACATTACCCCATCAATCAGTTTGCAGTCAGGAGAAAAATTGACTTTGTCATGATATGGTTCTTAAAGCAAAAGTAATAAATTCTATAGAAACAGCAGGCCTACAGCGTTGCTAATTTATTCATTATCCACCCCAGAAAAATAATTAAGTCATGCTTTCTTTCCTGGCTCTTCATTACAGTTTAGCCTTTTTCTGCAGCAGTCAGTGACTGAATGCTTATTAAAATAAATTAGCTGCAAAACTTTTAACTCTGTCTTAAAGAAAAACTAATCCACTTTTCTAGTGGAAACAACATTGATTAAATAAACCGAGTTTCATGCCGAGACAACTAATTCCTTTAGCCACAGTTTCCAATCTTAAATCATGTTGTATCTGTATTAGTTTGAGAAGTATATAATGAGCTCTGAGTTTATAATTGGTATTAACCTCTTTCTGTACGCATTTCATTTTTTCTAGCCTGGGTGATTTTAGTGATGAAACAAAATCGCTGTGCAGCCTATGGATATTCTTGTACTTGTGTGTCCCTTTTTTCAGCATGCACACATACAGTCATTCAGACATACTCTGTTACTACTCTGATCCATCTGTTTCACACAGGCTGCCTTGACAGGAAGGAAATTCATCCGTATCAAACTGCTTCACAGGTACTACATAGGAATATCACTTTAAGAAAACAAGTGTTTACAATCTTGCTCATATTTCATATCAGAAATATGGAATGTGAGCATTTAAAATAACCCTTGAACCTGATCCACAGACAAGCTGAATTAATGAAAACATTCTCTCAAACAATTTGTGTTTCACATAAAAACAACGTTGTACAAGGCCAAAAGCTGCAAAATGGGCAAATAAAGCTGAAGGGATTGTCAGTATGTGACCTGTGTAGAGTTGCCCACATCATTACTTTAAAATATATATATAGGTTCATACTTTTAAAAATAAATATTTTCTTTAATGCCACCAGCAGTAATCAACCAACAGTTTGCAAAGTAATCTAGTAATGAGTCAATCAGATCACACGTATACCAGCTCCCACAACAAAAGAGATAATAAGAATTTGATGTGAAATAGTGATTAAATTAATATAATAACTAAGCCAGGGATAAATTCATCACCCTTTCCCAAGACCAACCTTGTCACAGGGCATCAGAGGGGCTGGCTGATGCAGAAGCACAGCTCAGCAATAACTGCAGCCTGAGGGTGCCGACATCCTCTGCACACACAACAATCCCCCGTGCACTTGTGCACTTCCAGTGGCTCTGAATATTTCTAAAACCCTCATCTCAGCACCCCATTCAGCTCCTGTGCCCCAAGAAGAGCATTTTTCTAAAGAAGCCATGTACATCATGGATCTTAGTCCCTGTAGTCCCTCAATACCAGCTGCCAGAGCTTCTCAGGATGGCACAACACCACTGCACAGAGCAGCCAAACGACCTGCTGTTTGAGGCTGGCTTTTGTCCCAGTGCACAGGAGCCATTTTGATGAAACGGGGAGCAGAAAATACAAAAATCCCCTCTGCCTCACACGTTGATGGGTCCAACCGCACTGCAAAGGAGGCGAGAAAATCTGCAAGGGACGACTCTCAGATTACAAAGAACATTCATGAGACAGGGCATGCTCTCAGCTACAGCTAATTCAGTTGCAAACAACGAAGTACCTGATGGGCCTTGACGACTGCTCCATCTTCTGGGCTGCCTGAGTCCTATGAGGCCTGGGGCAGGGAGCACAGGGATGCAGGGACACAGGACCTGTGAGGGTCTGGTGCTAGCCCTTTGTCCCCCAGAGCGGGCAGCCAACACTCTGCCTGCCATGATCTGCAAGACCATCCCACGCAATAACCCCTCAAACTTCCTATTTAAAAATCCACAGGTGCTGCAGGACTTGCAGAACGGAGGGTGAAAACATTCTTTATTGTCACTCTCCCCCACACACACCCTTTTCAATTGCTTCCCTTCCCTTTCTCTGCTCAGCTCGTCTTATCTCCGCCAGGCTGCAAGACCGCGAGGGCGGGAAGGGAATATGTCTGGTCTGACAGAAAACTCCTCTTCTGTAGACAGGAGCTCACCAAGGGATTCTGGCTAAAAAAAGTATTCTGCGTCTTATATTGATAATATCTTTGGTCTTTTCTTTACACTGTGGTTATAGCTGTATTGCATAAATTCCACCTGCCTGTAAATTCTTTTTACATTACAGCAATAAGCATATGAGAAACCAAAAACTAATAATGAATTGAAGAGAATCTTTCAAAAAAAAAAAAAAAAAAAGAGTTTGCCCTATATTTACACCAGTGAATTATTCAGAGAAGATAGCTTACCCATTTCAGGCAAACAGCAGGGACTGTGACAGAACTGCTTCACAATTTTTTGTTATAGCAATATGTTTAGTTCCTCTAAAAGCTGAATAGTAGAAAATACATTTCCTTCATGAATTGATACAGTAGTGAAGAAATTTACAGTTTTCTGGTATTGGTGTTAATATTTTCCAGTGAAAAATCTTCAGTTATATGTGTATTTCTATAGGAATATTTAAATCTGGTTTATGTGATATATTTGTATCTAGTGACAAGTGGAGGCCTCTAATAAACTAAACACATGAAAAAATGTCCTCTCTCTAGCTGTTTTATTAGATATTTTCATGTCAATGACAACTTATTTAATTTGATATATGGCACTGGCTTTCTGTGCCTTAATTAAATAATCATAAATCTTATCATTAATTAATCTTCAAGGTAAAAAATTTTGTTTATAATATCTATAAAAATCTGTTCTTATGTATAATTTTCAAAGTATTATTTTCAGCATAAAGTAAAAATTATTAGTTTCTGGTGGACCTAGATACTGGTCTTTTCTCAGCCCAGGTTCCGAGTGGAAGCAGATAGTATAGAGAAGAAATACAAGATAGGAAGGAATTTTTTGTAATGCTTTGGCCAGAATATGTTTTGAAAGGGAGGTGGTTCTAGGAACTTGGTTATTGACACAGGGACAAAGCCCTGAAAGAAAGGACTGCTCTGCTTGCTAAGTGACCATTCTGTTTCAGCCTGGTTTACACACCTAAATAAAACAAGCTACACTTAAAATATATGCACAGCTTGCCTGAGATTTGGAAGCTGCATTAAGAAGTGTAAACTGTGCAGGAGGACCAAGCCATCAGGCGACGGAAAACAAATTCCTTTATACACTCATTGTTAACTAAATTGTTTCTTTGGTAGGATTTTGAATAAAACACTAATTTTCTGTGAATATTCACAGAATTGATCTCCAAAGTGGTTTAGTCAAGTCTCAGAAAACGAGTGCAAGTGTAAAAGCATGTATGTGCATAGGTGCATATAAGTCCAAACATGCACTGCAGTGAACATGGAACTGTGGACAAGGAGGGACAGTCTTTGGGCCAGGATTTAGTCTGATAAGACTCCAGGAGCTGAGGTTTTCTTCTTGCACTGAAGAGTATCCTGTGAGCTCACAAACACAAAAGATGACAAGATTATTTACAAATTCCCAGAGTATTTTAAATTTATATTAGACTGTAAGGTCCTGCTTTATGAAATTTATATGGCAATTGAGCAAATAAAATGTGAGACAGTGAGGTGCTGCAATAAGAGAGAGGACTATTGTGTATTATTTACTTATCTCGAGTCTGACAACTGTAAACAAAGCATATTTCTGGACAGTCCAAATTTGCCTGTAACCTTTGCCAAGAAGATTTTTAGTGCCCTCTTTAGAGTATTTCATTATCTTTTTGCTCCACATATATGTTATTTTCCCCTGTTAATCAAGCACTTAAAGTCCTATTATTTTTATACAGTAATTGGAAATTCATAATTAGCTATTAAAAAAGAAGATGAGGGAGAATGTGTAGTGCCTTCTAAGTACATTATGTGATTTCTTTTATTACTGTTTCTCAGATTATACCAAAATTGCAGAGAAGTGTAAGGTAAAAAATTAACACATGGTATTCTTGAGCCACTTTTATTTTTACTCCTGTGTGCCTACAAATGTTTTTCAAACAATTAATTTATTTTTAAGAAATACTAAAAATCTGGCTTATCTGATACAGTTTAGTTTTGTATGTCACATTGTCCCACTTGCATATCTATTCTTCAATACTCTTAAGGAATGCTGAGAGGAATAAGATCTGACATTCTTGAAATTATGGACTTGAAATAATAATTCTACAGCCAGTGGAAAGACATGGGCCACTCACAGACTCGGGTCTGAGGACTCCAGAGCCTCCCTCTGGAGTCTCTGAGATGACTCAGAAGGGACCATATGGAGAATAGTTTCCAAATTAAGCACTTCAGACAGAGTGGCTCGCTCCCATTATGACTCAAATTTTGTGTGAACACATTTTCAGGAGTTACAATATTATGATTTCCAAATCATAATAGCAGTCATATTTCACACAGATTGAATCTCAGCTGTGTTTCTAAAAGGCCCCAGCAATTTACTGTCTTTGGTCTTCAAATCTTCAGGGCTCGAAAGGCCTGAGCTCTAGCTCGTCAGTCCAGGGTTTTAAGGGAAACAAGCAGTTTCTTCTTCTTTAAGTACATTTTTTTCATCTCTGTGTGCCACTCCACTGGATCCCGCTTCCATAAAAAGGACTGTATCAAAATGTGTGCTGAAGGAGTGTCCTGAAAGCCACTGAGCTGGTGCTGAATGTTTATTTTTCATAAAATTAGGAATTCTGACTTGTTCCAGTGGATGCAAGTCTCCCAACTTCATGCCTAGCTAAATGAGGCAATCCCAATACTTGGAAAAGTCTATCCTTCACAGCCTTATGCTAACACTCATTAAAGTTATTGTCTTCAAAATGGAAATTATTTCCTTTTTTTTTGAGTGTTATTAGAAACTAGGAATTTGCTGGTTTTATACTGTAACTTACAGTTCTAAGTACTTTCAAATTAAGAGGCATGCTGTACATTTTCAATGAACTAATGCACAACTTGTAACAAGTGAAATATATCAAATGAAAATGATTTTGCAGTGATCTAAACCCAATTAACCTCTAAGAATGTTATATGAACATAGACTGTGGAAGATTTTAATTATAGCTGTAAATGCTATGCAATTATTGACCAAGTTTGGCAGAGATATTTTATGTTGCCTACTGTTACGCCGTACTGTTAGCTTTTTAATTTGGAAGCAGAAAAAATTAATGTCAAATCACACTGGTAATTTGAAGAGTCATGGATTGAATACTTGTTGACCACTTGAAATAATAATTCAGGCAGTCTTTACAAAATAAAACTTCCTTTAATAAAAAGGAAATAAACCATAACTATTATACTACAGGTGTGTGCTTGAAACAAAATTAAGTGAAAATATATTAGTAAAGGAATACATATCAAGTGCCAATTGTTGTTTCTAATTATGAAAATGTTTGCTAGTAATCTCATTAGTCTGCTTAGAAGTCATCTGTTGCATAGAGCTCTGGCAGTCTGAAACTGTAGTTTGAGGAAAAACTATGATATGAAAATTATATTTTTATGGCAGCTGGATAAAGTTCAAAATTCTTCCAACCATTCCTCAATACATAAAGTTAGAGATAAAACAGTGGAATGCAAAGACTTTTATTCTTGTAAATACATTTGTTATGTCTTTATGCCATTTGGAGGTTTAAATATATAATAAGAATCATCTTCATTTAAAAATCCCCAGTGTATAGAATTGCAGATATAATAAAACAGAATTTAAGAACAAAACTTATCCTGTTTCTTTTTTTTCAGAAGAAAAACAAATCACTTCTCTGCATTGATTTGCTGTTTAATTTAAACACTCACAGAAGTACAATAATATTCCCATTTTACTGACAAAAATGAGGAAAAAAGAAATTTAAACATTGGAATAAAGGATCTGCTGAGGGATTCACTATAAAACTGTGTTCTTTCTATTAAGAAGCTGAGGACATAGCACGTATTTTGTGCTTTCATGTTATACAAAGCTCTTCTTGGACTGCACAAGGTAATGCTGCATTTGACACAGAAACAGAATAATTTAAGTTGTAAGGGACCTCTGGAGATCATCTGGTCCAACCTCTCTCTCAAAGCAGAGCCAGCTTTGAAGTTAGAGCAAGCTTCAAAGTTAGACCAGGTTGCTCAAGGTCATATTCAGTCGAGTTTTGAATATCTCCAAGGACAGAGATTTCACAACCTCTCAGGGCAACCTATTCCAGTACTTGACCACCCTTATTCTGAAAAAAAATATTTTCTTATATCATGCTCTACAGTTAGTTATATAGTCTTCGAGTAGAAAAGTCTTGTCCCATGAGATAAAAAAAGAAACCTTTAAACTAAGTCAGTTTCTTCATATTTTTTGGGTTTCTTACTCAAAGAAGGATGATATTGACTGCAGAAGGCACAAGAAAATATTTGAAAGAACAAAGCTGCTATTAATTTGCTATATACTCCTTTTGGAGGTCAGCTATGCTTGAAATACATTTTTTCTAGTGGTTGTACAGAGCCTGTGTTGCCATTATCTAAGTATTTTTGTGGTTTTGTAAGTTAATTGAACTCAGGAAACAACATTCAGAAGCACTGAACTTGAAAATGCATTCATAAATATGGGGTTTGATCTCTTATCCAGCAAATTTTTATCCTTGGAAGAATGGAGTCCTAATGATCACCAAAAAGCCATTTGTCTGCAAGGTAAAAGGTTTGATCAGTGTAAAATCATCGGCAGAGAAGACGAAACAATGGATTTCAAGGACTTCTCTCCAAGGGGAGCATGCGTGATCAGTAGGCAAATTGACTACTTGACTTGAACAAGTTTATATCAGAAGGGAAACCTGGGCCTGAAGGCTGAGCAGAGAGGCCCACAGGAGGAACCTAGGACCCCTGAAATATCTGATCACAAACCAAGACATTCTGTGGATAATGAAATGGAAGGAAGTTGTTTGCAGGGTTGTGTTTTTCCCTCTTTTGATCTATCTGCCATGTTTTGTTTATGAGAAAAAAAGTAATTGAATAAAAAAAATTAATGTAAACTTTCAATTTTTTTAGTCCACCTACCTCTAAAGAATAGGACAAGGTGGAATATTTCAAGGAACATACTTTTATTACAAGGATTACACATAGATGAAGTCCAGGTTGGTTAGAGTAAGAAACTCCTGGCGTTAAATATTTTTTTAAATGCTCAGCTAGCATTTAGAAGAATATTCTTCATATCATGTTATGTCTTCCTATCGTAAATGTAAATCACCGAATTAAAGTTATTTTAATCAAATATTTAAATAATGGCATCAAACCCCATTGTGTAGCAAGTCAAAAGCTGTGGAAAAAGGCACAGATTTCTGGCATTCTTGAGTTCCTCCTGACTTGCCTGGAGTGAGTCTCAGTACTTTGCAATGCTTCTGTAAAGGAACATAGCCTTTATTCTCTGCTGTCTCTTCTGTCCTGAATCTCTTTATTTCAGTGTACCCATCATTACTCTCTTTAGGATGCTATGTCAGTCTTAGGAGACTTATTCTGCTAAGTGTGCAAAATTTTTGCTTACTTCTGGGCTTAACCTTGTATCCTGTGATTTTTCTGAAAGGACTATAAAGCACAAGGTTCTTTGGAGGGTGTGCATTTTGGATTCTCCTTTTCAGTAGATTCTTGTGTGATTCAAAATATTTTCAGCTGAAGTACTAACTTCTTCCATCCCTGAAGCAGTTAAAACTGCTTGCATCATTTTTGTTGTATAGTCTTCAGAGTCTGAGGTTTAGGACCTTAATTTGAGTTTGACAGATCATCTTAAATTTTACTTTGAAGGGGAAAAAAAAAAAAAAAAAGAAAAACAACAAAACCCCTTCCACCCACCATGAACTCTATGAGCATTATAATAAAATAACCTTGAAGAGACAACTTAATTAGTGTTTAAGTGATCCTGAATTACAATGAAATTCCTATGGAAATATGAACAACTACCTGCATATCAAATAAAGTCACAAGATCATTGCCTTTACAGTAAATATAATTTCGTTCATAAAAACTGGATTTCTTAAGTAATATATCATCAGAAGATAATACATAATTTCAAAGATTTAACCACATAGGAATGCGTACATGACGCATTGGCTTGTGGGAAGGACTGGGAATAAGCAAGCCCTAAGAGTTAGTATGAGCTGAGTTCATGCAGAATGACCTTGGAAAAGTCATTTTCACCTGCTTGTGCTTCAGCCAGCCCAGCTGGAATAGTGCATAAAAAGCAAAAGCCAATTGATAAGCAGATGTTGCTTTTAAACTGGCCATTAACAACATGCATGAATTTCTGATGTGTATAATTTCACACTGAAGGCAGAAAGGGTGATTTGTATTGAGGCCTCTCCTATTTTTGGTTGTGGAGTTTTTTATTTGTTTGGGGTTTTTTTTTAATACATATTTGGGTTAAATATAAGGAAAAAATATTTTTAATGGAGAGTTGCTATTCAGTGTTCTGTTTCTGCCCCTTTCTTTATCTTCATAGTAAGGTGCTTTGCTAACTAGGGAGAAACAGAATTCTCTCAATGTCATGTTGAGCCCGAAAGACATCCTGACATTAGCACAAGCACGATGATTCACACTACAGATGAAGCCTTGCTGCCCAAGGAACTCACTGTTTTCTCTTTTCCTGAGATACCTCTGAAACAAGAGTTCAATGAACTCTGAAGTCAAAGTTGGAGATAAGCAAACACTCAAGAAAAAGAAAACCTTTCCAAAGCAGAACAGCTGCTGGAGACACAAACTCAAACCCATTCTCCTCTCAGGTTCTGCTGCTCAGTCAAGGGTCTGCCTTTCTCTCCTGTGCTCACTTACTGCAGTGACACAGGGAAGCAAATCCTAATCTGTGTGAATGAAAATTGGGAGGAATATAAAGAAAAAAAAATTATTTTTTTTCCAACATTTTGGTGAAATTTATGCTATTATTATTAAAAAAAAAAAATTACTCCCCTGTCCTAAAAAATTAAAAATATTAAAAAGTGAAAGATAAGAGGGAGCGGCAACAGAGGAGGCAAGTAAGGAACATGATGGAGACCCTGACCTGGAGACACAGAGCTGCTAAAAAGGACTTTCTAGATTGGTGGCAAGTGGTTTGGGGTGAAACATTTTGGAACAAAAGCAAGGAGACTTTAGCAGGTTTATTCCAGGATAGACTGGATTTCGGTAAGGGTGAAATACATCAGTGAACTGCTGGGGATAGCAAAAACAAAAAAGTGAGAAAAGGTAATGAGGCATATGGCTTTCCTGTCAGTCTGGGAAATGATCTTTCAATATGTGGAAAATTAAATTTGATCCCAATGAATGTGTGCTATAGATTATTAGGGAAAGACAATAAGACAGTCAAATAGGTGTGGTAGAAAGTGTCATTCCCTACCCGCCCCCAAAAAAGTTTTCAAATTTTATATTAAAACCATGACGAATGCACAATTGAATCAGTCAAAAAAGAAAGTAAATTTAAAAAGAATAAATTTTTCATGGAGGAAGGAAGGCAGTGATTGTCAGACAGGAAAAGAAACACACTGAGTTCAAACCTACCATGACTAATTTGGCTATGGTAAGATACATTATTAATATGAATTTTAAAGAACTCAAACATCATGTGTTCATTTAATAACAAATACCAACAACAAAAATTCAAGTAATTTTAAATAATGCATCTCAGAAAATGTGGGGATCAAAATAGTGGTATCTACCAGTACCTATGATAACAGTATTTTTTCATGTTTCCAGTTCCATACCTTTGGGCTGAGATATAAAACAATTTCATTCCTCATGACAATTTTTGCAATTATCTCATAGGAGCTGCTGGCAGTGCTGCTGTGATGTAACAAAAACTAAAGTTACCTGCAATAGACATGAATCATTTAGTAGCTAGAACAGCTTTGTGACCTGCCTCAATTATTCACAGAATGAACTGGTGATGATGATGATGAAGATGCTGATGATTCAGAGCAGCCTTTTTTTCTCTATCTCACACTGAGGTCCAATACTGCTTTCAATTGCGGTGGGTTACATTAACAAAATTCTGTTCAGTGTAAAATGACAGCTACACTGCAGCACTAGGCTCTCTCCAGAGCTTTCTGAATCTGCTAAAATGTCTTTTAGATGTACTACAGGGCACAGTGCAAAGTGCTGTAACAAAACACTTAATCAAATGCTTAACTTTAAGCATATGTGCAATACCATCCTCATTCAGCAAAGCAGTAACTAGGTGATTAATGTTAAATAAATGGGACAAAGTAAAACCATGTGCTTAAAATCTAAGCTTAAATGCTTTCTTGAGAATAGAACGTATAACTCATTTCCTTGAAAGAATGATATTCCAAATTCTTGACTGAGCAGTGCTTGCTGTAGATTGAACGATGTCACACATGTACCTCTGAAAACATCACGTGAGTAGGAAGTATTATTTCTCAGCAGAATCAGAACATGTCCTGTTTCCATATGGCTACACGACAAATAAACTCGTGGATGGATATTCTTTGTTGCTCCCAGTCTAACATTGTGGGAGACTCCTTATGTATTAAATTTGGTCATAGAGAATGACACTTCAGGAAAATTGTTTATCTGAATAATGAAAAATTGTGCTTAAATTCACTGACTAAGGAGAGATGGTGTAACAAAGAGACTCTTTCATGGGGCCCAAACCCACTCGTGACTGGTAACCACTGGTAACAATGCTGTTTCTGTAAAAAACCTATAAATATTTTGGTATAATTAATGACAGTTCTCAAGGGTTTTAGAGCAAAGTACTGTTATAGGATACAGACTTAAGCCTTAGTTGTGATTTGGATGTCTACTTCCGGTAACAATTTGTCTTTTCCCTTGCATTTCCTCTCCTAAATAAGTAGGTGTTTGTTCATAAATTGTTAAGAATTATTCTAACTAGGTTTAATTTATTCTATTAACAGATTAATAATTTAGAAACCATTATAGTATGGCTACTTTGTGTCTATTCCTTAAACTAAATTGTATTAAATACAAAGCTAAGTTCTCCAAGCTGCTACCATATTTTTCATAAATTAATATATACTGGGATATGCATAAATAAGGAGGCTGGGGAAATTGTAATATATCTTTGCCACCACAATCTCGAGATATTTCAAACATACATCTACTTCTCTTGAAAGCACTCTGCACAGTAGTTCTAAAGACAGGCCAGTAAAAACCTTGAGTCCTTACAACTTAGACTGTTACTAGGTCCACTTAATTATCCATTAATCTGAAATCTACAGCACTACTTCAGCACCTCCATTGTGTTTTGTGACTCCAGCCCCTTTTGTGCTGAAGCTTAATTGCATTTCCAATACTGTGATTGCTCTCACGTTTGTATTGTTATGCAAAATAAAAGACACAAAGTACCATTGTTATTTTAAAAGAAACAAATTAATAACAAGAGTTTGTGAAGTTCCTCCTTATATTTTTTCTCTTTCAATATGTGGTGATCAAGCATTTTAGAATGTGTTTTGTTATTGGAAATTCTCTTTGAGGTCTTCTTATTTATTTATTTTTCTGTCCACTACAGTCCAAAACCAGTTCATTTTGAATTATGGATGCGCTGTAAAATTAATACCGAAGGTGTTTTATGTATGTGACTGATACAGGTGCATACACGTGTGTCCAAATTCCAGTAGGTGACATCAGTGTCCAAGAATTCCCATTTAAAAGCTGAATAGTTTGAATAATAAACCTCCTGTTTCTTAGTGCAAGAAGCAGGAGTTCATAAAAAACCTTTTTTTATTCCATCCTTCCTTATTAAAACACAACCATGCTACAAAGAACTGCAGAATTCTGTAACATATTGTGATTTAGAATAATATACCTATACAGTCTGCAGCATTAAACTTTCATTCCCACTGGAGAGAAAATTGTTTTTTCAAAGATTACAGATCCTGAGAAGTAACAGTTTTATTTTTATCCTAAAAAAGAAGATACTCGTATTTTCTTTAAGACTGGAAAATCTTCACTTTTTCCTTAACACGTTGAATGACCCCATTGTAGCTGTACTTAAAAAAAATATATATATTCTTTAGCCAGCGAAGAATGGAACAATATTAGATTGAAACATTGTCTATTCAGAATTTCCCTTTATTTTAGGGGTGGGAAGGATTCATTGTCCAAATGCTACATAATAGTCTAAAGGACATGCTTCAGGGAACACAGTGGGTTGGGAGACATGTATGCAGTTCTCTGGTCACTGGTGTATATCTAAGTAGTTCAGATCTATAGCTTGCTTCAGGCCTGCCTTACAAACAAATGGGAGGCTGGGAATTACAGCACATCCGGTACCTTTTGGAACTTCCAAAGAAACACTTTTCCCATGTTTTAAGTAACAATGTCAGATAAAGACTGTCAACTTAATGTCATGGCAGATTGGAGGTGTCTATTGTTCTGCTTTCAGACAGGCATGGCTCGTCCAGCTGTGGAGCTGCTTAATCTCTGTATGATACAGCTTTGGTTTTCTCTGTGATATAAACACATTATCATGTACAGACCTTGGCATCTGTCAGCTGTAGCAGGAGCATCTCAGAGGTGCCATTATGTTTAATTCAGACACTTCTTAAAGCTAGAGAAGTGTGAAGTGACCAAGTTTTGTAGCCTTATGCTTTCAGTGGTTTTCAAAAATTGTTTTACAAATACTTGTAAAGACCATGGTTTATGTGCTAAGGACATTCTGGACAAGATTAAAGTAACAGTGAAGAAATAATAATATATAAATTGATTTTATTTTGAAAATTTAAAAATCCTTATAAGTATGATCAAGGAAACTAAAATTCCTGAGCTAAAAAAACGGGCTTGATTCTTAGATCGCTGGGATGATATGAAAATTACCTCATGCATTTAGGAGAAACTGCTACAAATACTAAGAGTAAAATAAAAAAAAAGTGGTGACTATCAGCTGTGCTTCATGGTTGTTTCAGTGAGTGCTGATGAATTTGTCTAACAAATTAGTTTAGTTTTAAATTACATTATGAAAGGTCATTGAGCAATTTTGTTTTTACATTGGCCCACAGGCTCAAACAGTGAACTAGTTAAAAAGGAAAGTACTTCTAAGAGAAAGTATTCTTGAGAAACCTTGTAACTGAAATGGACAAGATTTGCACAACTCTAATTGCAATCATTGCACTGCAGGTTGCTGATTATTTTAGACTGATTTGTATGAAACAGAGAAATTCTGAATATATTGAGAGCCATGATTGATACAATAATTGATTGATATAATAAAAGGCTGCATCTGCTTTCATGAAGGAAATAGTATCCAGTTAACTTCCAAAGCAGCTCAACATATTGCAAAAATATGCAAAATAAGATTAGGAAAGTTCTCGTAAACTAGCAAATAATTGTATCAATTTACCTGAAATATTAACATTGAAATGGACCTTTTATTTGCTTGACAGTCTTCATAGACATCTGTGAATGAGAGCAAACAGCTTTGCAAGTGTTTCACTCAGTGCTTGGAAAACACCTAAGAAAAAAGTGAGAGCTTGAGAGACTCAATTTTTTCCTGTAAGTTTTTCAAACACAGATAATTTTATTTTTTTTTCCTAATCTTTTAGACCCAACTATCTTTTCCTCACTTTCAAAGCCCCCAAATGTTGCCCTTCCTTTTGGGTTTTGAAATTCCTCTTGCTTCATTCTTTCATTGCTGGAGTTGTGCTGAATCTGACACGGCAGAGTTTGGTACTTCCTGATGCAGACAGGTTACTTACATCCTGAATGCATGGAAATGCATTAGCACAATCATCTCCCCAGGATAACCAAATATTTCTGCAGGATGTGATCAAACTGTGAAGCCACAGTCTTCCAATTAATAGAAATCTACAAAAATCTGTAAAACCTTCATTTTATTCAGATACAGTCTATGACTTAGAAATCAATTCCCTTAGTCTTTACAAAATTAGCTGTGTTGAATTTCCATCATACTTTGGAGTTGGGCCGGAAGAAGAGTCTGGGCCTCGACTCCACTGTTGTGGGATTCCACCTTGAGTATTGCATCCAGCTCTGTGGTCACCAGCACGGGAAGAACATGGACCTCTTAGAGCAAGTCCAGAGGAAGCCACCAAGAATATAAGAGGGATGGAGCACCTCTCCTATGAGAAAAGGCTGAGAGTGTTGGGGTTGTTCAGCCTGGAGAAGAGAAGACGTTAGGACGACCTAACTGTGACCTTCCAGTACCTGAAGGTAGTGCCAGAGACCTGGAGAGGGACTTTTTACAAGGGCCTGAAGTGACAGGACAAGGGGGAATGGCTTTAAACTGAGAGAAGGATTAGGTTAGATATTAGAAATAAAAGAAATTCTTTACTGTGAGGTTGGTAAGACACTGGCACAGGTTTGTCCAGACAGATTGTGGGTACCCCATCCCTGGAAGTGTTCAAGGCCAGGCTGGATGAGACTTTGAGGAGCCTGGTCTAGTGGAAGGTGTCCCTGCCCAGGACAAGGAGTTGGAACTAGGTGATCTTCACAGTCTTTTCCAACCCAAACCATTCTATGATCCTACAAGATCAAGATCAAGTTGGCTAAAACCAAACTTAATCCTCAGGCCAGTTTTAATCATCACTGTCCATCACACTCCACATAATGCGGAGAGGTCACTAAATTGCAAAGTGACAAAAACTTATGCAAGATGAATTTGAACTTCACTGAATGTCTGGGATAAAAAAGTCAATATTAAAATACCCACAGGCTTCTCATCTTTGGTAAAAGAATTTGAGGTAGCAGCAGCCTTACACCCTACCTAACAGGACATAAACAAAGATCAAGTGTTTTGTTTCTATGGAGATGTATCTTAATAAGGGATAAGATCATTTATGTACAGTTTTTTTTTACCCAAGTGAACAGGAGAGAACGGGCTTCTAATCTCAGCCCTTGAAAAGGTAACACCATGTATTTTCCATTAGTCACTCAGTATTCCTCGTAAATGCTCTGCCAACACTTACATCTGCTCATCAGGTTTTCACTAAAGGCCAAAACTCTTTATTCCAGTTCACATGCCTAAGCCAGAACAGTTTTCCTGATTAAAGAGGAAATCTTCAGTGAGAACAACCTACCTGGTAGCCTTCAAATATGGGAACAAGAATATCAGGCTTTCATCCCAGCACGGTTGATGTTATGACTTTTCTAACCTCTTTATAAAGTACAGACCTTCCAAACGCTATATTAGTTCTTGAATTTCCCGAAGATGCCCACAGGCAGCACATTTAGAGGTAGACTCTCACGATTATACAGGCTTTGTATGAAACATCATTAGCAGATATCTGTTTTACGAAGTAACTGTTCCTGTGGTCGTGCACAAGAAACATCTTATTGGTATTTGCCATAGTGCAAAGATCACCCACAACTGTGTTTTGCAAATGCATCGAGAATTTTGTTCTTTGTAGCTTCCCTAAAGGAAGGTCAACTCTGGTCTTGCCTCCTTCCTTCTCTGACTTGGAGAACACATCAAAGGAGCTGCATTGGAGCTCAGCAGCGCTGAGCAGAAATGAGGAAATCCCAAATGCCCTTTTAGGAGGTAACACTTCTCTCTCATCTGTGCACTCCTCCCTGGCTCTGGAAGGGACCCTGTATCAGAATGACTACAGATGATCTCACCGCCTGCAAGACCCCCTGTCTCAAAAACAGTTTATCATTTTGGAGGGAACAAGGAGCATTTTGTTGATTTCAGTTGAGAAAACAACAAAAAAGAAGACTTTAAGAATAGCATGAATCTTTTGATAGCATTGAAACTAGCAGTTATTTCCCCTGAATTGATTCAATTGGATCATTAAATTTCTTTTGTTGGGTTTAATAGAGAATGATTGAAAAATCAATGTATACATGCTTGAGATCATGGAAATGATGATATGTCAAAATGTCAGAGGGGCTGAAGGGGTAATGATAGAGTGTGGAAGAAAAGTCTCCCTTTGACTGCAGTACTTGGAAACTGAAAGGCTGAAAGTTTCTCACTAAACACTGTCTTTTACTTTTTGAAGCATTTGACATTCATTGTGCCTCAATACACTTTTTTAAAAAAGAAACCATTCCCCAAAGAAGTCACAGGAATTATTCTTCCATACCCAAATGAAAGTGACAATAAATTGGTAACTCTTTCAAATATATTTCAGCTACGTGTGAAGTCACATATGATAGTCAGATAATAAATTCAGTGATGAGAAAAAGAAGTAATTTTGGAGTTTACACAATGGCAGGTATTTCTAAAATTTTAAGATAAGTGAGTGTATTTTGTATTGTAGGTTTATTAAAAGATATGTGAATGTCAAAACTTTAACAAAGTTATTGGAATATGACTCCACTTTAACCCAAAAAGTGAATCCCAGATAATCTTGAAGCCTGCAAAAATACCTAAAAAAATTAAGTATCACGAACTAATTATGTTTTTGGGGATTTGCATAGTACTTCAGATCACTTGTCTTTAGGTTCTGGCTGATTCTTTTTCATTTGCAGTGTATTTCAAAAAGATACTTAAAAATACTGGAAAAACATTTTCAGAAATTTTGTTTCTAATTTGTCTGAACTTGGAGAATTTTTTGATAACTTTTGAGACCTATTTTGTGACATCAGCATGATTTTTACTTCAAGATGTTTGTTCCAGTCATTGCAGTTATGGTTAAGCCATGCTATGAAGGAGCTTCAGATGTCCTCTTTAGGCAGTTTAAATTTCCTTCACTATGTGCAAAGGTGAGAACAGTGAGAGAAGATCTGACCACTAAAAATTATTTCCCTGAGATGCGTGAGCTGAGACCCTTCTATTAACTTTACAGACCATATTTAAACAAACCAGAAAACCCAAAGAGACAAAAACACAGAGAAAACAAAACCACTGACAACCCTATGTAAATATGAATGTACATATATGAAAATATTATAGAAGTGGAAAATTTAAATACCCAACAACATCCTTTTGATTTATAAATTGCCAACTGTTTCCTACAGTCCATTGTCCAAATCATAGTTTGGAAGATAATTTCAGTTCTACACTGATAGAAAAGAAGTACAGAGATAAAGGGATTGGTCCTTTTGTATCAGTCTAGGCATATGCCCCTATAAAACTGTGTAAAATGAGTGTTCTTTAATAACTTCTCTCTTCATGACCATGCAAATCATACCCACAGTTACAAAATACATTTCTTCCAACTTTAAAACTAGAACAAAATCATCTTGTGTTGCTTCTTATGGTTTATAATATAATAACATCTAAGAGTCTCAGTACTGGCCTCAGACTCCACTATGATGTGAGGTAATGGAAGAATAAAAAAATAGATTTTGCTTACAAGAGACAAGGGGTAGATAATAGACAGAAGGGGGAAAGGAAATCTAATTTTCATCTTACTTATGGGCTGTGTTTCCTGTAAGACAGAAACTGAATTTTAGTCAAACATTTTGTAGCCAGGTGATTTTTTTTCACTGAATATGATATTCACTACAAAACAGAATTTCTGTGTTGAATTGAATAGTCTATTTCTGTCAAATAAAATATTCATGAGGGTAAGAAATAACAAAAGGGTTTGGTTTTCCATTTATAAGGAGAGTTTTTCAACCCTGTTTGGTACTGTAATTTCATTGTTCAAAAATAGATACCACTGAAAATACTCTGAAAAATTGAAACAAAAAATAATAATTTTGTTTTGAGATTTATAGAATAATTTCATCTAACAAGTGTTCTTTCGTTTCTACCTTTTTGTGAAAAACTTTGACTCCCAAACCCCACACTTCTCTTGCTTCTACATGTGATCAGTGTTAAAAAAGCGTTTGACATCCTTATATAATATGGAAACCTTTGTTTGCACAGCTCCAGCTAATCTAACCATGAGCCACAGCACGGCAAACCCATGATCTTTTTGGGTTTTTTTTGTTTTCTGAAATGTTTATGTTACTGGCCAGCAGGAGAAAGAAGATTCAAGTCTAGCAGCCAGTTAATTGAATAATAGTTTGTACCTTAGGGGCTAGCAGAGTGATGGTCCAGAGGGAAAAGACAATGCTGCTACATACCTAGGACTGCATTTCATAGTGAAAATACCATAAAGCCCCGTTGCTGGCCATCGTAGGTATCTGCCCAGGCCTGCCTGACATGGACGTGAGGATGAAACTGAAAACCAAAAATAACAGGGTTTGTTCTGATAGAACAGAAACAGAACCATTGGAATCATCCAAAAAATATTAACAAAGTAACAGATGATCCATTCTAGTGGAATTACAAGCAGATGCACAATTGTTGAAAATGTGTGTTTAATTACTCAGATGTAGAATGATGAAAATATAATCATTTATCTGTGACTGCAGAGACATGGTTCAAACTGAAGCTGTGCAAATCAGACTGTTTTAACTTAGGAGGGAGTAGGTCAGAACCTGTTGTGAGAACTGTGGGTGCTAATAACATTCTGTGGTTCATGACAGGTTTACAACGAAGGCATGTTTAATCAGTGTTTTCTCACTTTTGATTGTTTTGTTTGTTTTTTTTCTGCACCAGATCTGAATGTAATAATAATTAGTCCTTATTTTAGACTCCTAGGCAGATGAACTTCTACTAGAGTGATTTGATCAGGTGCCTACCCACCATTAATTTCTGATGGCTTTTTGGTGCTACTTTTTCCCCCCAGACACATGACATTACCCTGACCTTCTGCTTTGATGGTCAAGGGTACCCACGCATCTTTACTGTAGCTTACGAAGGTTTTCTGTGGCACCAAAGTTATATTAGTCTCTTGGATTGTCATTGTCTAATCTTCTAAAATACTTACATGGGAAAATATCTGGGAGAAGCTCTGTAAGCTTCTCTTTCAAAGGCAGATAACTCACAAATTATTAATCCATGATTCTGCTCTTTTAATGTCCTTGGCAGTTTTATCATTGATTTCAATGATAAAAAGATCAGAAATTGAGGACTTATGCTTTGTTCCTGGTCATTTAAGTGTAAATTAAAATTTGATGGTAATTTCAGTGAGATACCAGTTGTAACTTGCTCAATATAAAGCGGTTTAGACCACCTGAAAAATGCAATAAAATGTCATCCAAATAAAGAGAAAGAATAATGAAACTTTGACACTAGGCATGATCAAAGGTAAAACTGTGTTTGGTCCCTCTTAACCTCAGTGAATCTTTTTTATCTACAAGTAAAGATCTTTGTGGTACTCACGCTGCTGTCAGTTACAGTAGAGCTAAACTTGGACATTTCAGTAAAAATCATAAATATGAAAAAGTATAAAACATTAACTGGCTTGTTTAAATAGACTTTTTCATCTCTGCTTCAAGTACTGAAAGAATCTTGCTAATTTGGTGATTTCTTCACTAAGAAATGGCTCAAAACATTCTTAAAAGGTCCTTTGGGCTGCCGTCCAAAAAAACCCTTTAATAACACCTTCTATTTATTCTTCTTTAGTAATCAATCAGACCTCTGAGTTGTCATCATGTCTAAACATTTGCAACTTATCTCACATTTTGCACTCAGCAGTAAGTCTTCACAAAAGACTCAAGAGCTCCAATCTTGGACAAGCTTAATTGAAAGCTACAGTCCTGATTTGATTACAGTTGGTGACAAAAATTGGAAAAATAAAAAGGTTAGCTTTTTACATGCGTGAAGTTAAACAGGAGTCCTAATTCAAGTAATTGAATGCTAGCATGGCTCATTTACCAGAGGCTGCAATTGCACCAGATGCCTTAAAAATCTTTTTAAAGATATCTTTTATTGAGCTTAAAAGCAAGAATGTCTAATGTGAATTGTTTGACCATAAGCTTCCTTTTAGGCAACAAGCTGTACAAGCTGTACATTGCCCAAAAAACCAGAGTTCATAGCTACCCACATATAATTCATCCTGCTGTATGCAGCCCTAAGGTGACAATTATTTCTGAATTCCATAAGAAATAGAGGCCTGATATTATGGCTAACACTGAATAGCTGCTGTTTTCCTTCTTACAACCTGGAGAAGACCTCATGGCTGATAAAAATATGTCACCTCTAATCTTATTTCCTATTCCCAGGCTATATTTTCAGCAACATTTTGCATTTTACAATCTGATACAGCACTAGATTTTTTCATAATAAAAAAAACCCTTACTTTATCAGGGGCTAAAATGATTGTATGGGTTATACTTCCCTTCTCTGACAAGGCTTATTTTTTTGCCAGTATTGCTGTGCTGGGGTGTGGAAGTGGGGATAGCATTAATGGTTTTACCTAAATGTCAGTATATTTTTAGAAGGAAAATTAATTCAAAGGAGACTTTGTAATACATTTGAAAATTCAGTAGAAAGACCTTACCAAATAAATTGAATGTATAGTTCATTCTGAAAGATGCAGCATATACTGTGTTTTAAAAACATAATTTTCAAAGTTACATGGAAAAAAAATTAACAGCACCTCCTTGGTTCATAATCTTGCCAATGAAAAGATGCTTAACTATAAGAGAAGCTTAAGGGCTGATCTATGTCAAAAAGTACAACTTCAGTACTGCATTTTAAACATAATTATAAAATTACAAGTGAATGTTTTATTGTAATCAGATATTCTCCTGCCCAAAATTTTCTCACAGTTTCTCACATGGAGAGTACCTCATATATGTCATATTCACAAACCAGTTTGGACTTTTAATGGTCGGAGCAGCAGTCTAAAACAGACACACGCCCTGTATCTTGTACCTTCCAGGTCAATCCTGGATATCTGCCAGATCTAAGCAAACATATAGTGCTCCTCTTTTCTTTTGAAATTCCATTATGGCAGTGCTGCATACCTTGACATAACACGGCTCCTTAAAAAGGCACCAAAAGAGCATGAACTTTCATGCACTCTCACAATGAGAAGCAAAGAGAAAAGCAAAGTCCTTAAACAGCTAGATAGTTTCATTTCTAATGTCAATAAAATTTTCAGCTTTCTGCAAGGTATAATATGAAGTTAATCCAGTACTAAGTCCCTTAAAAGATAAAATACAAAAGATAGGGAAGCTTAGACAGATAATTACTTCCTGAATTTTTGTGTCAAGGTACTCGAAAACTTTGCAGAAGAGTCTCATGATGAAAAAGCTGTTGCAAAAACCTTTAAATTCATTACTGCTAACACAAGCCATTTATTAATGGGTAAATAGTATGGCTGTATAGATTTTTATAGAGCTTCTTAAACCTATAAGGAACCACATCCTCTCTTAGAATAAATTTTCACAGCACTGCAGGTTTGATGCCCACTCACCAGAAACAGCTTGAAAAATAAACAATTAAAAGAAAAAAAGGTGTCAGCGGTTTACACTGTCACAGTTCAGAAAAATCTGAGCCAGCACTGTGACTTTAGAAAATTTTGCAGAGTCTAACTTATGACTTTCATAAATGAAGCTTTAAATTTCTGTTCTCTTAGGACTGACTAAAATTGAGTTGAATTTCTTGAATGCTCATGCAAGCTTATTTTTAATCCATGCATAGAAATAATCATATCAAACTCCTTCTATAATCACACAAGGTCTATATTTGTGCCTGTTTGCATGCTTATGCACAGATAAATTGTGATGGGAGCTTTATGTCTCCAAGAGCCATAAGATATGAGTATGTAATACCTTAAGAGTACGAATGGAAATTTGAATCTTCCCCAGTGTACAATGCTACTAGCTGAGGTCAACAACGAATGACTACTTCTTCCCCAGTCCCAGATAACACAAAATCAGAAGTCAATTGTGCCACAGACAAATATGTCCCATGGGGAAAGCAAGTACTGTAATATTTGGCACCTCTTGTTTTTTTGTTTTATTTTTTTTTAATTCTATGGAGAAGCATATATTCTGATACTTTAAAGACACTTGCCAATCCAGTCGCCACTTACAAGGGATAACAAGTAAAGAAATTAATCAATTAGCAGTTTCTATTAATTCACAGAACTAAAGAATTTATAAAAACTTTATCAAGCCAACTATAAATAAAGAATTCCATTTAGTAAGTTGCAATCTCTTGGTGCATATGCTGGCTTAGAACGTTGTGCCTGCTGGGTATCCAGTGCATTTTGTGAGTCCGTGGCTAACCAGTGCATTAGCAGTTACAAAAGGCTCACCCAGAGGCTGCTGACTCAGTTTATCTGCCAGTGAAGAGTTTTGTCTGGATGCTTTACAAGTGGAAACAGATGCACAGATGCACAGGCTGTTTACACACAGGGCTGACTTGGTTTATGGAGTCACAACCGCCCTGACTTACTGTTTCCCCCCCATCATCTGCCTGAGTGTATCAATGCCCCCATTTAGCCACTGAAAAAAGGAGTTCTGGAAAGCTTCATGTTTCAGTTTGGGCTTGACTGATACTTCATTGGGTGGATGTGTCCAAAAGAGATGAGCTGAGCAGCACCCTGGCTGTACATACCAGCCAGTAGGCATTGTGTTTGAAGGCAATTTGAGACAACCCTGCATAGTAAGTGGGCTTCATATACTACTGAATTTCAGCTGACTTCCTGCGGTATCACATATTATATTCGCATTAAAACCAAATGAGCTCATCATGATTAATGTTACTACAATAGATACTGAAGGAATTAAAAACGATTATCCACTCATGGTAAAGGGTTGCTGATAATTAGGACTATTACACAAAAAGGTACATTTTAAGCAATCACCACAGTTAATTCATTCAGCATTATGTTATGCAGTGCTGATAACAATGTGTTCTCTTGGCACTCCTGTGGTTCCCACATGTGTGTCCATCAATAACCCATTGTACTGTGCCTTCACTGGTTGAGCATCAAGTCACAAATACTTCAATAATGTGCTACCTGTTGCGAGCATTTATTATGCTTTTTAAAAGTTATTTCCTAGCCATTAGCAAAACATAGCTATAGAAACCATTTTCAGAGTTTGGATCATGATGCAAACATGACTTTAATAAGTGTTTTGTTAAACAAAAGGAGAATGTGTGCTTAACATGTATGGGCATTTCTGTGTATAAAATAGGCCTGTAAGCTTAAAAACCAGAAGTTCAACCAAAAAAACCCACTGCTTAGGAGGCCTTTCATCTCATTTATGGATTATCTTAACAAACAGCAAAACCTACCTTTGGTAGAAACCATCCCATAATAACCCGTGAGTGGACTATGGAAAACAAAGCTTTTAGTGGGTCAGACACTCTGTTGCTATCAACCTTTCACTGATCTGCTGCTATTTATTGTTGGTAACACTGATTTCATGTTATCTAGTCTTTCCTAAAAATAAATATGCAACAAACCCCACCAACACTGAAAAAAATACATATACTTTCATTTAATACAGTATGTAAAGATATGTGCCACTTAATCTCAAATTCTACCAAGGAAGATTAAGACTATTATTTTGTTTAAATTTAGTATGCTTAATCAATTTCCTGAATCAGGGCTTTAGGAGTTAGACAAAATTTTTAATACATTTCTTTTCCTGAGGACTGCTGGATTTGCCCTTTAGGTAAGACTTTTTTATTTAGTGGAAGTATAAATCACTTTTATAAATGTCCTTTCACTTGCACAACTGTCATATATTTCTCTCTTCTTTTGTATTTTTGACAGTTTTAACTTGCACAAAGCATCTAGAAATCATGTTTTCAACAAATGTATTCACCTGTGGATGATAAAATGAAAGAGGTGGAGGCTAATAGTACTGAATTATAGGGTGGCAATTCAAAGCTATGAAAAGAAAGTCTTGAGGTCTGCTGAGTGCTATACCCATTAAAATGTCTGTTTTCAATAACTGATAAGAAGTGGAATGTCAGAACTCTTCTTGCTCTTGTCCTCAGCTCTGCTGACAAACATACACTGTATTAAGTGTAGAACACTGTTTTTGCAGGCTAGTTTATATACTGGGAATGGTGGTACCCCGTGAAAGAACATAGCATGATGAGTTTCAACATCACATTAACGAGTCCCCATTTCTTTTCATCAATAAACATTTTATTCCCGAAAATATTAATAATTTTAAATAATGCAGCTCTTTTCTCCAAGTGAAAGAAAACATAGTTTAATTATAATTCTTAAAATATATTTTCTATTATTGTAAAATCAAATCATAATAAATCCTGAATCAACGATGTGAAGTCGATCCTTTGGTGATGCAGTTTAACACTTCTCACTCGGATACATTTATTTATGCAGTCTGCAAACTATTTAGTCAGAGTCAAAATATGACACTTTTTATCTATAGACTTTAGATTTCAGTTAAATTCTCAGTTTGAAAAAACTGAAATATGGATTAATATCTAGTTTGTGTAATTTAGTCAAAGACTGAAGTCAGGAACAAAAGGTATCTTACAATAGAAAGGACAGGTTTTAAGTAGCACTATTTGTCAGAAAGGGCTGCCCATTTTTTGGCCTTGTGCATATACCAGTGTTAAAGCAACTGCAGAATCCTAAAGAACTCCAGCATTCCCACACTTCTGTCTCAGAAAGCTTTCTGAAGGCATCACAAGGGAGCAGGCTGTCTCTCGTTTTGTACTGTCAGTGCTACTATACACATCACCTCAATGTCTATTTGCATCTTTCTTCAGTCTTAATGTCTTATCCAACGTTTGCAGAAATCAATGGAGTCAATGGCTGAAAGGGGATGTCATTTTTCCAGACCCAGATCTTGTCAAAATGCAGTGTGGAGGCTGGGAAGGAGTGAAATTTGTTTGTTTGACAGGATTTTTTTTTCAGGTTGTTAAAATAATCTGTGAGGAAGAAGAGAGATCAGCCAGTGCTTTAGACTGAGCTGCTGATATGCTGCATTCTGCTCAGGACCCCCATGCCCTACTTAAATAAGAGAAAGGTGATTTACAACTATTGCAGCTAGGTCACAGAAAGGTAAAGGAATCTGCTCCATGAAAACCTGTTGTGTAGTTTGCAGTAAATACATTTCTAGACTTAATTAAATAGGAGCAGCACTCTTGTATAGCAAAATTTAAAAGCAAGCTATTTATAAATATGTACTTACAGCAAACCTAATTTGAGGAAATACTACAATTTCCTCACTAATGATGCTTTGTCATTGTGTGTTTAAATGCTCAGATCTTTCTTTTTCCTTTAGTTCATTGTTTCCAAGCTGAATTCATTCCAGCTTTGCAGATTTCCAGTGAAGACATTTTTGAGGCATTTGAGTGCAAATTAAGTGTCTGCAAAATGACAGCAAATGAGAGCACTGCTCCATCCTGCTTCAATAAATTTATAAATGAGTGAATACACATTTTGCCAACATTTACATATACATACCCACGCAAGCACACACAATTGCCTTCAGTATAAGAATATGTATGAGCAATTTCAAGAGAAAGAATAGTTTATTCTGGAAAATAGTAAATTGTTGAAATGAAAGGCTCTGAACAAAAACATTTCACAGCCAAATAGAGAGGCCCTCTGTGTTGACCACTTATTCAGCACCAATCATTTGTGCAAGTCAAATTTCTGACTGGACTGTGGATTTACAGCAACAGATATTGAAACAATGCCACCCACTAGTACAGAGCTGTAATAGTCCGGTAGGGTTTGTAAAGAAGCTCTTTCCCCATAGAAATCTTTGAAAAATAATCTCTTTAGAAACAAATCCATTTGCATCAGATTTTTTCTTCTTCAATAAATAAAGACATTTGCATGAGAAAAAGGTCTTTGATTTTGAAGAGTCCAGATATTCCCATAGTTTACTTCTTTACTTGAAGTCATAATTCCTGCTTTGTGACATCATTGTTGATTACAGTGAAAATGGCTGTTATTGAGGAAACAGAGGCATTAACTGCAGTCCTGCTGATTCTGGGAGTAGGGGGGAAGGAGATGTAACTTTCGGTGGGTGTGCTTTTTCACTTGCTAGCATTTCTGCATGGTTTTTTGCTTTGACAACACCTTACAACGCATCGTGTTCAGCCTCCTGAAAAAGCTTTCTCATGTGTGGGCGGGAAGTGAGCAAAAAGTTACGTATAAAGTAAACCAGGTATTCACAACTGCCTCCCCATTGTTTATTAAAATAAATAAATATATAGACAAAATTTGCTCATTTTTCTTCCTGGCAAAATGAGACAGAAAGAGACAGACAGACAACACAGATCAGATATTGAGCATAGTGATGAATTTTGCTGTAATTCTGGATGTCACCCAAGATTTGATGACAGATTCTCTAAACTACAGTTAACCAGCACTTTGATGGCAATTAAGTATGGCAATACCTGCTTAGTATTTTGCTTTTAACTCTCTCCTTCATTTAGAGGTTTTGACCCCCAGAAATGTTTCAGATTGGTTGCAACATTTTGTAAGTGTGTTCTCACCATGAATTGTCCACTTAATGCCGTAACAACAGGTGACAAAAAGGGAAAACCTTTCCTTATAAACCATCTTTTCCTGTTTGGAAACACGTATATCCATTCAACATGCTCATATTACTTAAAACATGGGACTATAGCTACTAGCAAAAGATTACCATATCCTGTAGATTTTGGCTTATTTTGTCGGTTTAGTGAGACAGTATTGTACATATTTGTATACTGTTAACTCCTATTAACAGAGTGGTTAATGGATTCTATTAACACTTCCTCTATTAACACAGTGGGCAGTAAAGGACTTAAAGGAGAAGTTCAAGATTATCCCACATAGCCTGTCATTTTGGTGTTAATGTGACTGAATCCCATCTGTAAATTGATAACATTCCTCTGAAATGCAGGTATTTGTCCTTTACTACTCCTTGTACCAAACAGAACCAAAATGAGAAGGTCATAGGCCTCCCTACTTCCATGTTGCTGATGTTATTTAGCCGAAATAGCTCCTTTCCTACCCTCTACCTTTCCAGTATAGTCATTCAGAGCAATAACACTGTTGATTTCCCATTCCTTTCCAAAGCCAGGGATGATGCCCCAGGCCACTGTATGGCTTGCAGGGTCCTGCAGACCCCCTGACCAGCACGGTTTGCAGCTCCCCCCTAACTGGAACCAGTGTAGCCACACAGTGCTGTCTACGGGTTAATGAAGCCTTTTCAGAGGCTGGCTACCTACATTAGAGAATAGCTCATGTTCTACTACCTTTTAGATCCAATTTATTACCCTCAGAGGTAACTGCATCCTGATGTGTAAAAGTATCGCCCGGATAAAGGTAGACGGCGACTGTCTCCACTGTACTTCATTTTCCTGGATAGACATGCCATCAATCTCCTCTCGTGGATTCTTTTTTTTCCCCAAGGAAGCTATTAGTTATTCTTTATGCCTGTTTTAGTTTAAGTTCATGTTTCTTTACCTATATTATGAATACTTACAGAACACCATGAATGAGTGCTTTGTGCAGAGCCATGTACTTGTTTGGTAGAAATAGCTTTTTTGATCATCCTGGAATTATGTCTGTTTGTTTCACAGCCACTTTAACTAATCTGCTCTGACCTGTCTCCATGACCAAGTATTCAAAATTAAAATTATTGTTGTTAAACACTGATTTTTTTTTTTTTAAGGCAGCTTATAAAGATCAGTCATCAATGAAGGCACAATTTTGGCAAATCTAATAAAGTACATTTCAGAGAAAAAAGAAACAAGGAGCTGCAAAAATATTCGGTAGATAATGTGTTTATAAAGTGAACTTGAAAAAGTATTGTGAAATGTCCTGAGATGCAGGAACAGAATCATACTGTTCTTGCATGCAATAACCGGTGATCCTCATTAGGAAAACTGAGGAATAGGGAACTTGAAAAGGGAATCAACATTTCTGGCACAGGTGATAGGAAACCCCTGCTCCATTGTTGCTTGCTGAAATCATTAGATATGGGTGTTTTTCCAGGGCGGTCTGTGGTACTTGTCAGTTTCACATCATTAATCAGTGACAAATTTTTCACAAATCCTTAATCCCATGTTAATTCTAATAATTTTGCGGGGAGCTGCCAAAAATTACTTATTGTTCTGTTAATCATTACTAATAGGAACAGAGGACTGCCTTGAATTTCTTCATGAAAACCATACTAATTAGAAATGTCTGAATACATACAAGTCCTTGGAGATTAATTTATTCATCATAATCAGTTAATCACTTTTCCTTTACATAATTAGACAGCTCCTGGTGTAGAGGAAGACCCCTAAGTTTTCTTGGAAAGAAGTAGACTGTAAACTGACATTAGGAGAGTTTTATTTTTCTTTGTGGGAGCAGACATTAGTACAGGTGGGTTTTTTGTCCATTCAACACAAATGCAATCTCAAATCAGAAACACTTTTTAAAAATGTATTTTCTAAAGATGCATCAGATGAAGTTTTCTACAGGCTTGCCCTTCAGCTATCCACTGGGACTAGGCTCAAAGATTGCTGAAGAAACTGGTAGTTTTAGTATTGATGGGTCCAAGCAGAAAACTGCTCACTTTGCATGTAGAGAGACATACAGAGACAGTCCAAATATTTAACCCTCTTGCATATTTCACAAGCTGAGCTTTTCTCTAGCCCACAAGACATTTTCATATACCCTTCAAAATGATAGCAAAAGTATCACCATCATTTACCTGAGTGGATCACTTTTTAAGTCCCCTGGTAATCCATTTTAAGAACACTCTTGTATCACAAGTATGGATTTACTAAGAAGGAGAGCTAACAAGGAAGCTGTCCCATTAACATTCTCTTTCAGAGAATAAATTCTCTACCTTTTGATCTGGAAAAATCCCAGGAATTAGTTTACCCAAAGGACCCTGTGTGCTGGGGTGGCAAATGCTGTGGTTTTTAATGCCCTTTATTACACATTGACTTATCTAATTATGCTGACCCATTACAAGCCACTGAGAGACTATAAACACTAAATGCTCTAGAAATGAGTGCTCTGTACTCTTTGCTCTCTGCTAGCTGTTGAGATGGACTGGAGAATAGAGAGACATTCCTCCTCTCTCTCTTGTATATCTGTAGAGCAAAGCACACAGTCTTCTCCAGTATTAATATTTTAAAAGGTAACTCCTGTAGTATGTCTCAGTTCTGTCAACCACTGAAATGAACTGCTAGATAGAGCCTTTGCAACATAATGATGACAGATGTGTAGTGTAGATACTCATTTAAATCTGGGTTTTATCCCAAAATGGTGTGCTATTTCCAGCAACTGTGATACCATCTAATATCTTCTAAATAATTATAACCTCAAAAGGCTTGGTTTAGAATATAACACTTTGCCTATTAGGCATGCTTGAGACTAGCAAAGCCTGTGTTTAGATAACAGCCATTCTGTGCCATCTTATCTTTGTTTTATTGTCTTGACAGAAGGTCCAGGGAGAGATGAGGAAGGGAGTTGTCAGGTGGGATTTCATGCATTGCTTCTGGGATTTTGCAGATGGCATTAGTTAATGACCAACTTTTTTCTAAATGTTTCTAAGATGTGAGATTATGGAATAAAAAAGGTGGTGCATACATACACATACCAGGTCAAATAATTAAGTGCCTAAAATTATATGAGCAGAAGATGACAAAATTTCGTACTTGGTTGCTGATGAAGAATGAAAATTATTTAAGTCTGATGTTTGAAACAGTTGGAAGTTTCCTGACTATTTGGGATCTCTTCAAATTTCATTGATTGTGTCAATTAAAACAGACATTTAATAGTAAAAATATGAAATAAAATTTCATGGACAAAAAAAAAAAAAAAAAAAAAAAAGGAATTGTCTCCATGTATTTTTTTCCTAGTAATAAGAGAATTCAATATTTTTATGGAATTTCTGTGTTCAAATATAGGTTTTGTGGACTTATACTACCTTTATCGAAGCTAAGGAGCCAGTAAAGGCCAACTAGTTTCAGTTTTTCAGATGTCTGCCTGTGTTAACTGCCTGTTTATGGTATTTGAGTACTACAGAGCTCTCAAAACCTATTTAGTACGAAAAGCAAAGGAAGAATACAGGATTTTCCTAGTCATTAAAATATCCGTGTTCAGAAAGTTTCTCTGGATATTTCAAATCCATCTATCTTTCCAAAATATTTGTTTTGCAAAGCAATGGGAAGCAATTCAGATCAAATTGTTGTCATTTTTTAAATCATAGCAAGTATGCAGTTATAGAAAATGGCTACAGCAGCTTTGATGTTCACTGTGTTTCACTTAGAGTGTAATGTTGCATTACATCACCTTTCCTTTTGAACAGTAAATGCAGTAAGAAAGTTCAGAAACAAACACAGATACAAAGAAGACATGTATTAGGCAGCAGTTAAACCAGTAGTCATTAAAATCATTACCAAAATCTGGGAAAGTATGATAAAGTTATAAATCTATAATGAAATAATTAAAATAAAAAATTCTTTTCTCATTTTTATATTTTTAATAGAGGCCCTAAGATTTTAGTAAAATCATTTAGTAAAGTAGGTAAATTACTTGGATTGGTCGAGGACCAGAGGAGAATGCTTGTCCTAGGCCCTCACCAATCCCATTAAAAAAAACCAAAACAACCCAGAAACAGATAAACAAACAAATAAAACCAAAGCAAAGAGAGTTGTATTGCTTCTCCTTTGTGCCTTTATTTTAATTTCGCGCATTTCCTGGTCCTCATGTGAGCAGTGTCCTGTGTGGTTGTCCTTGTAATCTGATATTTCCATTTGGAAATGTGAGTTTCTGATTGTCCAGATAAGCTTAGGTATGTTCCCAAGTAATTCTACAGTCATTTAAGAACAACAAAAGTCACTGTATTTGGAGGTTTGTGATACTGAGAATGATTTAAAAATGAAGGCATTGTGTGACTGTGGCTAATAAATTAAATAAAATCTAATTTTACCTGTCAGATTTTGGTTTTCTTTGAATCTTTTTAATAATGTAAGTCAGTTCATGCAGTATTTGACTCCATTTTTATTCCCTTTCTGGGTAAGAAGCTGCAGTGCAGAGGTACAGGGTTATCATACTGTTCCCAAGGAAAGAATAAACAGTTGCCTGAATAATCTAAAGGGCTCTTATTCCTGACCTTGTTGAACTTCCTAGTGACTTGTTTTATATCAAAATATTTCACCAATTTCACTCTTTTATGTTGTCAACAAAAATGTTGAAACCCAAAAGCAACTATTTCCTATGCTTGATTGAAGAAGAGAATCTAATTAAAACTGACATAAATATTCATTTATTAACCTACCTTTTATTCCTTACATCTTGCTAATACTTGCAATTTTTGTAAATAAAGGCTTTATAGTGCTTTGTTATACTCTTTTCCTAACACAATTAAAATCATTGATAAGCAGATCATCAAAGTCAGGGCAGAAAAATAAAAACTTCTTAAAATTGGCTTTTGAACTGAAAATATTTTCTAGCATATTTTATATCTAGTCTAAAGTTTTCCTCTGTATAACCATCCACAAAGCCCACGGAGCACATAAAGTTGTGTAGCTAACTGCATATTGCCCTGAACCTATATCAGCAGAGCTTGCAGAGAAATGAGCCTTTAGAGCAGCCAGTGACTGGCACTTACAAAATCGTTCTCATGACCCGCAGTGTGAGGAGGGAGAGATCTGACCTTTCTTTCAAGTCAACAATAGTGTTGTTACCCAAACAATGTGCAAATGGATAAGAAAATTCTCATTCATTTGAAGCACATTTTCTTTGCATCATTTCAGGAAATGCTTGAACTTTTCACCCTTGTTTGAAGTGGGATCTACTCTGTCTCTGCCACTGGTTCGAGAATCTGTTCATTTTTCTGCACTCTGTTATCATAAGCACTATCTTTCTGATTACACACTAGATTTTCTTCCAATTTAATTTTAAAACTAACTTGCATAAACTGGGGGAAGGGAGACTCATTGTATCATAAAGCCACCAAAAATACTTTATTTTATTTGTCTTTAATATAAGAACACCCTCAGAAGAAAGGATAAGAGAAAAAAATCTTGTGCTGGTCAAAACATCAGTGGGCTGATGTCAGGGAGTTCTAGACAAACTTCCAAATATCTGAAAATAAACATCCATAGAGATGCATTGAGAAGGGCTGACTTAAAACCAGGGGTTTCTGAACAGAAAAATTGAGATTTTCCTGATGTTTTCATAATCATATTTCATTATGATGATGTTTTCTTTGGGTGAAGAATGGAAGTTATAGTTAAAATACTATAGAAAAGAAGAATATTTAGTAAACCATGGGACAATTATGTTCCAGATTTTGCTCTGCCTGATTTAGAACAAGGACCAAAATCTGACAGGAAAAATCACTTTTATTCTCTCCTACAGCACTTGTTTTACTCACAACAAATATTTATACTCTCAGACAAAGGCCACAGCCTACTAGAAAATCAGGTGGGTAGCCAGTTCCGAACCTTGTATTCACCTGATCTGTCTCATCCTTTAATTATGCATAATTTTCTTAAGCACTCTCTCTGAACATTTTCTGGTAATTTCAGTGTGCTTTTTGAATATTTTACATTGGCTTTGTATCTCTGTAAAACCCTTAAAATTTTGAGTTAATCAAAATTTCTGTTCTTTAGCCAGCTTCTCATGTGCATCACTTCTGGCTCCATGCTTGCTTCTGCCCATGAATGCTATCAAGCACTGGCAGACATGCTAAAAAGCTTATGAAGAAAACTCAAATTATTAGAAGAGAAATTATTGCTTGAAGGGCAGGATATGATATATTGTGGACAGGCTACTGCCTGTTAACCTTGGAATTTCTCCATTTCCTGTTCTCAATCCCCTTAGGAATATAATTTCCTACCTCTGTTACTTGTTTTTCCTTCTAACCTGTGTGTTGACTGTGTGCCTCTCAGGATAAGGACTGTCTCTTATTATTTATATGAATACTGACTAGCATAAATAGGCCCACTCCTGGATAATACCAATAGTAATAACTGCAAACCACTAGAAAATAGCATATCAGTGGTCTCAATTATTATGGCTGCTTTCACCTAGTTTTTGTTATAATATTTTAAAATACATTAATTCAGAAAAATTCTACTACTGTATTATGTAATACAATGTCTTTTTCAAGAATATGACTTCTGAAATAGCGGAAAGATATACATGCAATAAAAATAGCATGTATTTACTCTTTAATACTGTTACCATTTTTATTACATTTGTCTTTATGCACTTTGAAATATTTGATGCATCTGTATGGGTAAATATTTTTATACTTACATACTTACCAAGTCAGATAACCTGATGTCTGAATTTAGTGATAACATTCATCATCATGAGTTAAAAGAAATAAGAGACTAGCACAGAGCAAGAAATATGTTGTTCTTTGTCTCCTTGCAGAAAGAGGAGAATATGCAGTACAGTTAAATTTTAAAGAAAAAGAAGGGATTTGTATTTCAAGAACAGGAAACTGTGTGGTGAAATAAACCAGATTTGACTCATGGTTTTATTCTCTATCCTATATACTGCTATGTAGCAAACCCACTGGCATAAAATAGTCTGATATAATCTCTAGAACTAAACATTATCCTTGCTCTTTTCACCTTTATTTTTTCTGTGAAAATAAAAAAGAAGTCCCAACTTTATAAACAAGAAACCTACCATTTGCAACGATTGCTTTGCACTAGGAAATTCCTGGGCAACACTATAAACTCAGATAATACAGAGGTTTTGCAAGGCAACACCAAAACTGAAGTGACAATATTAAAAACAGTCATGTACATGCTTTATAAACATCCCACTTTGATAATTCAGTAAAATATTAGTAATTCTTAATGTCTCAAGCTGAAAATGCCAATGAAGTTCAGAAACTGGTAATCCATATATGACAATTTTGTTGAGTAATTTTTCTCAGTGGACCAATCTATCTGGAATCCAAAATTGACTTCAGATTTCACTTGACTGGAAAGTCTAATTGTCCCTGGGAAAGCTCAGCATTAAATATCTTAAGATGGTCAGTTGTTTTAGAGAAAAATACTCTTAAAGTGATGTTTCTGGCTCTTTGTTACAATACTAGACATTGTATTGCTTGAGATACATTTTTACATATATATATATATATATATATAAAACTCTTGTTGGCTTTAATGAAAAATGAGCATAAAGTCTTACACTGAGACTTAGAACAGTTAGTTTAAAATACTAAGTTCAGCTGCTATGTGTTGAATTGCTGATGAAAAACAGAGAGATTTGATGTTCAGCATTTTGTGAAAGACTATGGCTAAGTTGAAAATTTTTTTAGGCTCCCTTGAGCTCAGCCTGGTATCAGCGGAAGTGAATGTGAGTCTTAAATGTCTGCAACTAATAGTTTTCCTGTATCTTCATTTGGAAACAAGGTTTCCAGTCCCAAGCCTGTCCCTGGTGAATGTCAATGTTAATTGCCAGAGGCAGAAAGGAGGCTCTTGGCATTAAAAAACACATGGTGCAAAGGTTCTACAAAACCTAAGTGATGAATAAAATACCAGCTAAGAAGTTTCAAGACACAAGATAATTGATATTTTGATATATAAAATGATGTTCTCAAAAGAGGAAATCCAGACTACTAGGAAGCAGCCTTCCTAGATAAATGCTATCCATCAGGGCTTACTTATTTTTCTTCTACCTTTCTGGTCCAATTCATTTTGCATTTCTAAAGACTGACCAATTTAAACAGTGACAGCTAACCTCAATGATATTTTAGTGGGGTGTTTTTAAGAACTAAAAAGAAGGGAGACCTCTTTTTAGAGGTATGCAGGACCTTTGCTGAGCACCTGCCCTCTGTCAGCTGCTCTCAGCTACATCCTGAGGCCTGCTGGTTTTGTTCTTTTCCTCACCTGATGGATGTCTCTTCCCCTGCATATTACAGATGTGTCTATCTGGAAGGCTTTGATTTTATTCTAGTCCATGATCAGGTACCTATTTTCTCAGTATCCAAATAATTTTCTGGATTTAGGCTTGTTTATGTTTGGGGTTTTTTAACTAGGTTGTTTAATGAAGTTCACATGTCAAACCAGCTGTGCTAGAACCAGAAATAACTTGGGATTTCTAAATAACAGCACTCTGTTCTGATTTCTATGAATCCAGAGATACATGCAGATAATAAATAACAAAGATTCATTTTCTTTTCTGTTCCTTCAGCCCTGTTCCGAGTTTTCGTTGCAGAACTACAGATTAATGCAAGTGTGTTTTCTTCTTTTCCTCTTGGGAATAATAATTATACATTGTCACTTTCCCTTCTTGCATGTTATCCCAGGTCTAGCATTTATACTTTGATGCTGCATCTTATATTGGTCTTAGTCTGTAAAAGCCTAGGGGTCCTATTGTTAGTTTAGATTTCAATTAATATTCTCAAACAGAGCTAAAAATAGTAGCTGTCATATTATATTCTTTCCCACCAGAAAACCAATGTCCTCCACTGCCTCTAAACCATAGTTAGTAGGACAATAATCGCACACTTTATTTCTCACTGAAAGAAATGGCAGAGTGCTTTGCTCTTTCCTCCATTCCCTAATTGGCATCAGTATTTATTTGCAGGGGTTTTATATTAGATTGTGTGACTGATATGATAATAGCATAATTCTGCAGATCTGAAAGTTTATAGCTCTATCTAGGATCTCAAAGCACTTAACCCAAAGTAGTTATGAGTTGCTGCCTCTCTGAAATTCTAACAGAAATTAAGCTCCCAGGACAGATTTCTCTTTAGGTATAATTATCTTTCATTTCCATAAAAGAAAAATGAACTTAAGATCATGACAGTAGGATTCTTATGGTCCATTCAGGCTCAGTGACAAATCTTTTATGTGTAGTTACAACAAGTGCATTTTAACATTTTGTCACAGCAATGATCTTGTCTCATAGCAGAAAATAGGGTTAGCAGTCTTTGCCTTTATTGTGCAAGGAGAATGAAAAGATGCAGCTGAAAAAGGACAGAGTTGTTCTCTGAAAAACTACAGCACTTTGTTCATAGAATATCTACAAGTCACAGTATCGGGTGATTTATTTATGCCAAGAGTTTATTTCTTTCTGAAGTGGTAGATGTTAACCCTGACAACCCTGACACCTTACAGGAAGTGCAACAAAAATGTCCTTTTTTTTTGGTTAGAAGTCAAAATGGAAACAGCATATTTATCTGAAACATTTTACTTGACAATAAACAAAGGAATATTTGATAGCTTTTGGGGGATTTTGGTGATCCATTTATATCCATCCTCTAGCAATCTCTGTAAGAACTTAATGGATTATTGGAATGGCTTGAGGATTATTTTACGTGGTACTTTTTCATTTCTATATATTTATTCTGAGGGGAAAAAACCCCTAAACCATAGTACTGTCTTTGTGATCTTTCTTTAGAGAGTTGGGAACGTAAAATGATGATACTCTAATTTAATTAGCACTCCCTGAAAGGCGGTCAAAGGTTTATTGCAATGCTGTGTCTGAGTTGGCTTGGAAACATTTGAATTCAGACTCATTACTCAAAAGTGGTTTAAACGGTCGCAACGTTATGAATTTGAAAGGATTTCTGGCTTTAAAGAACAGTTCTCTACATTTTTTTATGACTGCAGAAAGGAACGATATCTTAAACTGTGTACCTATAATCAGTGGAAAGGTGGCTGGACTGATAGCCCTGAAAAGTGAGATGCTGTGTTTGTCCATCAAACAGGGGCAGCAATGCCAGCCTGTGTGGGACCAGTGTCACAGAGCAGAGGGACAGTCATGCTGCCTCTGCTCAGGAGCTGAGGAAAACTGTAAGGGCAGAAAGCAGTAGAGGGAATGGGAATAGAAATTTGAAGGCTGTTCCTAAGTTTTTCCTTAACTTACTCTGCACATTTTTATCTTAAATCACACTCAAAGTACATATCTCAAACAATAAAATCTTTTGCTTTATATATTCACATACTCACTTGGCAATAGTTTAATTCATTACCACTGTATAGCTCTGCATTAAATAATACAGTACCTGCAGACATTAGGGATGACTTTTCAACTGCAGCTATTTAGTCAGTAAATCTGATCCATCAAAGTCCACGAAATTCAGCTGAAAGGCTCCCATTGACTTCACCAAGATTTGCATTGTGCCCTTGAGCAGTTACATGTGCCTACACACACATTCACGTGTTGATTAAGGTATTGTTTATGGGCTGCGAGGATAACTTCTGTATAAATTAAAGACATTTTATGCCCTCTAACTCTACTCCTGGACAGGTGAAATGATCAAGGTTTACTGGCATTTTTGAAGTTCAGAAAAATACTGCAGCCTCTTCAAATGTCTTTCTTCAGGGAACAGCCAAGCATTCAATCAGGCCAGGAAATTCAGGGGTTTAGAACAGCCTAATGCCTATATCTGGCAGTAATCAAAGAAGAGTATTGAAAAAGGAGGGGGGAAAAGTAGGGGTTGGAGGGAGAGGGGGGGAGCAAGGCAGGAGCAGAGGAAGGAGGAGAGGGGAAATAGATGTGCCTACTGTGGCTTAAAGCACAATAATTTAATTGTCACTATGCAATCAATAAAAATGTAACAGTGTGAAGGGAGCACGACAAACAGATTTGCTTTGTCTTAAATGGTAGGTACTAAATGAATGTTCCCCAAACTGAACAAGATTGACTAGTAAATTAGAAGAAAAATTGGTGTTATTTTACATTTTCTGCTTACCTGCAGAAAAAGACACTCATTTGCAAGAAGAAAACTGGAAAATTGCCTCTTTTTCTCTGGCAGCCATTCCTTCAAGTCATCCCAAAGAGAGGCAATAGGCCTATTCTGAAGCAATAGTACGATTCAGTAAGCATCCTGGCTTAGGGAATCAAATCAATGCAGTCACCACATTGACACGAGTGGATTTCATAGAATCAGGCCTTAGAATTTAATGTTCACTTATAAATGCAGAGAAAAATGAGAAATATAAAGCAGTATAAACCATAACACTGCACAGATGGAGTTTTACATCCTTACATAAATATGCTAAAGTTAGCAGGGAACCATGAGACAAATGTGTTCCATCCTTGCAGACACTGAGAACTCAGCCAAACTTTGTAATTGGTTTTGATGATGCAGGCAACCTGTAGTAGGTTGGTTTCTATATGAATTTTAAATGAAAATGATCAAATGGTGCATAAAGTGCCATGAAACAACAGTACTTTCTCATTCCTATTCCAGCCTCTTATGGGCTTGTATATTTGCAATAGTGTTTTTACAGTTGGGGCCAAATCCCTTCTTTTGAATGTGGTAAATAAAGAAATTAAATGAAAGAACATCTAAACTCAAAACATTTTGGGATATTAGCTGTGTATTCTTTTCGCGGTTAGAAATTCATTGTTTTAAAAATAAAGCCAAAAAGTTACACAGATTATGCTACCTCTTGCCTTTTAAAAGCTGAATAAACAAGACTTTATTTGTGTTCCATTTGGCTTCATTGAGAATTTATTAGCAAGCAGATATAATCTAGACAGAAGAGACTTAATCCTGGAGAAGCTTATTTATTAACACAGAATAAGTAAACATCTTAACCTGCTTGTGTTTATCTTCACTTTCATTTGATTTAGCTCCAAATTCAGAAAGAAATTCTAATTCTTTCAATCTGGGGATATCTTTTCTGTCACCAGAGTGCTTTACTTTTTTTCTGCTGGACTTATTAAGTCAGAAGCCTGAAAGAAACTTTTTTTTCCTAGAATTTATTCTATAACATGAATCTGAGCAAACATCCTTCAAACATTATGTCCTAGAACGCTAACACTGCATCTAAGCTCTATTAAGTTGAACAAGAGAGTGAGGACCATGTGTGGAAGGACCAAAAATTCAAGCCACACTTTAAAAACAAAACAAAGCAACCAGCCACAAAAATAAGGTGATACATTGACTGATACAACTGTTTTTAAAACAATTGACAGAAGATGAAAGAATTTTGTTTCCTTAGAAAATATTGGGATGTGTTGTCTCTCACATGGCAACTTAAAATGCTGTGGAAATTAATTTTCTTTGGAAATGCCTATCATAAATGAGATTTACTGAATATTTCTTTTTAAGACGCGGTCACCAATTGTGTTGTTCACAGAAAAAAATGCCTGGTATATGCATTATGCTGAGAGGCAAGACACTCAAGTATGACTTGAAAACTGCTGGGAAAGATACAAGATGATTGAAGGATTTTTCAACCTGTTTTGGCACCACTACTCATCATTTAGCTTAGTATTCTGAAAAAGCTTTCATGTGAACACCTTTTTTTTAAGAAACTTAGGATGGAGTGAACTGTATTTTGTATTCTTACAGCTCAAAGTCCTTCTTCTAAAATAAAACTAGTATTTATTACTGAAGTCAATGGGAATTCAAAAGTACAAAATAGTGGATTGGGGAGTAGGTGGATCATAGTATGCTCACAGCCAGGTTTCCTATTCTTGAGGTGAATTCCTTGCATGAGGAAGAATCTGTGCTGGCTACATTTTGTGAATTCTGTTTCCCCTGTAGGAACAGTAAAATGTGCTCTGACCAAAACCATAACCACTTGTCAAGAAATTCTGAAAGTGTCAGCTTTTATAAGTAGTTGGAAGACATCTCAGTGTAAGTTTTTTTATGGGACATAGTTCACAAATTTCAAGGCTTCATCTATAGTTTTCACATTGTATCTGTAAATAAACAAAGTCCAGGACATATATTTAAGGAAAATATATATGTAGATTTGAGTGGTAAAAAATTCTTTGGCACATTTCCATAAACAGTGGGAATAACTCTCCACAGGTAGAGAATCTTAAAATGTCCCTGAAGATGCTAAGTTATTCACTTGCATGTCAAGTTTATGCAGTGAATCTGAAATGAAATAAATAAGGTCTCTACCACACAATGAAAACACATGTATTTTCAAGTGCATGTGTAAGTCAACTTCTTTTGTGAGAGATGCAGCACATGTACTTCTAAAAGAAGGCCAGTATTTTTTCAAAAGCACATTGATTTCTGACTAGTGGCATGCTGATTGTACTTATACACTGTGCATCTACATATATTTAAAGGCAGAGCATGACGATAATAGCTATACTATTTTGATGGAAAATAATACGTATCTTGGTTTGTATGTATGGTACTATTTGGAATTTACGGCATTAAAAGAGGCTGTAGGCAGGAATGAAACACCAGCTGGGATAGTGTGTCTCCAGGGACCCTAACCAAGGTCCTTAGGACTGTGAACTAGTCTTTTGAAATTCCCGACTATCTGTCACTAGCCTAAATAACAGGACTTTTTTTCCAAGGTCAGAGCTAAGATCAAAAGTATACAGTGATGTTAGAAGTCGTGATTTGCAGGGAAAAAGGTGCTCAAAAGACAAAGGATGCCAAAAGATAAACACAGGGTAAGTATGTTTATTCTCTCTATCAGGGGTTATCCTTGGGATTTGATTAACCTTCAATTTGAATTGAAAGCATGTAAGTATGAACTAAAAATATTTTTTTCTTTTGCCTGTGAGACCTAATTCATGTCAAATGCAGAAGAATGAGAGAAGTTTCTGAGACCTGTTAGGAAAGCATATCCAAGCATGCTTTTGTGTTCCTCCAGAAACATTCAGACTGCTCCTGTGATGAGCATCCCGGACACTGCAGAACAGGTCAGGGTCAGCTAATGACCCTAAAAGGGCTTCTCTAGATATACTCAAAATCCTTTCATATTATACAACCTGAATTCTATAACCTAATAAAACTATAAAGAGGAGTTAATTGACTTTGAGTATATGAATGATCATGTCTCAAAGAATGTAAGAAATCATCTTGCATGAAAGAGATATCTGTTGCGGCTGGTGGAGGTACACATATTGGTTAAACAGATAGTAACCTTTGGAACACTGGAAGCAATTTCTGACCAGAAAAACTGTGCTAAGTACTTTTGCCATGCTAAAGCACATCATGGGTGTCTCATGAGCAGTCACTCAAGAACAATTAATCAGGTAGAAGTTCAGAAGAAGCAGAGAGCAGTAACTGTAGCAGCCCAGGCCTTCAAGCTACTCTGTTTATTCGGCTTCCTGTTTCCCTGACCCATCCAAGAGAAACAAGATGATTCCTTTATATCCTCATGAATTTGGCTATACATCTCTCTGCCCTTCAGGTAGCAGCATATCTCTACTCTTCTGTGTGTCCTGAAATGTGAGGAAAAGCTTTCCGCAGATCTTTGATAGTGCCCAATAATTTATACTGTCTAGCATTACTGGAATGAAATTGGAATGTGTCATATGTTCCCATGGGAAAGACCCTAACTCACTGCTGCACTCTGTGAGCTGCTGCTCCTCCTGGCCAGCCACGTTCCCCTGGTGCAGCCGTTCCTACCAGTGGCTGTCCAAGGCCTTGGGAGTGAGAGGCAAGGGGTAATATAAATCATTGACAGCTGCCGGGCTTTCTCGCTTCTAAGATCTGTGTCAGACAGCACTGTGACAGATGGGGGAATCTATCCAGCATGAGCTTTCATCCTCCAGGACCCAGACAGGAGTCCTGCAGGCCAGACTCATGGCTGAAGTCTCTGACAGCAGCAGAGGAGCTGGGTGATAAAGCAGCTCCCATTAGCTTGTGAAGTAGCTCTGGTTTGCATTACTTCAGACTTCCACGTAAGGGAAATCCCAGTGGGAAGATGAGGGAGAGCATGCAGCTGCAGCTTATGCTTTCCATCTTGGCAATTCCCGGTCTCTGTACAAGCCCCTATACAGCTATGACTGCCAGGACAAATTAGGAGAGGCAAGAGGTGACCTCAGAGGAGGTGTTGGGTCTGTCTGACTCTACCCGTCCAGCTTTCACAAAGCATGTAGGCAAGCAGTGTTCCCAAGTATCTGGAACCAAACTGAACAAAACTGTGGAAAATGTATTATGGGGAACAATTATGTGCTACTAGAGGATTGGATTAGATGACCTAATGGGAATTTTCCATTTGTGATTTCTTTGATTCTTTGATTTACATTTTCAAATGCTTTGGTCTCTGAGGGAGAACAGTGAAAAGGAGTGGACATGATCAAATAATTAGTAACACTGCTCTTTTAACTTTTAGCAGAACATTTTTCAGTCACTGTTTGCCAGATATGTAAAAAATGCCACAGAACTATGTATATTATATAGTGAAATATTAATGCTGGCTGGGAGTGCCAGGCTGATGTTGGAACAAAGTAAAAAACTGTGTACTTGACTGTGCCAGTGAAAGCCAAGATGACAGGTTTTATTTTAATTTAATAAAATCTGAAGGTAGAACTGTGGAAATCTGGCCAAGGCTGTCTGGCAGGCTACCTTGAAGGGAGTCATTGATAGTCCCCTTCCTTTTTACTTTATTAAGTTCACCATTTTCCTGCATATAACATAAAAAAAGTAATTTCCCAAATAGCAGGATTCCTTAGTTGTTTTATCTTGCTCATCTAGCATCCACATTTTATAAAGCATTTTGCTGAAATTAGGGTGCCTAAAACTCGCAGCATGATCAATCTGCATTTTACTGAGATTTCTTTTGTGAATTCAATGTGATACTGAAAGTATCATTTACATACATGCCACTGTGAAGAGCTGAATGGAGAGTAGAAAATACTCTTGAGACCTTGAGGGGACATTTATAAAAATGCAGGGTTTAAGATTTGTTTTTTTCTTTTCCTTCTGTAATATTGTAGGGACAGGACACTATCTATCAAACTGAAGGGCGGATTAAGAACCATTTGCTGCAAACCAGTCTTCTAATCAGCTATTCAATAAATATCTATTTTTAGCTATGAAATCAGCAGTACAAATCAGCAGGAATATTAATCCAGAATAATCAAGGCCAGACTAAATAGGTTTTAGTGTTCTGACCCTCTTTGTTTTATTTCACCTGACAAAAGACTTATGACACCTTCCCACCCCATGATGCTGATGCTACTCATAATCTTGTCCCAGAGAATTACAGCTTCCTGTAACTCCCAGCTCGATTACAGATTTACTTTCTCTAAGTAGGCAATTTCTAATCTACCTCATGCCCATAACATTCACCCCAATACCTGCTGTATTAAGCTTTCCATCCTAGAACATATGTTTTCCCTCTGAGACTACAGATAGGAACATTGCTTCCCCTCAAGGAAAGTCATATGAATGTGCCTAAGAATGTCCTCTCTTTCCAAATGCTTTATTGTAGCAAGTCTTATGAACCATATAGCCAGTTAAATATTTGGACAAGGCTTATTCCTAAACCTGTCTCACAGACTTTTACATCATCCCATCACCCTTTTTCTTTAATATCTGGCAAATCCACCCTCACAAGGCAGTGTTCAAATGCCTTATACTTATCTGACCCCGTGAGGAAAGTGATTAATTGTGGTCCTCTATCAAGTGGACTCTCTTGGTTGGAAAGTTTAGTATTCCACAAAAACATGAAAAAGAAAGTGCAATGGCATTTGCAAAGTCTGTTGACAATTCCCAGCAATAGATGAGGAGGAGGCAAGCCTGCACTCTGCAGCCTGGAGTATTGCTCCAGTCACTTGTTTGGCAGCAGTAGTAAATTGAGTAACTGGAAAGGCTGAATCAATTTGTTCATTCTGTGAATTCATTAAGCCTCAGAAGACAGCCTGTGGGCAGGGTCCTCAGTCCTGTGAGGTTTGATATGTTTATTCATATTAATGGATTCACCAATGGTGAGCAATTTTACTACTCATTGCAATTGTTCTTTGTAATAAAAAATAATGTGCTTCCTCAGACCTTTCACTTTGTTTCAGTTAGGCAGAATGTGTGAATTTAATAACCATTTACAGCATTGATTCCAATCTGGATGAAAACCCTTACAACCAAAATTGAGCCATTGTGTGGCATTATCTCTCTGACATCAGGATACACGCTGTATTGAGACTTGCAATGCTTCATAGCCAACATTATGGGATGACACAACTAAAATTGAATAAGGAACAGACTTCTTGTAATTAAATTGCAGCTATCAGTGTGAATACCATCTCTCTAATACACAGCACACAAAGTGAATGGAAGCATGCAAACGTGTTTGTAATGTTTACAGCCAAACCAATTAAGTCCTCAGGTTCCCTATTAGCAGCAATATCACTCATCTGCTCAAGCCATCATCAACTTCCTTTGGTGTTCTGTATTCAGACTGCACAAGAGAAGGGACTCTCTATCTGGTTTTGCCCATATCATCTAGCAGCAAATTATTCCAAAGATAAGTTAATTCCTTCATACCTAAATTTTATTTATTGTGCTTTCCAGTAATTTTAAGAAAATAGACCCTTAGTCAGTATAACTTGTCATACCTTTGCTGATGTCAGTACCAATTCCTAGTATCTGAGAACCTGGCCCAAGGCCACGACTTTTAAATTACAAGTTTAGACAAATGCAACCACATTCCAAGAACAGATAAGAAAATACTAAGCTTAATAAAGTGAAAACAGCGTTTCACATACATTAAGATTTGAACATTATACAGTCCATTAGTAACAACAAAGTGATACAGATCCTCCATCACTGTGGTCACTGTCCAGCCTATATAAAAAGCAAAATATTTTCTACTATAATGAGAGCATTTATGAAAGTTGTCTCCTTCTGTTGTTCCCCTGCTATTGAACAAAAAGTGCTACCACAAGCAGCCCAATGAAAGAGGCTAAATTAATATAAATTTTTATCTTGAAATACTTGGAAAGGATAAGAGATATCAGGATGAAAAGCAAATAGATACAACTTTTGATAATGTTTGAGTACTTGATCTGATCAAGACTATCCAGGCTGAAAGGATCATTTTTGCTTTGTGGATTTGTGAGAAGTCAGGGCAGGTATTTTGTACGCCCTGACTCTGAAAGGCAATCCATAGAGAGGTTTAACATTCTGACTATCATACACTTACTGTAAGAAGTTGTAGTTTTCCATCTGAAATCTTCAATGCCTGATACTTTCACCTTGAAATAAAAATAACATTATTGAATTCTGGTACTTAGAATAGTTTTAAATAGCTGGACTATAGGATGTGGAAATCAGACCTTCATCTATTTCAATCAATGCTGAAATGTGTTAAAAGCAACCATTTTTATACAAGGCAAAGCAAGAACCTTGATGAAATTTCTACACACTTAGGGAAAAAATTCCTAGACTCAGCTTTCAATTTGCATCATATAACTGAATACAAATATATATTGTAGCTATCCAATTCAAATATTCCACTTACTTAGCAGCTAGCCTAGATGAAAGAAATGAGCAACCTGATTATTTCTGTTTTCCTTTTGCACTTTGATCGTATTTCAAATTGAACCTTAATAAGAATAATTTTTCAGCACTGATGATCTCCAAATTATCTATGATCAATTTATTTCAAAATGTGAAAGTTATAAAAATTGGAACTTAGTAATGAAACTACTGGAATTATTTTCTTTAAAATATCTTGTAGGTTTGATTGTAATAAAATAACTAGGATATTTTTACAATTATGCTACAGATTGTACATTTCAGGAAACGGATCTGAGAAGCTATTTTGCTGCTTCTTCCTGCAATGTAAAATTGTCTGGTTTATCCATTATTAAATTAAAAAATTATTCTTGCATGAGCATACTATACTGGTAGGTACTTAGAGGATGACAGCCAAAAGGGGAGTCCCTCCAAAAATGTTAGTCATAAGGAAGTTTATTTTACACAATTAAATAAATGTGGATCAAGCTAAACTGTTTGGAAATCAACATTAAATTGCCCAGTGCATCAATAAATAACTACTTTCTAGTGCACAGAAAATTGAACTTATAAACTCATGGACAGTTCCAGTCATATCAGAATATTGAGAATATTCAGGTTTCCTTAAGAATAAGTAGTTAATCTGAGAATAACAGAAAAATGAAGGCGTTACTTTCTTCATGTCTGCTGTTTTCCTTTATTATTTCCTGTATCTAGAAATAATTTTATTTATTTGTCTATATACCCAATAAGGAATCTGTTCATTTCTCCCATCCTTACTTCACTACCCTTACTTCACACTTCATTCGTCATCAAAGCCAATCTGACTTTTTGAGACTGGGAATATTCATGATGAACAAATGAGAATCTTCTATAAAGATTCTTTAGAGGTCTTGATTTTTTTTTAATACTTTATATATTATTTCAACCCACTACAAATGAGTTCCACGTTAATCATAAACTTCAATCTTTGATAAACATTGTGTTTTAATGAACTAATAAGAATGTTTGAGTTATATATAGAGTGCAAAGAATGTTACATGTATTTAATGGTTGTTGTTGTGGTGTGTTCCAAAGTGTTTTCTGTAAAATGTAAGAACCATGTTGTAAACCGTTTTGCCTGAGGAGCCTTATTAAACTGAAATGATTCAAAAGCATATATATGATGTGTCTGGGTTGGATACTTTAGCCAATACAGCAATAGGAGCACCAGGATGTGCTGCAGCAGGCATTCATTACTCCATGTTAATGCGAGGTCTTCAGCTGCAATAGCTCGTTTGTCCTGCTAGTGAGGAATCTGTTCTTGAACAGAAGCAGAGGCAGACCTCTTTTTGTGGTCCAGGCTAAGGAAAACTTCATCAGACTTCAATCGCCGTTCCAAACTATCCTCACTATGAGCTTGATTTTACTTAAAACCTGTATAAATTTACTGTTATCCATATGGAACAAGTGCCACTGAGAAAAATGGGCAATTCTACCCTAGTGTTATCTTTGGATATGCTAAGCTGATTTTCCAGCTGGTGCAAGTTAAGTTATGGCAGTTATATTAAATGATGCCAATATACACTAATTTAGAATGAGTTCCTTCATCATTAACATGGGTATTTTAGGAAACTAATTTAGAGCCATACATTATGTAGAGTCTCTTCTCTACTCATCGTCTCCCATCTAATATTTGATTAGGATATTGATTTCCTCTTATTAAAAAAAAAGACATCAACCCACCCACCTCCTTTTACCCTCAACATGCTCCAGATGCAGAATGCCACCTGGATTAGCAGATTGATTTATTGATAATAAACACATTGATCTTCTTTGCCCTTCTCCAAGCTGTAATTTCTCTATCCTTAGTTTTTTCTTCCACAGGAATTTTTAATATTAGCTCCTCTCTACTACTGACACCAGTCTTGGAAGTGCATTCTTCAAAGATTCATCTTCAGTTTTTTCAGTGTTAATTCTTCCAAATGTCTTCCCAGCATGCAGCAAGACATAAGTGCTCATGGTGATGTAAGCAGAAGTCTCCCTGCTTGCTGAAGTGCTAAAATAAAAAGGTCAGTGCAGGAGCAGATATGATCCATCCATAGACTTTATGGGACGCATCTGAAAGGGCAGGATTAGTCTAAAATAGAATGTCTGGGACATATCTCAAGGCAGCTGCATTGATAAATTGTTCTGTAGATGGGTTTACTTGGCTGGGAGAGATGTTATGTTACACATCCAGCCAGGTGTTACTAACTGATGATGATGACATAAGAAGAAATTGCTGGAAATTTACTGTATTACAAAAATCCCACACAACCCTGTAAAACCAAGGTCCAAGACAAAGAATTAAATTTAGACACTCCATTAGAAAGACACTCTATACACAAAACACCTAATATTTCAAAATGTTATGTTTTCAATGCTGATCATCATGATTAAACATCCATATCTCTGTAGCACCTAGAGGTCAGTTGGGTTACAATTCTAGTTGTGGTACAAAGCGACAGTCCCTTGACAAAGACTTAAATCAAGAACTGTTTCATAGAAATTTCTGAGATTTCATAATGTGCTTTCACTGTGCATGGGAACCAAGTGAGATCAAGATAATGGCACTACAACAAAACATCCACTGATCATGTCTGGAACTACAGCAGGGAATGTGGGGGTCCTAGATGGGGTGGTGTTATTGCCGTACTCCTTCTCACCAGTGTGGTGATCCTCTGACCCTTCTCTAGCTATTGTCTTGTATTGCCAGAGTGATGTAAAGGTATGGCAGTGAGTTTTCAGAAGACTAGGAAGGACACTGATCTCTTCTCAGCAGAGACCAATGATTTTGTCTCTGTGGTGACCAGTGACAAGACCCAAAGGCACGGCTTGAAGCTGTCAGGGGAGGTTTGGGCTGGATATTAGAAAAAAAGTTCTTAATCCAGAGAGTGGTTGAGCACTGGAACACCTCCCCACAGCAGTGGTCACAGCACCAACCCGACAGAGTTCAAGGAGAATTTGGACAATGCTCTCAGGCACATGGCGTGATTCTCCTGTGCAGGGCCAGGAATTGAGATTGATGATCTTTATGGGTCCCTTCCAACCTGAGATATATTCTCTGATTCTACGATCCTTCTGAATCCGTTTCAACTCAGGATTTTCCATGATTCTATGATTCTATCTTTTTCCTATGTACAAACCCAAATAATTCAAAATCATGACTTTTCCAAATGTAAAAACTCTCTTCTCAATTTTTTTTTCTTGTGCTGAAGTTAAGCTTTTCAGTAATAACACATCTGAAGTTAAACTTAAACTGCCATGTAAGTGTGGAAAAGTATACATAAACCAGGAGGGAGGGAAAGGGTTTTTGTTCATCTTCCCTCAAGTCCCACTTCAGGAAACATCTATAATTTGGAAAAACATTTTCAATTTTTTAAATCCCACTGAAGTCAATGGAACCCCTCAGCATATAATAAGTGCTTTTGTAAGCAAGGAAATGTTTTTCCTCTATTTTCCTGAGGATGGCAAATCGGGCAGAGTCACTATGTCATGTTATTTAATTTGAATAGAAAGATTACTATCTTCATTATAAAAGGCTATACTCTTTGTCAATATGACATTACAATGTGAATTAAGCATGTGCTTAATGGCTTTCCTAAACGGCACTTACTCCTGAATGAGAGTCAGTGTGATTTTCCGTTTGTGATATGAGATGCCAAACTGAATTGCAGATTTGTTCTTCAGATTTGGTATCAGGTTTGAGCAAATTTGGGATGAAAAGCATTGCAGATTTTAAAAGTCCATGATGTCACTTTTCGTAGCAGATTAACATCAACAAACATCATGGCACAGAGGAACGAGGTTGCTCAACAGGAAAGAAGGTAAATGTTTAGGTTGAATGAGTGAGGGTAAGGTAGATGATGTGACAGAATTCCCTCAGTAGAAGAGAGTTTAGAGCATCAGTCAAGGAACACAAGTTTCAGATCCTAGAAAACCACAACTAAAATTAAAATTTAAAAAGTAAAGAAATATAGAAATTAAATTGTCAATGAAATGAGATGCACAGCACTTCAGAAAGATACACTTACATTCTCACATACAGCAGACAGAAGAGAAAGCATATATATTTTAACACCAACTCACTTATTCTGAGACGTATCATCATGTAGAAATGTGGTAATTTTTTCCTCCTTGGATTCATGTAGATGAGATTTCAGTTTCCAGAATATTTACATAGAATGTTCTTTAATAATGTACTTGTTCTGAATCAGATCATTACATTGTGTGTGCTGGCTCATAGCATGAGATAACTCACTGATGTAAACATTTGTTATAGTTTTCTATTCATTCTCAACATATTTGATTTCAGTCTTGATTTCGGGTAATGTTTCTAGCATTTGATATCACCTTCACTATTCCAAAAATGAATTCCATAAGTGTCCCTAAAATTCAAGCTGTGATTTCACTTAGGAAATTATGAAAACATCTCTGTTACCACTTGCAGACACATACGTATGCACACACATATACACAAAGAAGTACAGTAAAAAATATATTTCACATCAGTGATTGCATGGAAGTCAGATGGGTATTTTTAGCAGAGAGTGAACCTTTCTGCAATGCAGAACCCTTATTCCAGTATTTTTATAATAATCATAGGTTGTTCAGCTGATAACAGAAATGTAAGAAATTCTAAAGATTCAGGAACTTCTGATCAAACAATAATTTACCTTCAAAAATTACTGCGACTGAGGGTTGCATGTCTGTTTAACCAGGAATTCTTCTTTTTCTAATACCTCCAAGCCCAGTGCTCCTGCTAATAATCTTAAGATTCTTTGCCTTTCTTCGATCCAAACCTCTTGTTCTATATTGATCTACAAGACAGTATTTATTAACATGTTTGCATCTACGGCAGTGTGTCAGCAGAAATCTCTTTGTCACTAGAGGGCAGCCAGCATCTTCTGGAGAGCCAAGAGAGCTCGTCATGGAAAATCAAGTTCTGACAGTAGTCGCAGAGGACATGATTCTGGATCAGTGGGCCGTGTCTCAGCTGTACTAATTTTCAATAGAAGTAATTAGCAGCATTCTGGGATTTTATCTAGGGATCAAATTATGGCTGGCTGGCTCTTTCAAAGGCAGAATATGAAGACTTGTGAGTGTGGACTTACCAATGACTTTAGGAACCAAAATTTGGAGGTTAATGATGCTATAGAGCCAAAAAGCCCTCCTCCATTTTCAAGTGAAGGAAATTTCATACCAGATTGGTGGAATGGGAGCATTAAATGTGGTCAGAATATTCCTGGAAGCCCAATCCCATTTTATGTCTCCTACATGCTGGGCAAATAGAGAATAATGTGCTTGTTGTGTTTGCTGCTGAGCGCCCCTTGCTGATCATAAGTGGATATAAGCTGGTGAGTGAGGCAGAGCAGTGATTAAGTTTAGCTCTGAAATCTCACACCCTTTCTATTATCTGGCATCAGGACAGAGATTCATCTTACCCCTTTCTGGGGAACTGATTTGCACCCAAGTAAGTACCCAGGCTTTCCTCTTGCCCAAAGCTTCACACTGGCTGTCAGGTCAGCTCCTGCAGTTTGGCCCTTACAAAAATCCTGCATAAGTAGAAGAGGAGTCTCACGGCCTCCTTAGTTCTTTTCAAACTGTACATTTTCTTCAGTGTATCTGTACAAAACAATCCCCAGTTTTTCATGCTCCTGATGTGAATATATAAATAAAGATTTTAAAAAGCTGCTTAGTTAGAAACCTATACTTACAGCTCTCTTGCTTTGCAGTATTGGCAATTTTTTTTTTACATTACAATCATATTGCAAGGTATTAAGTAGTTTTACTGCTGTATGCTGTGCCAGGCTGCTCACACTCCATCCCAGATGCACAAGTATGTGCACGAACAACAGACGACTTGACAAGATAAATAATTGTACATGCCTGCACATCAGAGACCAAAATTAAGTCTGTGCCACATCAGAATCGGGCTTGGCTAATCTGAAAATCTACTTTAAATTCTCATTAAGATAAACTTCTGAAAATCTAAAATCTACATCACCTTTTTATGCCCAGCAATAAGCAAAGCTTGAAATTTTTACATCTTGTGAAATAAGGATTAAATATATTTAAAATTAGTAAAGCAGGCTGAAGTGAAAGGAGAAAATCAACATGTCATATATGCATACACATATATGTAAGTAAAGTCCTTGCAGAGAGGATGATCCCACGTGTTGTTTTTCGTTTTCCATGAAGACAGCCTAACGGAGTTTATCATACTGAAACTGAACACATGCTAAAATGGTTGGACTAGGATAGAGTGGGATGCAACAATTTCAGAGAAAGACATAGTATTTGGTTTTGTATTCCTGCCAGTGAAATTAGTCAGGAACTAATCAGCATTTCATCTGGGTGGAAATGAGGAGGGAGAGGTGATTTTGCACCCTGCTCACATTCGGCATTTCCTGCCCTTGACGTGCAGTCTGTCTGGAAACGGAACCATAACCAGTGTTCAGGCACCTCTGCAGTTATCTAGAGTAGTGGAAGCATAAGGGTCTCCACAGCTGAAACAAGAACAATTTTCCTTGTGTGGGAAAATACAAGCTTCATCAAGACCTTGACTCCCCAGTTTGAGGTCCTCACGCCTCCCCTCCAGAGCAGCCCTGGTCCAAAGGGAGGCCTTTGCTGTGCAGTTGTGGTGAGCACGAAATTTCCAGAGAAGCCAAGAGGAAGGCACAAGTTTCCTTGGGGCATTTTTGTGATAAGCTCGTGTCTCCCCATATTTGCACAAGCGACTTTATCCTGGGAATAGGGTGGCAGGGAAGAAGTTCCAGCATTGGAGCAGCAGACAGACGCACACTCTTTCACTTTTAGAGGGACAGAGCCCTTCCCTTCTACCCAGGCAGAGCTTCTTTGTGCCAAACCCTGACGTTAATTCCTGACACACTTCAAAGTCTTGGAGAAGAGAAGAGGAATACTTCTATGGCAATAACCAGTAATTCAAAGGAAGAGTTATTTCAATTGCTTGGAGAATACTGCAGGAGTGAAGGGTAAAGTCCTACTGCCTTAAAAGAAAAGCACAGAGAAAGCACTTGATAAATAATTTAACTGACAAGAATGTGAAAGAAATTTTCATATATTGGTCTGTAGTGCTATGAATGGGGTTCCAGCATTGAAAGGTTCCTGATTAGGGAAAAATATCTCTCTTTGGGAGCAAGAGGAAAAGGCTTCACATTAAATTTTCCCATTGCAGAAAAACAAGCATTTTTAGGTTCCATGGCATAATATTCTTTTATTCTTGTGTATTCTTTTATTCTTTTTTTTAATTGATATATTATTTAACCATTTTTTATTTTTCTAGAGTTTCACATGTGTCTTTTCATACCCTGAAAACTCAGCACTTAATACATAATATAAAAGCATGAAAAAGCATGCTTGAGGTTTTTATTTTTTAATGTGAATCAAGTCTCACATGTAATGATAAAAAGTAGAGTTAGGAAGTTATTGCATTTTCTATCCAACTGTCAATAAAAAATTGAGAGAGCTTTATTGTATCTATAATAAGGAAATGTGAGCAATTCACAGTGATTCCTGTATGAAATCTTTACTTCTGTTTTTGTTTTGTTTTTTACTTCAGTGCTGTCTAGATTAAAAGAAACACAAAAAAATATTTAAAATAGTTATGTCCAGATGCTTCATAACATTTCATTGTCTTCTAATAGAAAAATGTGCTTAAAAAACAGATTCCAAAGGGAAGTAACAACCAATGTGTGTTTTATTACATCATCATAATGACTTCTTAGTTTATATTTAATCCTTCTACTCAACCAATAAAGTAATTCGAACAAAGAAAAACCCTTCAATATGAGGCTCTATTGGTTTCAAAACCATGTGACCCTCTAGACTGGCACCAAAATATGAATTAGAGGCTTATGATAAATTAAAAAATCAATGAAGTACATTTTAAATGCATTTCATAAAATTTAATTTACACGTGTTTTAGAGATGGGCATAGGCTTTCCAAAAAAGCTTTGGGCAGCTGAAAAATACAATACTTTCCTACTTGCCTGTTATGTAAATGAACTCTCCTATTTATTTTTACTAATTGCAGACTAGATGCATCTGTCTCCATTTTTGTCTTTTTCCTGTCCCAGAGACATTATCAAATTATTAGTGAATGCCTTCCTCTCTTGATGGAGACAGAAAAAGAATAATACTGTAAGTTACATGAATATTTGTGCTAAATATCTGTAAGCTGGTTCATTGTGGGACTTGGTGTGTAACAATTGATGCCCTTGAAAATACTGATCTTACTTTAAGGTGAAAAGCTTTAGTGATTGACATAAGATCTTAAGTTAAAGCACATATGGACATTGACTCAAGATCATTGGAGTTTTGTTCAGTTCCAAATGGTAAAATTGTTTTTTCTTTTAATGTGACCAGGAACCGAAGTGCACTTAATTTGGAAATAAGGTTTGGGTTTTTTCTTTTTTCCTTTTAACTAATGTTCAATTATGTTTACACATAAATACATTTAGAGGCACTATTGGTACAACTACAGTAGGAATTCAGACTCCTGAGACAGAATAAACATAATTTCACGTACAAGACAAAGATAGCGTGATGCTGGCTTAGCTCAGAGGGTTTTGAAGTATCTCCTATTGCAATGTTTGGGTTTGATCCAGTTATAAGAAAAAATGTTGTTATTAACATATGCCTGATAAAAACTAACATTGCTCTTGGCAGTCAGAGAATAAAAGGTTTCAATTAACAAAAAAAGTCTTTAAAATGTAAGTCTCTTCTATGAACTTCATATTCTTATAAGATACTAATTTTAAAAGAAATTTTAGAGATACGATCTTTATCAAGTGAGATGTTGTACTTGCTCTCACATACTACAAATAGCTATACAGCCAAATAAACATCACATAGCATTATCATATAGATTTCTTCTGTTTTTCAAGTGGTCAGCGTTTTGCGGTAGCATTAATAGCTATTACGGATTTAAACGGGCACTCTCTGTCTGTAACTGATCGACAAGATCAATAATTTTAAGATCAAATACTAACAGCAGTCTGTTTTTTTCTTTAATCACTGTCTTTTTGTTTTATACCCATGCCTACAGCAAGATCCTGTTTTCTGTATGTAGCCAGAGCTTCCTGCTGTGTGCTGTCGAAAGAATAAGACAAGATGGAGAATCAATTTAAGAAAAAAGCTTTAGTTGACAAAGCTTTGCTGTAGATCAATGGAGTCTTGCTAGTTAAAATATCTTTGGGAGCAGAGATTTTACAATCATGAGCTTGGACATAATCAGTTTGGCTTTCCCTATTCCATTCATACAATATTTTGCCAGATGAAAAAAAAAAAATGTATGCAAATACCAGGCAGTTGAATGCCTTTTGGCTTTGTTGTGGAACAATAAATGCAGCTTTAAAATATATTTTTTTGATATACAGAAAATCTAGGCCTTTATTAAACTTGTTCTTTTAAAGGAGACAGTATTTACTTAAGAGTGATCTTCCTTACAGCAGAGCAGGCAACAGTTTACCCACGGAGAGTTGGAACAGCATCCAATTCACAACCTGGTACTTAAGGGACTTCTTTTTCATTGTCTTATTTAGTCTTTTATCATTTATTTGTTCAAACAGGTTTCATAGCAAACACAGGATGTGTACAAACTGGTATAAAGCACAAGTCTTCCCCAGCAGATTTATCCTTATATCTGATATTTATTTAATCGGGTTTCAATAAATTTGCACGCCAGCAGTAATTAGTTGTTCCGAAATTCCTAAGGAATTAGATTGAAAATATTATGTAACTTTTTTTGCTTAAATACACATTTAGGATGATTTAGATACAATCCAATCACTTTCATGTATGCTGTAAAATCATTCAGGACAACACTCTCAGGCACATGGTGTGACTCCTGGGGATGTCCTACACAGGGCTAAGTGTAGGTCCCTTCCAACTCAGCATATTTTGTAATTCTGTGACTCCTCATTGAAAAAAATCACAAAACATTTCAGCTCTATCACCTAAACAAGAAATGTGCACTTAAATTACTTAGAAACAAATCAACCCTGCAGCTGGTTTGAAAAATGAATGGTTTGGTATAGAGCTTTCTGAACTTTCATGTAAGTATATAGTAGACACCAAGCCCATTACACTGAAAATGTCTTTCTTAGAGGTTTAGGAATTATATCTGGATTAAAATATTGTCTATACATTTTATCTGTGGAGAAGTTTGTGATTCAAAGTGTGACATATTCAAAAAGGGAGCAAGAGAAATGGATTTTTAAGAAATCAGAAAAGAAAAGAAAATACATATTGTATGCATAAAAGCATTGCTAAATTCTGGAAAGGTTTCCAGAAGTAACTGGTAATTTAAAGACTGTTCTTTATGCAGTAGAAAAGAAGAGATAATTTAAAGGGGTCCAATTCACAGGAAGATGAGGCTGTTCCCCTTCTGAAAATCAATCTCTTGGCAGACATTTTTTCAAAGTTGGGTCTCTAAAATTGCTAATCCCTTCTGCGACCTTGTCTAGCAGTTAGCATTAATCACTGCAGTCCATATCCCATTGGTCTCTGAGTTTGCTACAGAGTTTACAGCGTCTGTGGGAATTTTGTCTTTTGAATGAAAAAGGATGCTGTGGACTCCTAAATACTGGGTTTCTGGCACAATGTATTACTTCAGACTCAGTTCTGTTTCTGTAAATATGAGAGCATTGATAGTTAAAAGGCCTCTGCATTTTAAAGTGAGCATCTGTAATTCCACTGAAAAGGCAATTAAAATTTTAGGAGCATGTCAAAATAGGGGAATTATAAATACTTATATAGAAAATGTTTTCCCTATTTCCACAAGTTATGTCACTTCAGTAATGTTAACATGTAAAATTGAACTACTGTCATTGAATGGGCCAGAACATGCCAACGTGTGTGTGCACAGATTTGTATATATGGGTACAAAGGCAGTTACAGGTTATTTTTAACTTTTTTATGTCCTTACAGTGATCATGACCCACCTGGAGCTCTCTGTACCTACTTTATCTCAAACCTATATGGCTTGGGGCAAACTAAAACAGAGGCAGTGAGATGTCATGCAAACATATTGTATTGGCACCCAGGAGTGCCTGCAGCCATATCATTTTATACTGGCAAATTATCAAACCGTTCTCTGCCTTCCTGCATCAGCTTCATCTGGATCAACCAGCCACCTTAGTTGTTAGCAACCTCCTTGGAAAAACCTGTTACATCCAAGAAAAATCATTTATCTGTACACAATATGGCTTATGG
>VZRS01006892.1:152162-234098 GCA_013398055.1 Ifrita kowaldi
TTTTTTTTTTAATGCAGGACATAGAGGAAAAAGAATCAAGCCCACTTGCACTAGGTTTTATTACTGAAAACACAACTGTGATTCTGCCTCTAGGTGGGCTTTAGATCTTTACTCATTTTAATACTGAATGCAAATATGACCATGAGGGAAACATCTGGGTTTCCTCCTTATATAGGAAGGTCTCACTGAGCACACATTTACAGAACTGCACATGTATAAAATAGGTGTTATGAGCAATATTTCTCTTATGACATGAAACCTAACAGTGAAAAGGAGTGCGTACAAAAATATCATGAATCCCTTGGCGTTTTGGTCTTCACACTGTCAAAAGGTTTTCTGCAGAACTAGAGATTCATTGGAGTCACTAGTAATTTCTTTGACAAAGAGACTCTCCTGCATAAATTAATGATGCACTCTTGTATGCTTTAAGCCTGTCCTCCAGGAACAGTAGAAGGAGCCTGCAAGCCACACAGCACAGAAATAACAGTAAAGGTGCAAACTATATCCCCCATTCATCTTAATGATGTGTTAACTTCTAATCCTGGTTGGGACCATTAAAATACTGGATTCTTTATGTGGAGCTGTTGAAGAACTAACTTAACCCTTGCATTGCCTCGGCATCAGATCTCTTAGTGTGCTTGCTCATTACGCAGCATACATTTTTATTATCATTATTATTACTATATAATATACATAAGTAAAGCCTTGAGTGAAAAAGTGAGCTATGAGTTAAACAAATTGTCTTCTTCAAGATAGCAGTTTTAATAAATTGCGAAGAAACTTTCTGAGGAATCAAGGGGTAGTGCCCTGATAAAGCAGTGAGCTGGGAATTTTAGATGCTTTACTTGCTGGTGGATATAAAGCTCTGCCTATGACCTTGGGAAGGTCACCTGCTCCCTCCTTACCCTCATTTGAGACTTTGCTCATAACAAAAAGAATCAGAATAATAAGTACTCCACCACAATTTACAAGTGTGCTGTGGGGAAAAATGAGGCTCTAAGTAGCTGATGACTGCTGCAGAAGAGACAATAGATAAGAGAAATCATTAAAACGTAAACACTTATATAAATATTAAAGTCTTTAAAAGCGGAGAGGTGAAATAATCTGGGTTACATAAATTGGTTCTGTATATTTGTGGGTTAAACATGAAATACTCCCTTATGCACAAATGTTCCCTGGATCAAGGCCATAAGGATCTATACAAACACGAGATAAATTCTTCAGTAGCACAGATGAGAAAATATCAGATGGTGACCTCTCCTCATGACCTCAAACCAAGAAAATCCATTGAGTCTTGAACAGCATCATGAAACAAAAATTCAAAGCAACTTTTGTATAATACCAGTCAGAAACCATCATTAAGATTTAGACAAATAGTTTTAAAGAATTGATGTTTCTCCCCTCTAGCAATCTGCTTCAGCCCCCAGTTCAAGTGAAAATCCATGTAAACCTTGTGAGTTAAGATTGTTAGATTAAAATTGGGAATGCACCCCTCCAAACCAGGGCTCTGAGCAAAGCACACCCCATATATATGATGTATCCCCTAACTAAGAATGAGGACACAGTTGGAGAGCAGCAATTAGCTCAGTTGGTTATAGCCTTGTGCTAATAACACCAAGGTTGAGTTTGATCCCTGTACAGGCCACTTGCCTAAAGTTGGACTTGATGATCCTTGAGGGTCCCTTCCAACTCAGAATATTTTGTGAAACCTGTGAAATAGGTAACAGAGAGTGGGGAAACTTAGGGGTAAATGCTGGAGAATTCTCCATGTGAGAGGAAAAAAAAGGGTTATAGTTTCAGTGTCTTACCCCGTTAATGTGCTTTGGATATCTAGCTCTGAAAGTCTGTTTGCAAGCACAGATTTCAAAGGAAGGGAGGCATCTTGGTCTGATTCATCTTCTGGAAGCAATAACATCAGCTATTTATATGTCTAGACTTTGTCCTCCATTACTCAAACTTTTGTTTTATCTGACTTTATGGTTTTCTGAGTGGCTTGGACACCTCATTTAGCTGCTTCCTTTCAGTTTCATCTAGAAGGACTCAATTCCCTCCAGACATGTTATAATTGAGATGTGATACCCAGCTTGGGTGTGAAAATCCCACGAGCGAGAGCTATCCCCATACAAATTTTGGTCTACAGATGTGTGCAAGTATGAACAGTTCAGTTGTTTCTTACTCTGGTAAATAAAGTCATCACAAGGTAAGGGTACTCCCCTTATAAGTCCCCATCATCAATTAAGAAAAAAAACCCATAGGATTTTTCCTTTGAATCTGGTCTTCCTTGTCTCATTAGGTCTGATAGGCTGCACAGAGATTATTTCTAACCTGTGTTACTTAGTTTGTGTCCCTTTATTCTGTCTTTTCTTTGAACTTCCTATGTTCTTCTGCATAAAAGTAAAATTTTTCATTCATCTTTAAGATTGTCTAGCCAGAACGTGGGTTGAAATCCTCAAAAAAAATTTTCAGGCTGCACAGTTGGAGGAAACTTCCTTTGCTGCACACATTGATTATAACTTTATTATTTGAGGGGTCTGCTGAAATTTTCTACTGTGTTATCATACTTTTCACAGCCTGACTTATTTATACTCTTTTAGTTAATAGTCACTCTTGGGCTGCCCCCCATTAATGTCACACAGGACTAATTCCACCAAGTAAAAAATGTTACACATTTTATTACTGGTATAACTAAAACTGGGATCAGTTCCTCAAGTTCCACTATTCCTTGAGCACCTAATTATTTCCCACAAAACTGTTGTGATTTCCAGGGGGTGCAAAAGTCATCTTTGTCATCTGGAAGATTTTGAATCAAACCTTATTCACCTCAACAATTTTACCCACACACATTCTGAAATATGACCAGTCTTTCTCCTTCCAGCTACTGACATCTTGGCAGGGTATGAATACTAAACTGTGGTGGCAGAGGTTTCACTTTGTCTGATATATCTGTTCCTTTTAACTTTCTCCTGCTTGATATGTTCTTTAATACATGTGTTTTTCTTGGGCTCACTGAAAAATGGCATTTTCGTTATTACTTACTAATCATGGTTGAGCATCCTGTTACACTTCAGGAGCTAATTTTAAGTCTAAAGTACTTAAATCATAATAACCCAGCAAGTCCCGGTGAGAAAACAATGAAATTATTAAAATGTTTACTCATTTTGAAGGATCTGGTGTAAGATCAGCGTGAAAGATTCTAGGGTAAGCAACCATTCTTACTTGGGGTAGCATTCATGCTGTATTGGCTGTATTTGATTATATGGCCAGATATAAACCACTCTTCAGAGGTAACATGAGTAGTTGAGGCTGGTATTTTATGTTTTGGGGTGCTGTCAAGGAAGAGAAATCCTGTGGAAGGCAAGAAGTGAAACCTGGTCTGTCTCTCTGTTACTGATTTCTTCTGGATGTATTTAAACACTTGAAAGCCTTTTGATGAGGTTTTGGTTAAGTAAAAAAAAGAAAAATTGGACCTCACCCCTCAGTATGAAGACAATGCTCAGCTCTCCTTTGTAATTAATTTTGTGATGTCTGTGATTTTAATACAGAGATTTTAACACAAAGATTTTAACCCTTTTTGACGAGAATCTATTTTGTTCTTAAGCACAAATACCAAAGCAAAATTACTTCAAAGAGAACCTTTCACCAAGAGTAAAAAGCCTTGAACCTGAAGCAATTCCTCTGATTTTATTGCAGTTTTTTAAGCTCTTTTCTCTTTTATATCAGATGATTGTGCTTCAGGAAAAGATAGGCTACATTTCAATGCTTATGAGACAACATTTTATTTAACTATAAACTAATTAACTGTACAAGAAAAATATAAACAAAGGATTAAACAATCTCAAATCTTGAAAGTTCTCAAATCATTCGTGTGTTCTTTAACTTAATATTAACCTGAAAATTTGAGAAAAAATACTGCTCTTGTTCTCATATGACTTTTTCTTGATTATGATCTTAAACCTTTCTTTTTCACAAGAATAACACCATTTAATCCAGAGTTGCACTGTGTGAAAGTGGGAGCAGAATTAAGCCTCCCAGCTGTCTTGCTTTCTGGAATTACGTCTCAGGTATTTTAAAACTGCTTTTCTCAAAAGTCTTTAAACAGTATCTTTCAGTAAATAAAAGCTCATGTGCCCTTGCCTTCCAGTTACTGCTTCAGGTGTCTAGACAGCTCCTTGGAGGCTTTTGCTGCTCTGTCTAGTGCAATTCAATTCAAATCAGGAGAGTAATCACAGCAAACATGCTATGGAAATAGATCTCATAACCATGGCGTGATCAGCTGAACACACACCCAAGTGTGCCTTTGCTCAGTGGGACAGCTCCCATGAGGAATATCCCTTCAGTGTGAGCAAAGGTGACTGCAGGCGAGCGCAGTGAGGCAAATATCCATTTATTAATAAATGTGTGCAATATTTGTAAAACATGCTAGTGCAATAGACTCGGGCAGATACTGATTTAATGTCAAGTTATTTTCATTTACAGCAGTGGAGCAGTCTGGACATTTTTTACTTCAAAGTTATTTTTTAAATGCTATTATGAGCTCCACAACTTCTTTCAAAAATGTCATAAATACAACATTTAAGCAGATTTTTTACTGGAAACCTCTTTTTGACAGAGATTTTATATCATTGTTAACTAGTAATTTCCATTAAAAATTATGAGAAAAGACCATTTCTATATGAGAAAAAGAAATTACTTAGTTCTGGTGAGATTTACGGTATACCCACAGATAGAAGAAAGTTTACACATCAGTGTTCACATTTCAAGAAAAACACAGCTTCTAAATAGGGAGGCACAAAATTACAGACATTAAAAACATTTTTTTCTTCAGTAAAAAGATTGGAAAAAAACCCGAAAAACCTTTTGGGACGTTCATCAATTTGGATGTGATAACAGGTATGTGCCTAGTGACTGTTTCTGAAAAACCCATCCAGGATATTTGCACTTCCCATGGGCAGGCTGGTTCCCACTGCAAACAGCATGAATCCTTCCACCGACTTCAGTGGGAGCTGACAAAGGGTTTTACTCACGGTAAGAGATAAACTTTTCAAGGTCTTGAAAACACAAAAGTCTGCTTTTCTGCACCCTTATAGACCACCAGGCTAACTGAGATTGTTTCCTAAGAGCTAACCTCTGCTGTTTGATTTCGTTTCCTGAGGCTCACATCACCTCATTACCGCTGGCTGTTTGATTTAAAAATAAGCAGGACTGGCAGGTTCTGGCTAGTGACAATTTTGTCAGACTTGAATTTACTTCCCTTTCCTCTTAGAACAGAGGAGCCACTCTTCTTTCTGATGGCTGCCTATAGATATTTACCAGGTTGATTTCATTTTCTTCTGCTACAAAAGGAAAAATGAGTATGACCTTCCAGCAGACAAAGGTGAAGCTTCTGGGGTTTTTTTCTTCTTTCATTTTATACAGAGATGCTACTGATTTGGGAGAAATTCCCTATATGTATATAAACCAAAAAACAATTCTGAAAAGAGTAGAAAATGTCAAAAGGGAAATAACTGCTATATTCACAACAGCAGCTTTCGGGAATGCAGAGAGTTACAGTTATTTACTGGTAGAAGCCCTCAGTTCCAGGCAGTCATTTAATGCTGTTTATCAATCCTTTGTAAAGGTACCCCAGATAATGAAATATTTCTGGAAAGTGATTCTACTTGCAAACTCTAGGTGAATCTGGTTTTTTTTCTTTTGTTTTGTTATGGTTTTAATTATTTTTTTGTACACACCTTCTGTTTGATCTCTTAAGGGCTAGCTCTTTTGTCTCAGGATAGCTACTTAAGAACAAACTTTTGTTTCATTTCTAAGAATAATTAATTCTTAACCCTTATTGTGTTTTTCTGAATTATATTACAAAGTGAGCTTCAGATGATGTTTCTGAAATGAACAGCTCTTCATACACATTTTCCAAACAAACTCTAATACAGAAATTGGTCTCTAAAAGTTCTTCAGGGATTAAAAAGACAAAAAACTGTAAACTGCAAAAGAAAAGTTAAAATATTAAATAAATAATTATATTTCAATAAAACTGAGATGAGATGAGATGACATACCCTGAAATAATACAATTATATAGCTCTTTCCATGAGATTGCCACACTGATCACTGAAATGATGCTAGTGACAGAGGTTTTATGTTTGTTTGGTTTTTTTATCATACTGATTCAGATACAGATTTGAAATTGGAAGCTGTTCCTCATGAAACTAATATTTGATTATTTTCTGCATATAAAAAACTAATATTTGATTATTTTCTACAGCAAAACTCCAGGCCCTAGGATTTTTGAGAACACATACGTCATAGCTGGAGGATATGAACGACTGAAGGAAAACCACGACATAAAAAGATATTGATATGTTTGGAGACAAGTTATGCACTAGAGATTCTGTACTGGAGTGACAAATTTTACAGTGAAAGAAATAGCAAGTAGAAATTGAAACTAAAGCTTTCTCCTAGGGTTATGAAAGTGCATGACTGCATACTGTTTTGCTTTTAAAATACATTTTTGTTCCCCACATGTAAAACTTTTTTCCACAAATAATGTACTTGTTGAAAAATTGGACAATGAGTACGTTAACTATTACTACATACTCAACAGCTATTTCAACAGAAAAAAAGATAATTAAAAAATTTCTAATCCTTCTTGTTTGCCTAGAAACTGAGAGAAATGCTAATGAAAAGATTATGAAAAAAATCCAAAACCATAATGGTTTTGGATTAAAATGCTCAGATTTCTATTTGCCTAAAGATCACCTCTCCTCTTCAAACAATAAACTTTACTTAAAAAAGAAAAATCTTTCTTCTTTAAAATAACAGCAGTAATATTTATGCAAAATATTTAATTTCTAAGTAATATCTTTTGGTCATTGATCAGAACAAGATCAATTTAATTTAAACCAAACTAACTGCCTTCGAGATACCCAAACCAAGTCAGGAGGGAAATAAAAGAACTTATGTAGTTAATCATTTGTAATTTCTTTCTTTCTTTATATTGGCTGAGGATGTGTTCAAAAGGTTTCAGTCCTGGTTTGTAAAACAACCAAACCAAACCAAAGAAAACAATGCATGCTGGGTCTGTTATGGCCTGATTTCATCGACTTTTCCCCTGGGAGGGCATCCTTCCAAGCCTAGAGCCACTAACCTTATGTTCAATTACTCCCAGTACTAGAAACACCTTCAAAAATCTTGCTCACTGTGATCATCTTTGGGCTAAGTAAAAAAAGCATATTAAACCAAAACAAAGGAGGTGTTACCCAGACACCTTCACATTGTTTTTCATCTATTTAGCTTGATCAGGCTGCACCAGCCTCAATGGCTGGTGGTTTCCTGAGGCTGTACAGGGACTGTCTTTGAAATTTTAATTGATTTTTTAGAGTGAAAAAGTTTTTTCGCACCTCAAATTTAATGACATATGACACAGCTCTGATAAGCTCATGTCAACACAGCCACCTGATTTTAAGACTGGAGCTGGTGTTGTATATTAAATGAGAAGGTGGAGGGAGAACCCACAGGTGTGAAACCACCTCCAGGCAGAAGCCTGGCCATGATGCTGAGCCAAACAGAAGTGTTTGCAGTAATCTGCAGATATAACAGCACATCAGGGGATAGCTGCTTTCATAGTAAATTCATCTATTAAGGGCAAAGATACGTCTGACCTACTAATTGCTACCTGTATTTTGAAATGATGACAAAACCAGGAATGTGGCAAGAGATCTCAGGGCTGAAACTCAGTATTCAGATCAACATATCTCAAAGTTAGAAGCAACTAACAAGATTATAAAGTTTACATTTTGTACCTCACACTCTGACTTCTAAAAAACAGTTTCATATTGTTAAATCTTCATAAAAACATCCTTATTTGAAGACAACAGAAACTGGAGAATAAACCCTTTCTTTTGTTATCCATTTCCAGTGGATAATTGCCAACAAGTCGAAAGAAAAAAAGAAGAAATTAAAAAATAAAATATCTGCAATTTCGAATCTGAATTATTGTGGCATTAGATTTCTACCACTAGTTCTGTCTTCACTCCTCTAAATCAAAAGAGCTTGTTTCACTCTGGAAAGTACATATATGTACGTTGCAATCAAATCAGCCTTCAAACTTGTTTTTGATAAACTAAACAGACCTGGCATTTACTCAAAGATTTGAATAATTTCTGTGACTTTTTTGTTCTTCATGTTCTCCAGATTTTAAACATCCTGTTGAGGAGTTAAGCTTGCATGCCTTCCTGTGTCAGACCGGCTACAAGGATAAAAACCACCTTCCTGTTTAATCATGGGCAATATTGACTGGTTTTGGCACAGCACTGCTTTTGAATTTCATGTTAGTTCCTTTTAGGGCATATACTTTCCAGCACACACTGTGTTTTTCATCCTTTGTTCTTGCTGAATAGCTTTTCCATGACCTTAAACTACAGTTTTTCTACATAGTCCAGGTCATCAAGCAATCCTGGTCCCCGTTAACTACTCTCTTAATTATTTACCCACCTGGCCTTTTTAAGTTTGCTCAGGAGTGACTCAGAAATGACCTCTCCAGACAGATTAAGCATTAATAATTTGCCTTCTGAGATACCAATCAAGCCCTCATTCGTGTGATGCGGTATACATTTGTGTATGTGAGGGAATATACAGCTCGCCCTGGGCAGGGCTGTGAGTGCCATCCTTCCACAATCCCAGCTGCCTTTCATCGGCCAAACTGGTACCTGCACGCCCCTGGGCAGGGCTGCAAGTGGCATCTTCTGCCTGCACACAGGAGCAGCACCCCTGGGCCCACAGCCACCAGTGAGCAGGTCACTGGTAAGTATTCATCCTTTTTTTTTTTCCTTCTGTACATGTTTTTTTCCTACAACAATCTGATATTTATGAAATTTGATCACCTTCTGCAACTGTGTGAAAATGTCAGCCTATCGATTAGTCATGGGCTGTTGATTGTAAGGATTCAGTCAAAGGCTCAGTATTCATCATCCATTATCTGAGTGGTGTGGCCAGGCTTCCGAGTCAAATAACGTTTTTACTTTTCCCTGATTGATTAATTGACCTTTTAAAAACTTCTTAAGGTTTCTTTCCAAAACAAAATTTTGCACATGAGAGATAGAGAGGTTTCTTTCTTACGTCTTGTCTGCTTAAGAGAGAAGCTGTGAAATAAACATCCAGGGCACATCCCAGGTAAATGTGAGGAGCAGCTCAGAAAGGAAGGAGTGGTTAAGAGGAGCATAAATCAAAATTTTGTAGAAAATAACTTGCTTTGGCAAGAAAACAGAAAATGTTGCTCAGTATTTACGTTATCCCAGCCACATTTTTTAAAAAAAACGAGATAAAGACATCTTTTATTGAACTGACCCAATACAGATCCCCAGGCATTTTGTCATTGTCTTTAAGGTCCCTTTTTTTTGTTCTTTTTTGCCTTTCTGACATGGTGTTTCAACTTAACCGTAGAAGACAGTAGAAATCTTCTGGAATTTATTATAGAATTTATTCACAGAAACACTGTGTACTGCATCAGAAACTATTGTTTTTTAACTCTAACTCAACGGGCTAGCAATGAAGATCCACCCTCTGGACAGTATCTCACACATATGAAAGACATGTAAATATAGGATTTCTGAGAAAACACTTCACAGTCACATTTCATTAGGTCACTTGGGTAAATGCAACACATTATCAAAGGCAATTAAGGAATTGGTCAGTATGTACCAAAAGTGTCCCTCCTTTCTCCATATGTTCCTTTCACATACCCAATATATTATCTTAAAAGGATCTGCATGACTTGCTCACTGGTCTTAGGCTAGAATTTCAGGTGTTCGCATACTGAAAAATCATTAATATCCTGGGGCCCTCTGCCTGATGTATTGCCTCTCCTCCCAACCCACCCTGCCTCAGTGATTGTCGGAAAAGGCACTTGAGATTAATTGCTCATAATAAAGCAGAGATAGCTGACAAGACTTGCCCTGTCCAGAGTAATGTCTCAAGTTCCTATAACAGACACTCTCTCTTGGCTCAAAATAGCCTGCTTTGGGTCCCTCTGCACACACTGTTACAAGAGTGTGTGGGGACATGTAAATCCCACAGCAATGATAGGAGGCAAAGGTAGTGAGGAATTTTAAATGCAGGTTGGCTTAGTCCTTTCTTTGAAAAACATATTTAATGTGGCTGATAAGAAAGCTTATGGGTATATTTTATTATTTAAATCTACATAAATAGCAAAGCAATTTATAATAATGCATTACAAATCCCCAGAGTTCCCACCTACATTCTAGCCCTCACAGTTCTTCCCATTTTCTAAATGCCTGGGGAAAAGTGAGTCTTGCCATATCAGTAATCCGATGGCAGGGAAGTAACATCACTGATTCTGACAACAGAAGCAGATTATCCTGTGAGAAACCTGAATTATCATAGCTTTAAAATGTGAGACCAAGTTTTCACCAACTTAATTCATTAGCTGGTGTAAATGCTTAGGAAGATAACTTGTTTGGACCTTTCCTCTGTGCTGTTTACATTGTGCTGTGGGCTCTTCCTATGGAAATGATTGTATGCATTTACCGGGAGATCCTGAGAAACTAGCACTGGATCCAGTATGCAATAAGTGCTGTAAATCCAGTATGCAACAAATACAGATTCTGTGACATCTCAGAAAATATTTTTCCTTACTGCATAAAGGCTTTCTAGTCATTTTTCCATGATCATTTCCTTCTAATTTCAGAGGACAAAATATGAATCAATAGGTATCTATTGATGGGAGCCTTTCAGTGCTACAAGAACATTGTTCATCACTCAGGTATGCTCAGTGGTAATACAAGTTCCTACAGAAAGTCTGTGGAAGTATTCTAACTTAAAAGCAGTCGTAAATGCCACAAAAGTCAAGTCAGAGATGGTTTATGGCACTAATGTTTGTAGTTTACAATGCTGCAGTGAATTCCTCAGAAGAATATGTTAAAATTGTCAGTTTCTATACTGCTCTGCCATTTTTCAAAATTTTCTGGTCAAGAGGAGTTATCTATGTCTTTGAGAAATCTTTGAAAAAGCTGTCCTGACTAACCATTTCTCAGTGGAGATAGCACTGGAGTTTCTGTACATGCATACCGTAAACAATTAATTTTCAGTGTGCTCAAAATAACTTTTTTAATTGTTATCACTGACCATTACAAAAACTTTGTTATTAAACTTCTGCAGTAATAGAAAAGGAGGTGGAAAGCCTGATAATTTGATTTCTTGGAGATTTCTTGTAACAGAAGGCAGGTGCGGAACCCAGGTCTGATTTCCAAATGGCTCAGTGGAAGATGATGCAAATAGGTAGTACTTAAAAGAGTTGTGCAGTTGCTTAAATTGTGCTCTGGAATTAAATTTGGTGCCCTTAAGCTTGAGGACTAGGAGAGAAAGTTTTTCTGACTGAAGATGAGATCAGGAGAAGGGAAAACATATCATACTATTCCTGTTCAACATGTGAAAAACTGAAATCCAGAACTGACTTCTATGTCATGTATCCTCATGGAAATGTGTTTTCCACACCCGCAGGTAAATTGCTGCTGTTATTTGAGATATCTGCTAGAGGATGAATTCATCAAGATAAATGGATTGTTATGTTTTTAGAGATGTTTAATTCTGTGTATAAAAGACCATCTGTTTTCTGATAAATGTTCTTGCTCATAATTTTGGGCAGGCTATATTACTTAGTCTTTTAAGCTTTGTTTGGTTTTTTTAATAAACACATTTCAATAAATATAATAAAAATAATCACAATATATAGAAATGAAAAGCAACTTATATATCCTTTTTTCTTTTCTTTTTCCTTTTTTTTTTCTTGTAAAGTTTTCAGGTGCTTAGCTCTTCAGGTTTTTGGTTGCTCGGTTGGTTTTATCTCCCAGGTTTTGTGGTGAGAAAGGAGCTATTCTACGTATTTTCCAGAGCAGTCTATAAGCTTGCTCCCCATGGTTATGTCTACCTGTCCAGGGCTGTAATTTTAAAATGTCTGTGAACATCTTGCTTAGTAAGGATTTATGTTCATGAGCAGCTTAAGCAAAATTAAAAAAAAAAACAAAAAACCAAACAAACCAAAATGCTGAGCAATTTATGAAATTAATTCCTTTCTAGTTAAGATTTCAACAGAATCACATGCCCCACAGAGAGGTGCCAATAGGAACCACAATACACAAGTAGTGAAATTCTTACAGTATCTATCTCAAATGTCCATTAGTTGACAGGAGTCACTACAGGAGCATTAAGAAAATATCTTACTTGATAGATTACCTTCAAGTGGCACATTGCTAACAAAATATGTCATTTTTGTTTGTGTTAATTATGACTGAATAAAACATTCTTTTTTTTTTTTTCTTAAGAAGCTAAACAGGATTCACAGGTAAATCAAACTTCTGGAATGGTTGTAATATTTATGAGTTCAAAATTGACAATTTGAGAATGTCCTCTAATATCCTCTATAAAATGAACATTTCAACAAACATTCCCGTGACAATAATAATCCAAGAGAACATTTGCAAAAAGTAAACACAAAAGGAGTAAACACAGCCAACACCAGTTCTCTGGGAGCATATTGTCAGTACTTATCAAACCAAGAAATTTACTTATTGTCATTACCATTATTATTATAACGAACATTTATGGAACTTTTCTGAGGCCAATTTCTTCCAGGCCAATTTCTGCAATTTATCTTGTCAAAACACAAAAAACTTCTGAAAAAAAAACCATAAGGAACTTCTGTTTCTTTTTCTTTGACACAAAATTCTGCACAAATTTAAAACATATTCAATTTTACTTATTTTCTTTATTTCAATCGAAGGAATGTGTTAGATAAAGTGGTTATTGGTTTTAAATCCTCTGCAGGTTTCATGCCTGACAATAATCATGAGTTTACCTGAGAACTCCCTTTCTCTGAAAAAAAAGTTTAGTATTGTGTCTGTGTGTTTGTGTGTGTGAGAGGGAGGCAGAGAGATTTTGCTCACACTCTGTGATCTAACACCGGATATTCAACCAGGATAAATTCTTTATTGTTTGTAGGAGTACAACTGAAAAATCTGACTTACTCTAGGGGCAGATTTTCTGAGAGCACAAAGAAGGTGATGTACTTGGACTTTGCTTCCCACTTTCCTCCATCTCCTCGCATTGCAGCTGTGCTGTAAAATGCTTCTGCATATCACAAAGTAATTTTTTCATTTTTCTTAGAACCCTCTCAAAGCCCTCCTCCTAAAATGTTGTCCCAATGCCATGGTAGAGATATAAAACTGCAGGCACATGAGTGAAATAGGCATAGGAATAGTAGGCATTATGAAACCATTAATAGAGATGTTGGTACCTGTTCTTAGGACACAGCAGCTTGAGTTCATAGTGCTCACAGACATCAGCCCCTCCCAGGAGATCCAGATATGCCTTTGCATCTAAATCATATAAACTCAGTCCTATCTAAGCTATTTGGGATAATTCTAGTTTTAAATTTAGTGAAACTGTTGTATCTCTGGCTCTTATAGTTTTCTTTGCATATAGCCCTGAACCTCCAAGAAAAACTTCAGAGAGCAGTGATTGCTATTCCTTGTAGGTCAAAACCACTCATGAGTCTTCCTCTCCAAGTACAACTGTTGAAGAGAAGTTTGTTCTAAACCCCAGGAGATTATTGAATAACATTGAACACAAGAAGAAAAAGAATAAGAGAAACAGTACAGCATTTACAGTTTACTGAAGATAAGATATTCTCTGGAGCAAAAGTAATCCCTCAAAGTCGCAAGTTAACCTCAGTGGCCTTAAAATAGCCAGATTACATCATAATAAATCTGGTATGACCATTCTTTCCATGGTGCAGTCTTCAGAAAATTTGCTTGTAAACCTGAGTTTTGCTCTAGTTCACTACCCTTGAGAGTCCCTGACTTCCTTTATTCTTACACTGAATAACACTGGGCTACTGGGACTCATTAATTTGATCTCTAATAAAGAATAACTCAATTGAATCAGTCGTAAGTTAAATACATGGCACTTTATTCTTTTTGTGGGGTCATCATCTATGGAGAGCACCATGTCTCAGCTCTGTGTCTTGTCTCAAAAATACCCCCTGCATTTTAGTGCTCAGGCACAGGCGCAGACAGAACCGTTTCTTCCCTGTTCCCGTGACAGAGAAAGTATGTGGCTTGCTCCTATCAGTGCAATTATGCCAGCACAGACTAGAGCACACATTTTTTTGAAGTTAAAGTAAAGAACTTTAAAATATGATTCTTAAATCACAGTACGTAAGTTAATTATTGATATATGTTGAAAACACCTTGTTTTATGAAGAGAAACTCGATTGCATGGCATGTGACAATTAGGATTCATGGCCCACTGAGTAAAATACAAACTAAATCATCCTTTAGTGCAGGAGCCAGCCAGAGAAAACACGACTGGTTACAGAGAGGATGTCATAAATGTATAAGAAGTGAATATTCAGTCTCAGAATATGGAAAATGAATATAAGAGAAAACCACAAGCAATTTTTCATATTTCAAGAAGCCAAGTATTCCTTTTGATGAATTATAAGGTACTGAAAAGATTGACACTAGATTCCTTGGATAATTTCTGTGCTTATTAATGTAACACTTCATTTATACTTGAAAAATATGGATTTTCTGAGTTCTAGTAATAAAAAAGTAAGACTAACTTTAAATTTTTTTCATTATACTAAGGGAAACAATTAAATAGTTTTTAATTATTACTAAAAACTAAGAGCTACTATTTTTTCTTTCATGTAATATACATTTTTACTTCAAACAAAAGAAAACAAATTTTTCCTCTTATATTCAAAGATACATTCCACTGTATACAATGGATACATTCCACTGTTTTTCCGAGAATTAACTACTCCAAATCAAGCAGTTAACATCAGTAGAGACTGGGAATATTTCCTGTGGGGAGTTATGTCCTCATTCTTGGCAGAACTTTTGCACAAAATAAAGGTTTGAGGGTTTTGTTTTAAAAGAACCTATGTCATAAATTTCCACAGATCCTCTAAGACCCTTGTTTAACAAGTATTTTGATAATTTCAGAGTAACTGACTGTACTATTCATTCAGAGAAATCAACACTGCTGTTATTAAAGAGAGGGTTTAGGTAGAGCATAGAACTACAAAATTGGCTCAGGCTTCAGCCACTGAGAAGGGAGAGCCAAACCAGTGATATGATGACGGAAACCAGAGGGCAGCTGCACTGGATGATAAGGTGCATTAAGATAGGAAGTTAGAAGTAAAGAGAAAATAAAAGTCATGTAAATAGCTGAGGTGATGATTGAAAGTCAGTCTGATGAGCAGCTCTGGTCACAACCAATCAGCTCAGATACTCCAAGGAACACCAGTCTGACACTCAGACGATCACAGTAAAAATCTGCCTCTTATGGAGCCAAAAGTTTTGCAATGAGGCAATTTAACAACTTGGTAGTCTTCCCAAATCTGCCATTGGCTTGTACTATGGCTAGTTAACCTAGTAAGACATTTCAATGAGCTAAACAATTAAGTTGGGACCTAAACTGTAATTTTAATGTGGTGAAAGGGAACTGTAATCCTATGATTGTGAAACTTCAACCTTAATAGCTCTAATATGGACATAATAGCTCTGTTCTTCAAGTTGCAGAAGCAGAAAATTGAAAGAACAGAAGTGTGTTTTCTTTGGAAAGAACTCATATTGGCATTTATAAATCTGTAATATCAGATTTAGTCTCTATCCTTAGTTTGGCAAGGCTCAACGGAGTAGATTAGCCCCAGGAAAATGAAAGGCTTAAACTATAATTAATGCATTAAAATCACCTAAAATTAGTCATTGACACACAAGCATGTTTTATAATTCGGTTTGTATATCCATACAAATTAAAGTACAGATTTGTTCAGAATGTCTGTAAAAAAAGCTAGACACAGCTCGTGTTCCATTTCATCCTTAAAAAAAGACATGTACAGAATTAAAGGATGAATAATTTTATGCAGCTCTCTGTGCAGAGACAGCACATATACTTGTAACTACTCACTTTCAGATAAGGAAAACCACACTGTGTGTGAAATGCTAAGAACATAGAGGGAACTAAATCTAATAAAACAGTAGTAATGGGGGACTTCAACTGTCAGCATATAAACTGGCCATATGTCATATTGGGACACGGTTTAGGAAGCAATTTCTTGACATTTTAAGCAATTGTTTCTTGGAACAGCTTGTTCTAGAGCCCACAAGGGGAGAGGTTATGGCCCTAAGTAACACACAGAGAGTTATTTCAAGAACCATAACTGAGCCACTAAATAATAGTGCCCAAAACACAATTACATTCAGATCCTTGTGGGAGGGACTGTGCAATAACATGACATTAAACTCCAGAAAGGAAAAGGTATTAAGTATAGGGAAATGGAAATCTCTACAGAAAACCGTGCCGAAACCAGAACCCGTATGCCCCTAAAATAAAAGGCAAGCTAGAAAATTTCAGCCTTGGAATCTGCACCACAAAAATGACATACCCACCTTTCCTAAAGGGTCTCTCAATACAAATGGTCTTAAGCAAAATTGGAAGTGGGAAGGCTTGGTAATATTAGAATGAAAGCCACCTCTATTGCTGTGATATCAGAGATGATATTTCTTAAGGGTTGACATAGCTACATCCATTTTTAATTGTGGTATCAGATTATTCATAGATCTCTGTTCAAAATGTGAAACCACTACTCATTGATTATTAATAATACATGTTGACCTGCGCAGGTTTACAGAGCATACATTCCATTCTATTTTTCTCATTAATAAAAAGTGGGGATTTTGGCAGCCCTCATAACAGTTTAACTAAGTTTTTGAAGAAATTGTAATGTTTTGTTACTTATTTCTGTGGGACCAGACTCAGAAGAGTGCAAGATAGTTTTCAGAACCTAATGCAAAATATTTGTAAGGATTTTACTTCAATCCAGTTCTTGCAACCAAAGAACACTTCAACTCAAATATTAAAGATGCTTTTATGAAGTCTAGCATTACAACTGGACACCTTTTTATCACTGAGTCTATCTAAAAATAAGAAAATAGTGGAAGGATGAGGTACATATGATGTGAATTGGGAGTTGTGATTTGTTACTTTTTGATGAAAATAAGACTGCTCATTTTATGATGGCTAATGCATATCATGTGTTTCTAGTTTTCTAACTCTATCACACTTTTCAACCATTTTATGAGATAACAGAATGTGAGTAGAATAACAGATACAAAAAATCAACAGAACTCTCTTTTTCTTTTCGGATTTTTCCCTAACGATTCCCATGACCCACATTTTCTGTCTTAAATTTATGCTGTATTATTCACTGGTTTCTAGTTGGAGCTTGTAGCCTGGCACCTTCATTTCACTTTCCACTTAAAGGTTTGGTATCCAAATTCTGGTATTGATCATTTTATCTTTTTTGTTTTTTAATTTTCTCCTATTCTTTCTCTAACCTGGGCATTTCTAATGAATAGACACTTGAATGAATGAAGTGGTTCTACATCATAAAAGAAGCCACTTCCAAAATAATGCTTTTATGGCTTTCTTGCTAAGAATTTTCTTTTGTGATCTCTTGTTGTCAGCTAAAGAAACATTTTAGCCACATTGGTGCCGCTAAATTCCTACAGTAACTAACAGGTTACAGATCTTATCCACTTGATATGACAAATGATTGGTTACTTGCTAGCGTCTGAGAGCTCAAAAATATTTCCATCAGAATGATTCTCCTCTTCACAGCTGCTCAAACAGAAAACAAAACAAACCTATAAAACCAGATTGTGAATAAACAGCAAAGTCAGCTCATTATTCTGCTAATAGTAATGAAAGTTTTTCCCCTGAATTTCATCACAATCTAGCTAAGCTGTACCATACTACTTTGGAATGTCTACAGTATGTGCTGTGTGAAAAGGAAGAAATATATAACATATCGAATGGTAGAAAGAGGCAAAGAAAACCATCCATCTATGTCTCAAGGTACAGATTCCTTGACCTCTTGAACACTTCATAGCTAGTGGTAGGTCATGTTTTTCTTCTGGGAATGCCGGAAAACTGCCTCAGCTCCTGTGTTAATGTTTTCTCCACAGGCTGAGAGGACAGCCAAACTCTGAGCAAGAAAAGATTGCATCAAGTAAGAAGGTTTAATCCTAAATCGAGGTCTCTTTGAGGAACATATTTTCAAACTAATTATTTTTCCTGGGTCAGAAAATGTAGAAGACCTCCTGCTGTCTGGACATGAAAAAGTACTACAAATATGACTCACAGCAAACAAAAATATATCCTATATATACACATAAAGTCAAAAGTATGATTTTCACATTCATAAATACTGAATTAATGACACATCAGATTACCTGTACGTCATATATTTACAGCTATAAAACACCCTGAAATTGGCCTATTATTCATTTTTATTTGCTACATTTTCTTTAAATTACATACAAGGAAATTGGTTGCAATTTTAGTATTGCAAACCCACAGCGTTTGACTGCACACATATTTTTTTCCATATTGCAGTCCGCACATACATCATTTAATAAATCAAGTCTATCTATTAGGCTAAAGGTTTAAACATTTGTTTCATGAAGGATCATTAAATATACAGATCTGGCTTGCATGTGCAGATCTAGAACACATAAAATTAACTAATGTATGTTAAAAAAAAGGGTAATGCAAATGCACAGAGTACCTTATATAAATAATCACTTCAATTCTAGGCAAGGAAAATCATACAAGGATGTGCTCTGAAAAAGCAATGAGCATGCAGGCAACCACAGAAGACCTTTGAATAACTCAGTTGAATTTTTTACATGTAGATTACACGGATAACATTTTTCAGGATCGTAACTTCAGGTACACAAGAGCTGAACTTACTGAAGCTAACTGAAGTCCCTTTCTTCTAACTACCTCTACAGAAGTAGTATGGTAAGTATTTAAGGCTAAATGAATGACTACTTCAAGGCAACAGCAGTTCTCTTGCATAAAAACAAAGCATATACTTAGCTTTGTAAAAACTGTTCAACAAAACTGAGACTTATAATGCTGCCTGCAGATAAAGTGTCCATGTTTCTTAAAGCAATTAAACTTCAAATATTTATGTTTCGTAGATTTACTAGATGGCTTTAGGAAAACATAGCAGAGGATCAGGAGGCCCGACAGGTGAAAGATCACTGTCTATATCCTGCCACTCCTTCTATTTCCTTCCTGCCACAAGTGGAGTTCAGCCCCATTTATTATGATTCCTATTTTTTCAGTTACTTTTGAAAATATCCACTGTTGTCATAAGAGATCTTAGCAGCCGGCGATGCTGAAGTTAGAACAAGGTTGGCAGGCTGTCTCTTGCCTACACCCATTGGAATATACTATCTTGCTAAATTGGGTTTGCAGTCTAGGATTCCCATAGTCTGCTGTAAGAAGTTCAGGTGAAACCTAAATAACCAAACACGTTTCTCATTCTCAGCTCTCACATCATCTCTCAGTAATGATGATACACATAAAAAATGTGCATCTCGTAGTGTTAGAAATCATTAATTTTGTGCAAATTTTGTAAATCCAAAAGTCTTAGCATTTCTGAGGAACCCGGCTTATTGTCAAAATTATATTGCATATTGGAGTTTGTTTGCTATTAATGATTTCAGTAGCTCACCATTAGGAAGAGTACATACATACTAGCTCTTACCAAGAGCAATCAGTGGTATCACCATGGAGAGATTAGGAACTGGTGGATTAAAGTTTCTGAACCTTAAACAATTTGTATTACAATTCTATTCTCAACATCTGAGGTGCTACTTAATAGTGATTACATTGAAAAATCAGTGTCAGACTGAGCATCCAACTGACTGTACAGTTGTCAGAGCAATGCTGGGAGAGTAAGTTAAAGAATTACTCAAACACTGCACTGAAGACAGCCATATAAATCTTCCTAAAAATACAGCAGTATTGTTTTCAGAACAAGTCTGGACAGTGTGCAGTAATAAAATATGAAAATACCCACTGAACAGTAGACAGTATGGAAAAATAATGTGCTTTTCCTAAGCATTTATCCAATAGACTGATGAAAGAGAGGCCTGTAGAAATAAACCAGTGTGTGATAGGGTAATTAAAGACTGTATCATAGTACAAACATACTGGGGACATAAATAAAGGTTAAACAGCTGGCCTTAATTCTGCTGCATAATCATTTAGGAATGAGATTTTGAACTCAACATGTTTTTAACATATTGAAATGTATATTCTAAAATGCTGCAAACACATTGCAGACTATATACAGCTGTAATGACTAATAACACACGAAATTTTTAAAGCATAACACAGATCTCTTTCTATGTCAAAGCAGTATCAATTCTATCCATGTCGCTCCTGGCAGACATTTGTCTAACAGTTTCTTAAAGGCTTTCGTTGATGGGCATTCCTCCCCAGGCAATCTAATCTAACATTTCCCTCACTATCCTCACTGTTCCAAAATTCTTCCTAATATATAACTCGAATCATCTTTCATGCAATTTAAATTCCTTATTTCTTTTTCTATCCATCACAAACATGGACAACAGCTTGTTCCCTGTCTCTTTGCAGCAGATTTCTACGCATCTGGAGACTGTTATCTTGTCACACTCAGTCTTTTCCTCCTTAGGTTGAGCAATCCAGTTCGTTAACTATGCTCTCCGAGGTCATGTTTTATAAACATCTGAAACTTCTTGTTATAATCCTCTGACAAGCTATAATTGGTCTCCATTTTTATGAAGTATGGTACATAAAGTTGAATTTAATATTCCAGCTGCAGACCACAAGCTGAACAGTACTGCTCTAGCCAAGAAGAACAAAGGGTTACTTCACATGAAGCATTTAAATAAAGTATGTCCATAAGAAGTTAACTACCATAGTCTAATTTTTATTCTGGCAGATTGGTTTGGGGGGGGAGGTTAAGTCTCAAATTAAAGATTTTTTTTCTGAATCTGTGTTTGCTTAATTGCCATATTACATAGTTATAGACTGAAACACATCAGCAGTGATATATTATTCGCTTTAGCCACTTCCTTTAGGTTGTTCAAGAATGGCAGCTACAGTGAATAGACTTATAGTTGTGCTAAAAAGCTTTTGGCTATTGAGCCATGTTAGCTGTCATCTCAAGTGAATCCTTTCAATCAACATAATAAAATATGCTAGCAAAATCCTGTATGATTAATTCATTGTAATCTATCAAACCTGAAGGAACTATTAGGATGGAAAAGTAATGGATTCTTTTTATTATTGTTACAGAGTCACAGCTGTTTAAAGAAGGATGAAGGAACAACAGGGCAAGTTGCACGCTGCACTATGCCAGTGTACGCTGTTTGAAGATTTTTTCCTTCAGAGTTAACTACAGGTTGACTCAGTTAAGAAGGAATCTGGCTTTAGGAAAATAGAGGCAGTACCTATTTGTAAAAGTAAATCTGTTTACAGAATTCCAGGAAAATTCAGTGCATATAGTTTTTGAAGCAAAGGAGCTTTATATGTGTTACAGTACATTGGATAGGACCAGCCTTGTGTACTGAAGAATTGCATGAAGCCTTCAATAAATATTTACTTTGCTGCTTAATAAAGATTAAATAACCCTTAGAAATTGCTGGTCACATGATTGAAACAAGATTCCCATCAAAGTAGCTAGTTCCCTTTTGCAGAAAAAGTTTCAGTAAGCTTTTGCAATATCTTTGTTTTTTTCTGGATGCCTGGGACAAGTATTGGAGGACACAGATGCAGAGAGGCTCAGCATCACCAAATGAGAAAATATGTATCATCTTTCTTTACGTTTTCTAAGTAATATTCCTGTGACATCAGAGTAGCTGCATTTCCACATTGTTCTTATCCTGCTTATTCTTGCTCAGACTCTGAGCTGAAGCATGCCTAGGTTGGCTGTCTTTGGCTGCACTGCTCCTGAGGTCGGAGTGCAGCACATCAATGATCATTTTCAGTCAGCTGTTTGGCTGCTGCCTGTGTTGAGCTGAGGATGCCACAATTTCAATCATGCTGTTAGCTTTTTAGTCCAGAGCTTTCCACAATTAATGTCAGCTGGTGGCTGGGTTGCATCCAATGCAGGGTATGTCTCACATCCATCATCTGCACTTACTGTGCTGTCTGTGAGTGCCAAACATCAGGGTCCCTCCAGTCTGTGCTCTGCTGGACACGGCCCCTGCCAGTGCTGCCATTCCTCGGCAGACACAAGTCGTCTGGGAGAGAGAGAGCTGTGTCTTCAGCTTCATGCTCACACATCTCTGTGCCAAACTTTCTACATGCTTTAGTAAATGTGGCTCTTACTACTCTGTCATAAAATGTTTTGCACATCCAACCTGTACAGGGGAAGAGGGACCAATAAGTCTCAGATGACAAGCTTGGATGGGAGATAATGTGATTCATAGTCAATAATGATGGAGACAGCTTCACCTGTTTTCCTGCAGCACTACTGCATCTGCACTGTACAATATGTCCTTAGGAATTTTTTACACAGTTCAAGCCTATGAAACTGAAGTACCCTGATAAATTTCTTGATAAATAATTCATCTGCTCACATATTCTTTGCACATACCCGCAGTCAAGGGCTTTCATTCCTCCAAGAACACAATAAACCGAAACACAACCACTTGATATCATCTGTAATCAGCTAATTTAAAAAAAAAAAAAATAGGGACGAAAGAAGCAAGAGTCTAGAGATATTAACATGTACTGAGCATGACATATGGTTTTACTACTATTTTACTAGTCTTGTGTTTATTCCTCATTAAATGCACAATCTCTAAAATATGGTAAATGGATGAATTTACATTAAAATTCTGATTTATATCAAGAGTGCAATTTTTCATGTAAATGCCTGCTTTGTTTCCATTTGCTGAGATTTGAATCATATCACTGAGTGGTCTTGGAGCTTATGAGCTGGATGCCTTTCAAATGAAAAATAAACCAGAAGCAAAGTTCCAGGAGTAAACCCAATGCACTCTGGCCGCTAATAGGCATACAGTTCACTGGAACTGCCAAGAATTACTATGAAGTATCTCCCCTCCCCAAATGTAGACATCCACACCATCTGTTTTGTTCTATAGATCTACCATGATGCTTGAGTATGTCTGACATAGATGGAACCATTATGAATCCCATTAATAGAAATAAGCCCATTAATAGAAATAAGAGTTTTCTTAACTTATACTGCACAGTTTATACTTGTGTGTATGGATTTCAGACAGGTTCCCTGTGGCAGGACTGCACAAAATTAGGAGACTCTTCTTTACCATTTGACCAAGATGCATGGACTAGTGATTGGTTTAATTATTATATCTAGAGTGATTTTGAAAGAATTCATGCATGATTATGTCTCACTCAGTAGCATTAAAACAAAATAACATAACGATACAATGCCAGGAAACACATTGATAAAAATGGTGCCTCTCAAACGGGTATCTACAAAAGGTGCTTAAGCAATCTATTGAAACAGAGTCTGGTTTAACTTCAGTTTATGAAACATTTTCATTGGATGCGCATGAACCTAACGTCACTATTTCCTATGGTTCTTAAAATTATGTTTCTTCACTGGCATCAATGAGTCGTGGAAGATATTATAAACTATGAGGGAAGACATCTTGTGATTTATAATCCTGATCTCAGTTGCTAGACTGATTGGTATCATTGCAACCTAAAATGATTCTTTACTAGTATTGGTTTTACTTTACATTACAACACAAAATCATAAATAATATGACAATTACCAAATAGACTAAAACATCAAGGCAGAATCAAAACATTGAAGAGTTTAACAATTCCTCCAAATTTCTGCTAAATAAAGTTCTTGAAAATAAATCTCTAAAATGTATAGTTTACATCAATACCCGGTAAAACAGACTCCAACAATCTTTGTGGGTTCTGCCTATTTGGGTTCAGAAGCATGAAGAGCTTCTACACAAGAAATCCAGTTGAGTTAGTCACATGCTGAGAGAGTTGCAAGGGCAGATCCCAGATGAGGAAAACTCCACAAGACAGGAAGACTGAAAAAATGATTCTGGATCCATTTTTGAGGAAAAGCATTTAGGAGCTGGGGAATCAATCAACTGAAATCACACTAGGAGCTGAGGTAAATGTGTGCTGTTTTCCTTTGATTACATATTCTGAAAAGTAAAAAAAAAAAAAAAATCATTATTGCAATTTATCACAAATTGCAAAAAGATTTTGAGATACCAGGTTAAACAAAGTCCTGCCAGAGTCCCCAGAAATAAAAGGGATTGCAATTCCTCCTTAAACAGAAATACACAGTCGTGGGAAAAGTCAGCTAGGTGACTGTTCTGTGATCTTTAGCTGAACATGCAGAAATGTTACCATTACCCTTTCTACTTCTACAGACCTTCAAATACAAGAGTTTTGCCCCTTTTGACCCAAAAGAAGGAAGCGGTATGCAGAGTGCCAGAAGCTCAGTAAGGGACTTTGTTGAGACCTAGTCAATTAAGGGCTTTAAATGTCAAAAACAATATTTTTAAGCCAATCTACAAAACCAGTCAGTGAAAAGATTGGGCAAAATTACTAATGTCCAGTTGTGCTGAGTAAATAAGCTAAGGTCCTTTAAAGGAACCTTTCATTCTACCTTTTTGATGTTAAAAAAAACTGCAGAGACTTTCTGCTGGAAACAAGAAAGTCAGTGTGCAGAGGCACACTTCATTTTAGACCATAAGTGAGGTTTTTTTAAAGGTTAATGTTGCTGAAAAACAAACCGGTATTTTCAGCAATATATCCAAGGGAGAATCTCATCTGAAAATGCTTTCATAATTACTATGTCTGCTAGAGGAACTCACAAGGATTTTTCAAGTGCTTTAAACTTTCTGTTACTCTCTTGCAAGCTTTCTTTTTCTCTCTGAGCTTTCCCTGGATAAATCCCAGTCTCACCAAGTCAGTGGCAAAACTCATCAGTATTTCACCCTTCAAAATTTGTTGCAAGATTTCACAAATGGCAAAGATGGGTGCTGGTGTTCAGAGGAGGAGATGTGCAAATTTCTACACATCCTGTGAGAAACAGAAACAAGTAATTAATCTTTTCCCTATTTTTGGCACATTTGGAAAGAGTTATTTTTCTTGACTTATTCTTCAATACTCCTGCAAACTTCCAGCCATGGTATGATTTCCCTTCTTTGACAGTGAGGTACAGAAATGACATGCACAACATTCAGATCAGGACACCAAGTGACACTGCAAATACTCTTACAGCTTTGACCTTCAACTCCTCTTCCACACTGACTCACACATTACATTACCCATCAGGCAGCAAAAAGCACTTTGCTGACAAAAGCTGCTTTTCACTTACGCTCAAAGTGGTGAAAATATCCTAGGTAAAAGGACTTTTTTTTCCCTTTCCTTTCCCTGTGATGAATGCCAAAGAAAATTGAACAAAAAGGGGAACAATTTCTTTGGAAGTACCTAATTTTTGACACAGCTCTATTTTCTGCCTGATTTAATGGGAGGCAGGAAAGTGGCAAATTTAAGAGCAAACTTGAAAATAGTCATTACATCTGTTTGCTGACCAGTTAGTTTGGCAGTGAATGACCTAATTTGCTCCCAAAGATTCTCTCCTGTTTGATATCACAAGAAAAGGTCTGTATGTTAAAATGTGCATCTCATTACATTATGCAGCACAAGCCTCCATAATGTGATGAGATATGACATGAAGTTAAAAAAAAGTCTTTCGTGCTTTCCACTAAGATCGTATGCTCCAATATTTTAAAAATCTGCGAACATAGGTGCCTCAGAAGTCACACTGCTGTCTTAGAAAGGCACAGACAGAACCTGCCCTCCTAATTCTGGCCATAACTGACTCTCAGGTTTAGCTTTTAAAACATTCCTTGTTTAGTTCCTGGGCCAGATAAAAGGAAAAGAAAACTCTCATTCAGAATTAACCATTTCTGTGCCAACAGTGAAACATTCTGTATCCATCCCACCACTGATTTAGAGTGGGCAGAGACCAACTGATCTCAGATTAATAAGAGCTAAAGGCATGTCTCTGTCCATTTCACAGCCTCATCGTTCAGGGCTGGGCTCTGACACTGGATATTCTACTCTAGACTGAGGATAACTCAATTGAAATCAATGTTACTTAGACTTGCATGGGCAAAGTTAAGACTCACCCTGCATTTTCTGTTTTACTCAGGGGTTGAAATCCTGTTGTCCTAGAGCTGATGGGGAGTTTCCTAAAAAGTAGCAAGGAAAACTGTGCCAAGAAATTCCATATTTCATCTTCTGGGAGATTTGCCTAGATTCTTATGTAATTTCTTATTTCCTCCTCCATCAGGGGGATGAAGGAAGATTTAACCTTCCAGCTCGAGGTACTATTTGTACCTACATTTTCCCAGAAGTTTTTCAGTGAAATAGCACATAATTAATTGAATGGAGCTGGGTTGGGCTTGAATGGAGAGATAGAAGCTGGCAGATTTCTGTGGAGGGCTGTGTGGGTGCATGTGTGTGTTTGTGCAGTGAGGCTGAGGGGTGGCAAGGTGTCCAGGCAGAAGGAAGGCTGTAAATATTTGACCAGCTGCCTCTCTGCACCCCATGCCTGCAGGGTTTGGCTGAGCCCAGCCACTGCATGCACACCAGGAGGTGTTTTCCCTGAGATGCCCCTTTAGGAGAAAGCTTGAGGCAGGCCACTCCACTTCCTTTCATCCTTACCCACCCCACAGGAGTGGTGAAATCCTGCCATGAAAGGTCCCCTCTCAGTGGGGACCAGGAGACAAAGAGTACTACCCCATTTATTTTCTTTCATTCAAATTGATTTAAAAATCTTATGTGTAAACAGAGCTGAATACTCATCAGGCTCTGATAGAGCCAGCTCCTGAAGCCTGGACTCACTCCTTCCTCAACCAGGGAGCTTTAACTCACAGAAATATGAGTAAAGGCCTTCAGTCTTTATATAAAAACCAGTAATGAGTCAAGGCATCATTAGCAGGAGATGCACATTTGATGTCCCTCTTGGGCGTGTCCTCTGGGGCTGCCTCACCACACTCTGCCATCCTTGTGTGTGGCCACAGGGAGCTGCAGGCAGAGACCAGCCTGGGGCAGGAGGCATCCGCAGCTCCTGGACCCGACACCCACCCTTTGCTCCGGCCATCTGTGCTGCTGCCCAGCAAACCACTCCACACGAACAACAAGAAATGGCTGGAGGAGCAATGTGAAGTTACGAGGACAGAGACAACTTCAGATTAAGAAAGCCCTGAAATACCTTGAGCTCATTAGCAGTCAGATTGCACTATGCTAGGACCTGGTGCTGGTTCAGGAGGACCTTCAGAGAGCTGGAGGTGAAAGCAGATCTGTAGCTCACATTGTTATTTAGCACCAAAGCCCTCAACAGAGTAATGGGCCAGGAGGAAATAATTTGTAACACTGTGATAGATATGTTCCATAAAACAAAGCAAGTTACTAGCCCACCTTTGCCCTCCAAAGTCCCTGTAATTAAAAGAAGTTACCCTGGAATTAAGTGATCATCACCAGGGAGAGAGGAGAGCATCTGACAGAAGCTGTTTTAAATTCCTTTAAGTTATGCCACCATCTGAATTCTGCATATGGGAGTTTCATTGAAGGTGTTGTTTTTCAGTCATGATATTATTTTGTGTTTTGCCTATGAATGATGGTGAGGCAGTTCTATCAGGCTGTCAAGTGACTTCAGGAAGCTGGAGGAAAACCAAATAAAAAGAAAAACTAAGCAATCTCTCACTTTTCCCTGGTATGTACAGGAGTGGCTTTTCCTTCCAGCCAGTTATGTGTTTATATTTTCTTCACTCCCCCTCTTTGAAAACAGGCACTTCTTTGCTGAGATCCAAAAGTTCTGACTTCACTCGGTTTATGCCTCATTATATACTGGAGAAAGTCTAGTGTCTGTAGTCCCTGCTATACTCTGTGTGCTGTTTGTGTCTGGGAATGAAAGATGATGCAGAGAGCCATAGATGAAATCCTGGACCCATTAAAGTCAAGAAGAGTTTTGCCATTGACTTGTCTGGGGTCACAGTTTTGCCCTGAGTCTTATTTCCGTCTTGTACAATGCCAGGCAGCTGTCAAAGCTGATGCCTAGTCGGTTCATTAGGCTGACATGATCAGATGCAATTTCACCAAACCTAAACTGTTGGCATCTGCACGGAGTTTAGACCAGAGAAAAAAGTCAATTTTAACACAAAACATTCACACTTTTATGAAAGTATGCAGGTGGTTTCTAGTATGAATACACATCGAGAATGCACCTAGCAGTTTTGAACTCAGTTCAGTTTTGCAAATCGATATAAAGTAAGCTAAGGGTGCAAATTGTGAACTCTGAAACCTTACTGCTTTCACAACAGCTCTTCACGATGGAACCACCATGATTTGACTATTACTACATTGAATTTATACCAGAGCAGCATGGAGGGCTTAATCTTTTCTGGGAGCAAACACTAAGCATGTACAAGTAATAAGAAGAGTAATATCTGCACAGGTTTGGAAACACTGAACATTATGTCAGCACATCCGTGCATCGTTTGGACATAGAAATTATTACCTGGAATTGACTGACAAAGCAAGTACAGCTTTCAGATCCTTTCTTCAGTATAATATACTATTGCAATAGCTGTTTAAGCTCAACACGTTTCAGAGTTTCCGTACACTTTGAAATTTTTACTGCAATATCATAGAAAACACAGATCTGAATACAAATTGTACCGTATGTCTTCCAATAACAAAATAAAGCTTGAAGTAGGTATCTTTTTTGTAGAATGATGCACCTTCACGGAGGATATCCTCAATCTAGTGAGTGTTGTCCTCTTCAGAGGATAACAGAGATTTGGCTACTGTAAATGATACCTTTGCAATAATAACTCCAATATGTAGAAATTATAAGAGAAAAAAAACCCCTACAACCTGAAGATTTAAAGCAGCATTTTAGTTTAGCTTTTTAATCTACCTCCTGCTTTTCCACCCTGAACCAGCAAAATAAAACCAGACATTCCCCAGCATGGCTGACAGAACAGCTCTGAGAAAAGGCTGAAATTTGCAGGATGTATCACTACAGGAGTTTGTAATAAAGCTGCAAACTTCAGAAAAGGTGAGATGAAACTTTTCACAACATTGTCAGCCTCGATACAGCCTCAGCACATGATCCTGTGCTGGGCAAAGCTACTGACAGTGGAGAGGGTTCGGGCTGGAAAAGGTCTGTGGAGTTTGGGCATTCTGCCAATAAATCCGCATAATGCTGAGGCTAAAAGCCTGAATGTGCTCACATTTACCCTCATATTAAGCATGAGTAATTACCTTCCAATGAGTGGAGTTACATGCATGTAAAGCTAATGCAACAGGGGAGACTCTGTCCATATGATGGGAAAGGCTGCTGGTATAGAATAATAACCCCCCACCGATCATTCCTGTATTTTTAGAACTGAACTTGGGCTGAACCTCTCTCAAGGTTACAACACTTTCTGGTAACTTACGTCCAGGCCTTCTGCATTTTTGGCTCCTGGCCTAGATAAGGACTTAAAGCACAAATAATCAGCTTAAGGGTTGTTTCCTACTTGAATCAGAGAGGAAGTAGGGGAATCTCAACAAGCTGCCTTTTTGCAGATGACTTCCAGCCCTATTTCCAGACCTGCGGGGTCTGTCAGAAAACCCTGCAGCAGAACCCAGCCCATTTTGCATTTTTTCCCACCTCCTGCCACTTGCTCAGTCTCCAGCAGCCTCTTCAGGAGTACCTGGTGGGGCAAAGGTCTGCCTGGACTCTCACTGTGTGGGCCATGGGTCTGGTCTTGAGGAACGCCCTGCAGACATCCCACACATCTGACATGACTTCAGTGAAATTCTCTGCTTGGCGTGCATCCTGTCACACATCACTGAGATCTCAGTCTGAGTTTCTTTAGAGGAAATAAGAACATATACTTGTGTACTGTTCTCAGCCAAATCCCAGCTACAAGGGCTTTAAATAATTGCCCTCAGACTTCTATACAGTCTTCTTTTTCTGTGCCAAGAGTTTTTAATTCTTTCCCCTATCTGCCTTCCCTTGCAATCTGTTTCTCTCCCAGTCTGAAAATTGTGTCTCATTTGTTTTAATTATTTTTTTAACTTTTATTTTTGTTGGTGGAGGAAGAGTTTCAAAGAACATGAATGAGATGCAGGTTCTCATAGGAAGCCAGCCTAGGTAGTGCACAAAGTCAAAACAACCAAGGTCGTTTGGAAGTTTTGAATGTGTTTCACTGATCTTGGCCACAAAATCCTCAGTTCTGGTCTGGGTTGTGTCTTCTGGTCTGCATAACCTGTACATGCGTGAAAAGCTATTCAGTACTTTGGCCCTGCAGCTTCTGTTGGACAAGATCCATTGGTTTCTCGACTAACATTTACTCTGTAACGTCCATTTTTCTTCTACCTGGCCTGCCTTATTTCCTTTCAAGCCTGTTTTCTGATCACACTGCTGGCCCCAATGTCCAGAATGCTGATAGGAGCTGAGGCCAATGCAATTATCACCGCATGCTATTTCCAGGATATGTTCATTATCACTGTTTTGCACAGATCACGCTTCATGAGAACCAATTGATTTCAGAGAACTAACTAAGGCATGATATAAGTGTCTCTCGATGGGGACAACTGCTGGGTGAATTCTTTTGCTGATTAATAAATTAACTTTCAGGAGGGGCACTATTTTTCACTCTACTACTTTTTGCCCTCTTCTAAAACAAAATGTTCAAATAGATCTTTTAAAAAAGACCTAAAACCTCACTTCTTTTCATGAAAAGCAATACCTTTGCTAGGAACTAGCCCAAATTCAAAAAGAAAACATTAAAAGGCATTAAAGCTTAAACACATATATTCAGAAAAAGTAAATTTAATCTCAAATGAATAATGTTTTCTCCCCTCTACTTCACTGCATCCTGAAAAATTGTTTTTACAACTTAGCCCAGAAATGATTTTTTTCTTCATTAGTTGCTTTTAAAGTGTTGATTCTTCAGAGGGGGTTTATTTGGTTTGTTTGTTTGAAGCTGTCCTAAAATTGAATCCTTTTACTTGAATTTGTCCCACCAAAATACATCTAATAGTTATAAATTATTAAGATATGTTCAGTGGTATAAAACATTTGCTTAAACATGTAAAAGGATGAGTTAGATTTACAGAAAATCTGTATTTTTTATCTTTGTGTATCTCCTTTCTTTTGGTATAGTTTCTCCAGGCAGCATGTCAGGAATAGCACAAGTGTCAGGAATAACATGTTCTTAGATGCTTGTCTCCAACTTCCCTTAAAAGCAGCACTTCACAAAATTATGTTGACTGGTATTTTTTAGAATAATTGCAATACCTGGGTGTAGTAATGTTGTCCACAGTAGAAATTCTGTAGCTGGCACTCCATTATTAGCATTTTGATTGCACCAAATTTATCTTGAGATGAAAAGTAAACATCATTATCCTCACTGGAATGCAGTATACTTACTTTGCTCCATAATTACAGGTCTGATCATTACCACTGCCTTTCTTCAATGACCCAGGAGTAGTAGAATATGGAGGTAGGATTAGAGTAATGTGTGATTGATGATGGGTGCTTTCATTACTTTATGTGGTATAAGTGAGCACCTAACAGATGGATTTCATCACTATGTAACATATAAATTCCAGTATATGATAAATTTCTGTACCTCCAGTGTACTGCAGTATTCTTTGCAAAAATAATGTATTATTCTAGTGAGAACTTTCATTAAATTACAGTTTATGAATTTCATTATACAGAAGAGTTTTTTCATCTTACATTATTTTTATTATTATTATGCAGTAATTTTTTTAATGTCAAAAGATAACTTAGCAAAAAATGTTCCATTAAAAATGCAAGGTTAAAGAAGATATTATTAGGCTTTTCATGTTTTGTGGCTCAGAGATGGCTGTTTGGCCTGAAAGCTTTCCAAGAAATTTTAGTATTAATTGTTATGCACAAGTAGACCTTCTTCTTCTGCCGAATTGTGAAGGACAGACCTTGACCTCTGCTCTGGGAAGACCAAATTAGACAGCTGAGGATTCTCCCAATGTAACAGCTTTTATAACCCAAGGCTACTCCTAAGAGCTGTTCTGGTATAAATATCTGCAGTCAACTCTGTAAAGACGGATCAAAGTTCTTTAGTAGAAGTAAAGCAGACTCTGTGTTCTGCAGTGTTTCCAGACTGTGAGTATAGATTAAAAAGTGCATTAAGTACGTAGTAAAAATTGCTAAAACAGCACATTTACTGATGTGTCAAGGTCTGGTCCTTAGCAGTGTCATTTAATGCTATCCTAGTTTGTCCCTTTAAAAAGCTTTCAATGGATATAAAAAGGATCATTCATGAACTTCCTTTTGAGGTATAACTCAAAAAAAATGTGGTCAGCATACTTTTAAAATTTCCTATATTAATGGCTCTGTAAAATGAAGTTTTTACACAAGTGAATCCTTGCCCTTTTTAAAGACATGAGCTTGGTTTTCCTTTCTTCTCTCATACAAGCCCAAAGTCCTACCAACTCTGTTCACTGTATAATCTTTTGCAGACTAAAGTGACAGGAACAATATATTCACTCCTCATAAGAGTAGGTCTTTAAATTCAAGCTGTAGAAATATGCACACTTACTACTCTAGGACTTTCTTAGTATCTCAGTACATTAAAAAGGATTTTTAATATAAATAACTTATTTTAGCAACTTCAAAACTGTCTTCAGAGTATTGTAATGAGAAACACAAGGCCACAGCATCAAACTCATAAAAACATAGAAATGGTTGGATTTTGGTCAAGCAAATTTCTACATTAGGGCACGCGGAGCAGAAATTCCAATTCTTTACTTACAGCTAGGGCGCCACATATCTAAGGTAACTGGATTTTCATTGAATTCAAAGCAAAATATTTTATACATTTTTTTTTAAATGAACCAAAATTCACAGTTAAGAAAATTTTGCTGCTATTGCTACATGCTTTATGAAACAGTGATAGAATCCAGCATAGTGTCTGAGTCCCCTCTGAGCTTCATCAGAAAAGACAACCTGAAGTGCATGCCTGTTTCCTTAGTACTGTTCCTTTTACATGTCTTCTCTTATGAGAAATTCTACACAGAAACCTTCCATAGATTAAACATACTTTTAACACACTAAAAAAAATACATGGGCACATTTTATTCCTCCAGAAATGAATCCATAAGTTGTTGCTGACTTTAGCTGACCTTCATGCAAGTGTTTCATGATCAGTATGGAATGTGGGATGTCTATGTCTGTAAAATGTTTTGTTTGAAAATATACTCCAATAACATTGATTTATGGTGATGCCTGCTCTCTAAACCCTTATGGATACAGCATTTAGAATGAATGTAATAGTGACAGTTCATCACTCCATGTGAGGTGAGTAGTCTTGAAGCGTGAATCACACTTATACATGTCTAAGTTATCTAAGTTATTATTAAAGTTCAAAAATACAGTTTATATTTCAGAATTTTGTTTCAAATACATGATTTGTTACTGGTTTCAACATTTATATATTCTGCATGTGTATTCAATATTGTAAAAAAGCACAGAATAGTTTAAGAGAAGTTTCATGCTTAAGAAATAGATTTTAAAAAGAAGCAAAAATTAGGGATTACATTGTTTGTAGTTACATGTGTTAGAAAAAAAATTGGCTAACTGCAATATCCTGATGTGCACCACAAAAAACCCCCAAGATATTAACATTGAAAACTGACAAATCTGGGAGTTGAAATTGAGATTTATGTCATGGCAGGTTCATTATTTACTTCTCTGCGGATGCATGTCTCTGGTAATTGCATTGAATTTTTTTTCAAGAGAGAAACCATAAGACACATTTCTCTAAGTTCCTCTGGCTTTCACAGCAGGCAGCAACAGGGTGAAATCCTAATAACTGATGAATAGCTCTCCACTATATGTCCCAAGAGAACAAACTGAAAAAACCCACTAGTGTTACACTGCTGTCTGAAGGCCGTTTAAAAGCAGCTTGTTAGTTGAACCGAGCGATAGACAAGCTTGCAGTTAAACTGTTTTGCTCGCAGGTGTTCCCACTGCACTAGTAAACTCCTGAGTGGTTTGACCCATAACAGAGACATAACAAAATGAAGTGATACAAAAGGACTGTTTTTTTGGGGGATTATCCATTAGATAGGAATTTTACAAATACACCACTATAAGAATAGTAGTAGTGCTTTATTTGTGGAAAGTATATGAGGATGAGATTCAAAATGTATTATGAAAACACACTGTAATCAAATCCAATCCCACAAAGCCTTGCACACATGGTTAATCTTGCTGAGACCACATCATGAAATCAATCAAAAAATATAAAGTTACAACATTTCTGCTCAGTCTCCCAGCCCAAATTCAGAAAAATAACATTCATATTTGGTTCTACCCAGATATACACAACCTCTCTAATTTGCAAGAATCCATCAATATCTGCTCATAAATTTTTATTCTAGATGGGTGAATTAAAGAACTAGAAGTGGGTAGAATCAACACAGGATACCCAAGGCCATGTTGTGTTCTGCCCTGTCTGAGAAGAAAAGTATATGCTATGAATAATTACTTGTTAGACTTTAAATCAAATCTTTCTGTCTTTCCATGTAGCCCATACCCTATTTTCAGTCCAGTCTATAAAAAATACCAGCAGGCAGCTACTACAGACCAGACATGAGTTCCCTGTCTAGGAGAGCAAATTATAGTTCCCCTCTGCAATGTCATTTCAGTTTCATTCTTTGAAATACATTATAGGTGACTCTGGATTGATGTTGGATGGAATATCATTATATGATAAAATAAGGCTTCTAAAGATATTATATGTCATTTAGTATGAAATTCTTACTCAATCTTCAAAAGAGCTCCTTTTTTTTTCAGACTCCAGGCTACAGTGCCAATAGAATTTTTAATGGGCAACTCATTGAAAATCCCAGTCATCTGGTATAACATGAGAACAATACAGAGTGAGAAGTGCACCACCAGAAACCAGTTCTAGAAACTTAGCTTCTTTCCTGATAGTGGAATATAAATCCCTAATAAGCTCTGTCTTTGCAAGCAATTTTTATCGTGTTTTGGATCTTTGGACTGGGGCTGTTTTGACATTGCTTTCTTGGGAATGACCTTCTTGGCTTAGAAGACATAGAATGCCATGCAAAAAATAGGCATAATTTATCACAGAGGACATTCTTTTCTTCCAAACTTCCTCTTCCTCACATGGAATCTATTAATGCTTTTTTTAAGATCCTTGAGCGCATAGGACATACTCTCCTGTTTTCTTTATATTTATCTTTAACCCTATCACAGGTGATATACTTAATGCCAAAGTTGATATTCCTTGTAAAACGTGTCAAGAGGTTCAGTACATCCAGCCTGAAGGAAATAAATTTTAGATACAAATGGAAATGTGTAAGTTGTAAAATTTTATGCAGTAATTGAATATGTTCCGTTTAAAGTCACTTTAAATGTACAACAGCAAGGCTTACTACAAGGGGAACTAGAAAGTCATGTAATAAAAAGAGGGAAGACAAAAGAAGGAAACACAAACTTGGAACATAAACGTCCTTATCTGAATTTATGTTTCAGCTACCCAGCTCCCAATTATTTAAAAGGTTTTGGGCTTAATATGAAAGAAGACAATGAATGGGGTTAGTTTTCAGTTTTGATCTAAAAGTTTTCTCCTTGCTTAGGTTATCAGTGAAAAATATAAGAAAACAGAGTTCAGTCTGATGCTTGCTAGCTCAGTGCAAGGAAAATATGAGTTTGTCGCACCCTAGTAAACCAGTAACAGGTTGCAAAATCTGATTCTCACTCCAAGGTCTAAATATTGTTTGTTGACAACAGAGATAATAAACTGGCAAGATATCTGCTATTCCTGGGCTCTGGTCAAGTGGATTCCTCTCAACAGGGTTTTCTATGGAGACTGTGACAGTAGTTGAGATTACAGAAAGAAATCTCAAAGTGGTCTTGAAAGAAAGGGTGTCTTGAAAGATTGGGACTGTCAAGAGAAAAGATCTCACACATACAGAGGAAAAGTGGATCAAGAAGCAACACACACAGGCCATGAAGACACTGTCATTTTAAAAGATGGTAATTGATTTCCAGTAGAAAGAGAAAATATGGAAATTTTAGCCACTGGAAATCAGCACAATGAAGAAGTGACATTTGAAATGGAAGATGAATGTTAAAACAGCTAAAAGGCAAAAGAGCAATTGCTAAGCAAACTTGAAAGTAAATGAGATTATTAAAGATATTGGAAGTAAACAAATTTCTGGACAATTCTAGGAATTTGTCAGATCACCAGGAACTGAAAGAACAGTACACACATACAAAAAATTTAGGCATTATTCTTTGAATCTGTTTTAAACCTAGAATATGGTATAAGGATCTCATTCACCCACAGACCAGGTTTGCATGGCATGATCTTCCAGTCTGTTGAGGGGCAAAGAGTGTGTTTGGCAACCTCCAGCTTCAGGGCTGAGGCACTGTATCCCTGATTGGGTAAGTTTGAGCAGTGTCTGTTTCTCTGAGCTGTGTCAGAGCCACCTGCTCTGCCTGCAAAGCCAGGCTGGTTCTGGCTGGTGCCACCCTCCTCCCCATGACGCAGTTGTAGGATCACAATGCTGGGAATCACTAAAAAAACCACCCACTGATCAGGGGAAAACGCAGTCTGCTTGGAAAAAAGTACATAGAGCTATAATAGACCTTTATTTTTTCAGCATTTATGTAAGTATTTAACCAAATACTGTTTATGTCAGTACCAAAAATGCCTCCAGGTCTTTGTCCAAAGAATAACATAATTTTATTGCACTAAAAGGAGTTAGAAGCAGCCAAACTGATGGTAAGTAAACCTACCCAATTATAGACAAAGCAGTATGGTAGTTTCAAAACATTGAACCACTCTGCACAGCCATGCACTGTGATTCACTAATCACCCTCCTTTACTCTTTAATCAAAGCAAATATAGCCATCTCAGCTTGTTTTATCCAAGCATATAAAGATTTTTCTTCCACTTATAACCCCCTTATGCAATAATTTAGCACAATTATTTCTTACATATCCCATCATCAGTTAGTTCAGTGCAAAAATAACCTGAATGGAGTTCTTTGTCAACATGGTATGAGCCATAACCCAGTTTACTAAACACTTTTAGGGGACTTACCTGGCTTAGAACAAAGTTATTATGTCGCCTTTTTTTTCTCTGAGTAAATTTCTATATATCTATCTCATTAACAGCACCATTTAGAGTTTCTTTACATGAAAAACAATCAGTTTCATTAGTGTCAGAGGGATTAACAGACAAGAAGTGGCATTATCATGACATAATAAACAAAAAAATTGCTTGCATAAAGAGAATTTTATAACAGAATATTCACTTTACAAAGTCTGAGGGATGCCATCAACTCTGCAGGGCAACACAAGCTGAACAATTCTCTGAAGGTTATTCAGTAAGGGATGACAGGACAAAGCAGAGTTCCCAGGTATTGTAATTCATGTTTCTTTGCTTCACTCATTAGGCACCATTTCTTCATCTAATTTGCTATTCTCTCTAATACTGTCTGAAGTAATCATAAATTAGTGGATAAAACAGAACAATGAAAACCTGGTTATTTCTTATCTAGAAATTATGATTTTACTCCACGAACTAGTGTATTAATCAGTTTCCTTTCCCCCAGCTACTTTTTCTTTCATAATTGTGCTTGTGCTGGAAAATGGTTGGGTTCTTAAATTACTTCAGGGTTTTCCTCCCTTCGGAAGACAAAGTTAGCTATTTATAGACACTGAGTCTAGCACAGGTTTGAGCATCTACCTCCACCAGGAGGCTGAAGTCATCATCAGACCCAAGTGTGGGGTGAGAGAATAGGTAAAATTCGGTCTCAAATGTAGGTCCACTTTAACCTGCAGTGTAACTATGAACTATTTTTTTAGCAACTGTCTGCTGTGAAGTTATGATAACTGATGTTCATTTGAGATTAAAAATCAGATTAGTTAATATGAAGTGCTTTGGAGAAAGTCCCCAAAGGTTTCAGCTCTATAAGTCACATGTCATGTGCTCCAACAGCAGATATTTGTAACCAGAAATTGGCATATATTTCAGTAGTAAATATTGTTTTTGAAATAATTCTAACACACTTTCTCCAATATTTTTTTCAGTGATGTACTCAATTTAATTAATTGAGATTGTTTATTGAGATAGCCACAGAAGTCCTACATAAAGTGCTCTTAAAAATCCACAGAAAGTTGAAACATCAGTTACGCCTTTCTGACATTCTGTAAACTAGTTTTTTCTAACGACTGTTGTTCTCCAGTAATGATACTTAAAGAAAGATAGTGCTGGTTTTTAAACTATGCTGTAAATACAGCATAAATACCTATTAAAATAATGTCTTACAGCTACAGGACTTTGTCCTGTGATCCTGTTGTAAGATCAGAAGTTAAGAGTGGTGCAAGTTTTCACACAGGATCTACAAAGGTAGCAAATGGCAATGGAGGTAATCCAACACAAAACACTAACAATCTGGTTCCATAAACTTAGTGAACATTAACACCATCCTGTTATCTCTAGTGTTTAAGATGCGTAAAAAACATGCAACTACTTAAATTATTGTGCTGCATGAGAAGTTGTGGATTTCCCGTCCCTGGAAGTGTTTAAGGTCAGGTTCAGATGGGGCAACCTGATCTAGAGGAAAGTGTCCCCCCTCGTGGCATGGGGTTTGGAACTAAAAGATCTTTGAGGTCCTTTCCAACCCAGGCCATTCTATGATTCTGTGCTTCAATATAGTTATTGAAATTTCATTCTCAAAGTAGCTGCAGTTTGCCTGATTTTAAACACAATAGAATTTTGAGCCTTCAGACAATGACTTCACTACAGGTACATGAATAGGGAAAACAGTCTCCTAACCTGCTTCATCATCCTCAGTTCTCCAAAGTTAAATGATGATTCATTGCAATCCTAATCATTTTAGGAATGTGTGAAGACCAGCAGTTCTATGGAACAGTGCATATTTTTATGGTAAGGCATACTAAGGGCTGCCTCCAAGAATTGATCTATAAATTAATTATGGAACTTGCTATTGTTAAAATATATGCTAGCCTCTTTTTTTCTTACTGGCTAACAGGGATCGTCCATCTGATTGTCTTTTATTTTAAAATAAGGCCATTAAAAGTTGGGTAATCAGAAGTATGGGGTAGGTCCTCAAAAGGATACAATTTTATAGTATAACAGTATACACATATAAATGTACATGTATACATTTGTATCTTGACAGGAATGAACACAGGTTCCTTTTGAGGTTCGTTAAATTACAGTGCAGGCTTCCTAAATACTTACAAGGATGATACAATCCTTTCAGAGTGGGAAAGGAGAAAAGAGTAGTTTACAGTACCACTCTGAGCCAGATTGTTGATCTTTTCCCTTTCCAGGTTTGGAGATTCCCCTAAGGAAAATTACATTTACTGAAGAACTTAGTTGCCAGACTCTAGGACCTATGAGACTTAAGATGTTTCCCTGCGAAAAACTTGTCTTCCCACCAAATCAGAGCTTTTTCTGTTTTTAATGCCAGCCATGAAAAGAATAGAGCAACTCCTGCCCCATTTACGCAGGAAACATATTTTCCATTGTTTTGCCTGAAAACTGGTTTTAGATAAGTAGTAGTTTACATAAATGGGTTTTTATTAAAAGTGATGGTTATTAAGAACGGTCTTTTACACATACATCACCAATGTGAGGGATAGGAGTAAGTGTGTCAAAACCAGGCATGTTTGCATTAAAAGAGATGGGAAAACATTAGGATACGGAGAGGTGGTGACATGAGAAAAAAAGAAGAAAGATCTGTGAGGAGTGAAAGAAAAGACACAGGCCTAAAACACAAAGAAAAGAAGCAGGCTGAGGTGAAAAAGTGAAAGGGAGGCTTGAGGTAAAAGGTGACAGAATCAGAACTTGTAGTCTGGAAATCTATATAAAGGAAGCACAAAGCTGCTCATTCTGAAACAAAAAATAAAGTGATCCTTGTCCTCTCAATAGTTCCAAAGGAAAGGGGAGACTGCAGAAAGGAAGGAAGGATCAGCAGACTCATCTAGGGAAAGGGAGAATCATATCTCAGAGACATATTTTAATGCATGGTGCTGGATTTTTACTGCTTGCAAAATTGTCTTTTCAGATAGCACATATGAATGGAATTTATAGTGTTTCATTCTTTAATACAAACCATGCTTTCTGCTTTTATCAGCTCCATCCTGCATTTGTTGCGATATTCAGCTCGTTTCCCTCTCAACACATTCATTGCAAAGGCTTTTTGGACAGGAGGAGCAGAGAGGAAAATATCTTAAATGCATGCAACATTAGAGTCTAGTACAGCTCTGAAAATTGTAGGCCATCTTTTCGAATGACTTCTCCTTTTGCTGTAACTTTCTGGAACAGAGCTGACTGCAGTGCACTAACTGGATGGAATATTCCCATCAGTTTGCTGTCTGAGTGAGACAGCACTAGCCATACTCACTACCCATTAAAATGAGACTCGGGCATAACCTTCCAGCCTCATATAAAACAGGATTTAACAAACCAGTGAAATCAAGCCTTTCTTCCCAATAGGGGAAGAAGGTTTAAATTGTAGCCAAAACAGGCTTAATATTATCCACCCCTTCAATTTTTCCTTACAATAAGACATCCAAAGGCAATTTCCTTCTCTTAAAACTCAACAGAAAATATTGATCTGCTGTAGAATTACCTTTACACACATGGGTTCACACATACACCTCTTTTTGTAGCAATCTTAATTAGCATCTTTTTTGGCTGTTACCTATTTACTGCTCCTTACTGACACAAGAAATTCTCTCTCTTTGGTATAAAGGAAGCCCTAGGAGAATTAAACCTTCAGCTGTATTAATCCAGGTACTTTGAGGCTGATATGGAATTCCCCAAAAGCAATGTCTAGCTAGAAGTTTACTGTTTTTCATCACATACCATACTGAGCATGATGATGATTTTTTCAAAACTTTTCATGAAATCATTTTTTGTTCTCTTTTTACTCTGATTTGAAGGCTGAGTTCCAATACAAAAAAAATTTCAAATGAAAATCATTTTAAAACTTGCCAAACATTTCAGTTTGAAAGTGTCAAAACAAAATTTTCTGACCTTAACAGAACGTCTTTTCTTCCTGAAATAAAATTGTCGAATTTGTCAGGTTTCTGTAAAACATTTTACTTGGACGCATTGGCATTTATAATCTCTGATAAAATGTTCTGTCAAAATATTCCCAGCTGGCCGTATAATAAGGCAGTAGAGATTTCCACCAATTGAAGACAGGTCTTTTTTGTTCAGATACAGCCATTATAAGAAGAAATATGTACATACATAATGAAAATGTTCTATGTAGACCCTTGTTTTTATTACTTTTTCTATAGTTTTCTACTGTATTAAAAATGAAAGATCAGGATGGGAATGTTCTGCTTACATTTGCAAGTAATCAATTTAAGTTACTTTGTAGAAACAATAGCAAAAAACTCCCAAACCCCTATACTAGCTGAAGAACATTCAGCTGTTCAGGGAGAGCCTTTCTGGAGAAAGTCTTAGTTTTTTTCATTCTTCACAAAAGCGTGCACATTATTAAACCACGCGCCATGCTGCAAAATAAAAGCACATAGATATTACTGTTATGACCACAGCAATCTACAAATTCAGTCATGCTGGTGTGAAAATCCTATGAAAAAATGCTGTTAAAATGAGCTTTTTTTTTTTCCTGAAGAAAAAACTTCCTTTGGTGTATTAAAATCCCACATTTTGGCAGTATTCAAAAGTTATGACATATCACTTACACAGAAATAAACCCTATAATGACTGTTCCATTAATGCTACCCATGTCACATATTCCCTGGCCCTCTGCTGAAACCATTACACTGAAGTCCCATCTGGTTCTGATGTCAGAGGACTCCAGCAGACACTGGCATTACTACTCAGTAATCTGTAAAGATTTTATTTTTCCTACATGGATTTTTAAACTGTGTAGTGAAATTGATGAGCAGACCACAAAGTCATGCTACTGTAAGAGAGAAAATTGCCAAAAGATGACAGAAGGCAGTAGGGAAATAAGGAAACAGAACCGGGCTAAGGAATTAAAGCCTCGCTCCATATATTTTTTTTTTCTGGAAGTCTCAATGTAACACTAAGTTTAGTGGCCAATTTAGGCTTCAGCTTGGATTGGATTTTTTGAGAGAGAGAAGGGTGGAAAGGCTGGCATTTCTGAGGCGGTGCAGCATGCACAGCCCCTCATCCTGAGCTTTGCAGCCTCTTGCCCTGGCCAAATCATGGAAGGGCCAAGACGTTTCTGCTGTCCATCCTCTTCCTCAGTACATCATAAGCCATTAATGCAAGCCAACCAGCACTGATTTTATAGCATTCAGACTGAACAAATGAAAATAATTAAAAGCATAATTTGGAAGGATATTTATGCAGAGCAACGAGAAGTGAAGTTAGCAAGTGCCTAAAGTAAAAGTCTGCTAAAGGAACTTGTTTGAAAACTCATAAACAGGCTCATTTCTCCAAGAGATTGGAAGGAGTTGTTTAGAGTTACCAATCCAATTAATAAGGTGTTATTTTCGATGTTTTGTTCTGGTAGTAGTCTAGTGATATGCTGTTCCCTATTTTCAGTATATATCATCCTGCATCACAACCATTGGGTATGATTTGCCCAAAATTCCACTTTCCTGACTGTTTTTCAGCTGATGCTTTTAAGCTTATTTAACAAGGCAGACTAGTGGGTTGCTGAAGTCATGGTCAAAACTTCCTCAGCCTCAGCTAATACCTATCTGGAGATGCCACTGCAACCTGAAGTGCACAGACTGTAACTTCATTTTTCCTGCTTGGCAGAGTGATTCACAGCTTCCTCTCATTTGTTCCAGTAAGTCCCTCACTCCCAGTGAAATCCAAAGAGGTTAAAAAACCACAAGATCTGAAAAGAGCTGAGGGGGCAGGTTATGGTGTGCGGATGTGTACAGCAAGGCTAAGGAAGGGAAGAAAAGCAGTAGAAAGCAAGCACTGAAATCATGAGACTTTCGTTTAGAGACAGATTCGTAGGAGGCATAGGTTACATACATATTATCTGTTCAGGCCAAGACACGATTCCTGTGTTTGTTAGGAAGATATCCATACTACAAGTAAATTTATGCATTTGTATAACAACATAAAATAATTTTATATCAATAGTAGTGCTATGAATTTGAAAGTGTCATGAAATACAGAATGAGGTTTTCAGATTTGTACTAAAATGAAGTTATAAACACTGTCTCTACCAAGAGTGGCCAGCTTGAAGTAGATGCCAACATGGAAATTCATCCTACTTGAGGATTTCATCTCCCTAGAGACAGTTAAATGCAATCTTAACTGGTAATTCTTTTTTTTTCCACTTTCACTTCGAATAATGATTTTTAAAAGCATGTGCTTTCAATACAGTGTTGTTTCAAATCTGAAGAAACTTTTCAAAATTACTTATTTATTCTTTTCTTTAAGCAGAATTGTGATAGGCATTTAATTTCCTAAACCTAGATGACATGAGAACAAAGGAATGTCTTAAAATTTCTTCAAGTATTTCTATCATTGAGAGTGTTTGCTGAATATAGCATATAATTTTCAAATTTAATCTCTTGAACTCGTATGTTTTATAATATGGAGTTTACTCAGACACTCTCTGGTGGAAAAAAATCTCCACACAGAACTTTATGAAATCACAAACTGGAAATTTTCCTCACTTCTTAGTAAAACCTATTCTTAAAATTAAGTCATTTAAAGATTCAAGGAATATTTGGGAGATATAAAATCAATAGAGGCCTCAAGAACATGAAGAGTAAGGCATTGGTTCCATCTATATCCTTTGCCTAGAAATCCACACTCAGCTGCAAGGTTGGGGCAATGAATCAGTGGTGGCTGAAGTTAATAAGAGGCTCCTTTTCTAGTTCAGTGGATAGCAGCTTATTCCTTTATTGCCTGTTGCCCTGTATAGTCACCTTTCGATGCCATCTCTTTTTCTCTTTTTACAGCAGCCTTGCTTCAAACATAGAGCAAATCAGCCACTCCAGGTTTTGCTTTCTTTTCCTTTTACAAGTAAGAGGCCTATTTGGTGGTTTTCTAGGTTGTTAGTGTTTTGGGGGGGTTTTGTGTGTGTGTCCGTGGTTTTTTGTGGTTTTTTATTTATTTATTTTTACTTTTCCTCCTACATAATAGTTCTACAGAACAAATTGTCTGTGATTACTTAAATATTCTTAAGTAGCCAGTCCTCACTGACATCCATAGACTGATGTTGAATAATTTACTACTTCTATGAAGCTAAGTTCCAATTTATTGATACTTTATTTGAGAACTGCTAAATGAAAGCAGCTAACTGAAAGTGCCAGCATGTACTGCCCATGTCTAGTACCATGTACAGGTATTAGACAAAAAACACTTACCTGGAAACAGAAAAAACAAACTCAGTAGAAGTTACTATTTTTTTGGAGTGCATTTTAGCATGTAAACTTCTTGTTTATACATGATGTGTTCATTTTAAATTTAACTTCATGACAGTTTCCACTAAAACACCTGATAAACTAAATCTCCAGGGCTGGAGAAAGGTATTGTCTCTTGCCTGCCTCCTTTATCATCATGGAATCTGCTGGACTTTTCTTCCCACATAATGAAAATACTTTCAGTACTGTGCTTTCCTTATTATACAGATATCTTAATTCTAAGAACGAGTGCTATTTGTCATGATAGGAAGGAGCATTATAGCATAATGAATACTCTCATTTCCTCTAATTTTTAATAAAAAGTTTAAGCAGTTAAACTGTGCAATCCGCTGGTGTTCATTAATGACACTGCATATTTTAATGGTGTATTTATTATGCAGCCATACAGACAGGGTGGAAAAGATGTTCTCAGGATATTGTTTTAGATTCTAATTTCAAATGTTGGAGGCAAAATGTAAAAAGACCTTATCTTGTACATAGATACAGTGCTTGGGGAATTTCCAGATGTGCGGCTTTGGAAAACTGAAGATACCTCTTTTTTCTACATTAAAACATCTTCCAGAATGTGGACAAACAGGTATTTGGGCTTTCTATTGGCAGAATGCAGCTTCATTGGGAGTCAGTTCTCTGTCTCATCCTCTGCTGTAGCTCTACAAGTCAGTGCACAGAAGCAACCCCTGTGCTTCCATCTACAAAACACTGACGTGATTGACTTGACAACCATCTTTGATACCCTTGTGATCACCTGCTCTTGAATATTTTGGTAACAATCTCCCCTCATATACTTTGAGAACAGCAGACTGGACCTGGTTGGTCCTTGAACTGTCAATAGTTATTATACCAGCTCTCCCAGTTAACGTGGTTCCTCTATATTCATCCTCCATATTTTGCATAACTTTGGTCAGTGCTGCAAAAATGAATGCAGGATTAGCCCTGAAAAACAATTTAGTCTTCATGGTGATTTAATTCTAGGCCTTTCTGAGGAAATTTTCCAAAGGTGCCCATGAGAGCTGTTAAATTATTCATTGTGAATAATATTTATTCCAAATACTTTTTCCTGTTTGAAAAACAGGCCTTGTTTTTGTTCAGGATTATCTGCCAAGTAGCCTAAGGGATAAAGCCTCTGTCCCTGGTTCAGTGACAAGTAGTCCACTCAAGCATTTGCCTGCTCCTCATGGTAACACTTTGCAGGTGATTTCACACGTGCTGCCAGGAACAGTAGCCAGACAGAAAGCCAGACTAGGAACAAGCATTTTAGAAGAGACACGTAGGAATTGGTTAAAGCGTGTAAATCACACACATTTATGTTTACACCTTAATCACTTTTGTTGGAAGTGGTTTTCTTTATGTTTCAGGCTTTCTAAATTCTGGTAAATAATATGCCACACATAACACAACAAGTGAACTTGCTGTTTCTGTTCATTCAAACTGTCACAATTCATCTGCATTTTTATTCATGCAGCTGGAGAGTACACTATGATAGTGACATTTGCTACAAAGACATTTCCCTGTAAGGAGAGCCTGATCCTTTTCCGCTGACTATGTTGGTTGCAACTTTCAGACTGATAACGATTTTCAGTCACTTCCAATCTGGCTAATAAATCTCAACCCAATAATTTAGATGTGAGAGACTATCGCGTGATTATTACAAAATTCCTGAACCCCTGCCCCCTTCTGGGACTATTCAAAAATAGGTGTATTTTTGGTACCACAAAATGATAAATTGCAGAATATTTCTAGAGTTTAAATATTTCTGAGAGAGCAATTCTTCACTCCCTGCTGTTTACAAGGGAAATACTGTCTACAAATAATACATTACATTAACTGTCCTCTTTATCATAAAGCCATGTTGAATACTTGTAACATTTATAAAAAGACACCAACTGATTGCAAGATGAGCGTTACCCTTGAGCAAATTATGAACACATTTATTTCAGTCTTATGCGTTTGAAACTAATTTTCTGGTAATATCAAAAGTGTTCATAGAATTAATTTCCTGTCAGTTCAGCAGTATTCAAGTGAATATTTTATGATTTTGCATTAGCTGTATTTGTCTAGAGTTGTGACATGATCGAGTCATTCTCTGAGGGAAACACATTAATAATTAAACTCTGTCCAATGTGGAGTGCTAAAGATGACAGCATAATTGTACATTTCAGAGACCGTTTCACAAGGCAGAGAATGAGAATTGCCCTGCCACCATTTAAATGTCAATTTAGAGTTTCTTTCTAAAATTAAAACAGCATTGCAGAAAACAAAGAGGAAAAAGGAGAGAATAGAAAAACTGAAGCCAAATTTGAATCCTTGTCCTCTTTTTGTGTTCCCTTTCTTTTAAAATGTGAGCTAAATGTAAATGGAATTCCAAGAAGAAAAGGAGAAGGCAGAAGCCAGATAAATGATCAGCTGTAAGATTTTTTTCCCCTTCTTTCTTTTGGCTACATAATATCATCACCGGTTGCCGTGCTAGAGCTGTTTAGATGATAAATGCAATGTGCATAGATTAGCTCCCGAGAAAATACTGCTACCTGACACGGAAAGCCTTGATTGGTTTCAGCCCTTACATTTGACTCTTTTTTGCCCTGATAACTTCAGCAGTATTTTAAGATTTTAATCTACTTTCTAGTCAAATACCCATGGATAGATCACTATTTTATTTATTATTTATGTTTCTTTTTCAGAGTGTGAAAGTAAGACATTACTGGGCTTTAGCTAAAAAAATTCCTCAATTTCTGTGGAATATATTTTGCAAGCACTTAAGCTTCTCCAGTGAAAAGTGCCTGTATTATTCTGGAGGGACAGCTGAGCCACATTTACCAATTGTGTATGCAGAACGCTTAATGAACACGTGTTTTAGAAAATACATAAATTAGAGATATATCAATGTTTCCATACGACCCTCTTTTTCTCCCACAACCTGTGCCTGTCAGCATGCCAAAGGTCATCTTTTAACTAGAGTCCAGGTGATGCCTCCCTCATTTGCTGCATCTTTTACCACTTTCTCCCTACAAAGGCCCAAGTGAGAAAGTGTAGCTGGATGGATTCATGCAAATACAAACATGGCAAGAAGTCTCCTTTCTGTCCCCGAGTTTACATCCCTGCCATGTTGCCTCCATCTTCCATTTTCCCCTTTCCTACATCACCCTTACAGAGCCCAATCACTCTTGCATGTTCCTTTCAGTTGATCCGCTCCTGATAAATCCTTCATTTCCTTTCCTACAAAAACATTTATCAAATTGCATCCACTTCTTACCATTTCTGTGTACATTCATTTGTGCTAAATCTTTTCCCTCACCCATATTTTCCATCTTATCCATTTAGATTACAAGCATCTTAGGAAAAGCCTTTGCTCCTCTGCCTCTGTACCTCATCTACCGCAATTGCTGTTACTTGGCCACTAGCATATGAAACATGATTGATCATAATTCATTTCATTTCACTCAACCCACTAACATCTCTGTGGTATAATTCAAGAACTATTTAAGGCAAACAGGAGCTTTTAATGTATACAATCTCTGTGTTTTAAGGGGCATGTTTCAGATTTTTTTGTCATACAAATGTGAAAAAGGTGTATTTGATCTCAACAGTGTGCCAATTTCAACACTTGGTGTTATTTTCTGAGCCAATTAAATGAAAAAAAAGCAAGTAGAAGAGAAATTGCTATGATGCTAAAATTGATTGGTGCCCCTTGTCACTGTTTGTTTATGCTCATAGTTGGGATCTGCTACTAGAAACACAGTTCTCAAGCACTACTTAAGTTTGTATTTACTAAGGATGAATTTCACTGCAAACTTTGAAGTTTCAGTATTATTTTAACATATTTAAGGAACAGTATAAAAGAATATTTGACTACGAAATACACATTAGACAGCCAGTGATTTTTTGCACCTCAGTTTTTACCTGTACATTTCTAAAGACAGAGAATGCTGATGGAATGTTCAGACGCGTAAAATGAAAGAGAATACATTAAAAACATAATAAAGGCTGTTTCTAGAGCTGTACTGAGTGAAACCATGACTAGGCAAAATTATAAAAAAGTGAAATAACACTTTTTTACATGTTAGATAACTAAGTTAGAGTTGCTTTAAGCCATATCCATGTCTGTATAAACTAGCAGTTAAATAACATGCAACAAGTGGTTCATTTTTTACTGACATTAGTTTATATTACTTTCCTGTTTCAGTACAGCTGTCTATGCTGTGTGAATTCATGAAGCCATTAAACCACTTTTAAATTCTATAAAACTAACTAAAGCAAGAGAGGCTACTTTTGACAGAGGTTATGCCTCATGTAAAAAATATCAGTTTTAACTTTGCTGTGAACTTATGTCAAGAAAGATCCCCCTACTCTAGTAAAATACTTGACCAGAGAATAAAGCACAACTTGTCAGTGTTTGCTATGCCTTTCATCATTTCTGAACACACTTCTATCAAGTCCCTTATTCTCTCCTCTTTCAACAACTGAATTTTCTCTAGTATTAAGATATTGGCGCTTCAGAACAATCAAGTGCTTGTGTTTGTTGGATGTTTTTCCAAATATTTAACTTTATATAATATGTTATAATAGATTATTTTTTTTTCAACTGTCATCCTTTGAAAACTGTGTAAATAAGATCACACAAGATATTTAGTGATTCGCAGTGTTAGAAGGCTGATAAATTGTTTAATTTTAAATTCTAAGAGTAGCTAATATTAAGGAAGCTGATAGGATTTATCAGATATGATTTTTTTCCTTAGAATTTTAAAATACTCTTCTAAAACATTATTTTTGAGGCAATTTGTCCTTTATTTCAATGCACTTATCTAGAAGAGGGTGATGGCATGACTCTATAGACATGTGACATCTAGCACTTAAAATTCTGCCCTTTTTGAGCAAAGAATAGTATTCACACCTGGGGGACTCTAGTTCACTAGGTCCCTTTGGTCAAGCTGTGGCCCAGTGAGAACACAGAATACTGAAGACATGTAAACCTAGTTTAATAAATATTCCTAGGTCCTAAGTATTCATTAGCAATTAAAATGTTAATGCTAATGCTTTAACAACGTCTAATGTTGTGCCTGCACATCCTGGGATTAATGCACTTCAAACCTTTCTCAGTAGTAGAAAGGAAGTTGACCAAACTCTTGGTCTCCTGTTAAGTCCAGCAATTTTTTATTTTTACCATTAAGAGGTCCACAATAAATTCCAAAGAAAACTTTTTGAGACAACACAATGTATCTGTAGCAGCAAATATTTTTGGATTTTCTATATCTATGAATTTTCAGATTGGAAATAAAACCTAGGCAAAAAATGCAGTCCATCAGAAGAAATGAGAATTAGCACTGTTCTAAGTCCAAGTCAGCTCCAAATATAAAACCATACCCTACTCAAAATAAGAACAAAGCAACACCATGTCAGACAAAGCCAAACTCCCAAGAACAGAGAGCTTCATTTTAGCACTTGCAGTGTCATGCACAGGGAGCTGAGCCAGTAACAGGAGTGTGAATCTCAGCATGGATTTCTGTTCTCCAGTCAGGTTCTTTCCTGCTAACTGCTGTTTATTTCATCTGTGTTTTAAGGGCTGTTGCAATCCAGCAGTCTAGGGAGGAATCCTTCACTTAGTTCATATAGAATAGCCCATTTGTTCGTTCATTATACTATAACCTTAGTAACATAGGTGTTTTTTCATTAGAAGTAAACCTTCAGAGATTTTCCTTCCTTACTATTCCACCTTTTGAGCAACTGAAACCTCAATTAAGATGTCATTTTCCCCATCTAATAATGTCAATGCTGTAGGTTTTTCAGCTCTATTGACACTTCCTTTCTTTTGTTTTGTCTTAGTATACCCTAGATTTTAGTATGCTGAGCCTTATTCTTGCATTACGGTCTGCGTACATTGTTGATACTGTTCCACCCATAAATTTTTTCCTTGCATTCACAGCTAGAACTTCATTAATGCAGAGGGGGACTCGTACTTCTCCTATTATTAGTAACATCTGACAGAGTGAAGATCTCTTCATAGCCAAAGGAGACAGAATAGCTTCCCTAGGCAGTGATTGAAGGCACTCAGGATCCTTCTTTTTACCATGCATTACGTAAGGAACTTAAAGTTCAGTGTCAACCAATTTATGTTCAATTCCCTAAAATTAGAATTTTCTTACACAAAACTGTTATTATACAAGTACCAGTTTATACTTAGTCTTTTTTCCATGGAGAGTAGAATAAATTTTCCATGGACCTTTTGAATAAAAAGGATAAAAATTACTATTCTAATTTAAAACAACAGCAGCAACACCCATCCCCATCACCCACCCATCCACCCCAACACACATCCCCACCACTGAAATAAAAATCTCAACAACCTTCAGCTCTCCAAAACAGGCTAGTTTTACTTCCTCTGAGTGCATGAGGAAGCCTTACAAAAACAACACTCTACCCATCCAAAGCGCTGGCTATTTAGAACAAATGTGTCCTGTAGGAATTCATTCTGGATCTCATGTTTCTGCTAATGATGATGATTATGATGAATAACTGGCTTTTGCTGTTGCTTTTTCTGCTGATTCCTCAGTTCTTGATAGAAGTATTGTTGCTACAGTTATTGCTGCTGGTCCAACTGCATAATGTGAGCAGAATCCACAGAGATACAAGCAAGCTCTTTGCAGCCAAGTGAAGAAACCTGTGATTTTACAAACAGGAAGAAACAAAATTGCTAGTGATCACCAAACAGCACAGGAGGTGTGCCATTGAGAAAATCCCAAACAAGAAATTGAAGTGGTTCTGGGTTGTGATGCTTTAAAGAAACTTGGTGCCTTAGGTTTTGGGGGATTGTTTCTTTGTTTGCTTTTATTAAGTTACTGGAATAGCCATGTATTAAAAACCCCCCAAAACCTAACAACAAAGCAGTCGAGGCAGAACCTGTGCTTTATTGACGTCACTGGCTCAGATGTAACAGACATTGGTTGCACAAATGGTCACTGTCAGAGTCAACTGGGACATGACTGTTGGTATTATCTTCTGGTAAGTGATTCCCAGACATATTTAGATTACAACCCTTTTGTAAATAGTCAGCTTTTTTCCTTACATGCTTTATTGCACTTAACATGTATGGCTCTGTTTAATGAACAGGGCTACCCTAAAACACCCTGAGAACAAAGTAAATCTAAGATAAACAAGAATATTTTAAAAAGGGCAGCAAACATAAACAAATATGTTTGATCTACAGCCAGTAGCTAAAAATCTTCAAGTGCTACAAAAAGCTACAAATGGTCTTTCTGATCAGCTTGGGAGCCTAAAATGATATCAGTTGTTTAATCTAGGACATAAAGTATCTCATTTACAGGCAGCCTAATATCATAAAGATCTAATGACTAGCAAGATACTACATGGTACTGTCTTCTATTAATTTCTTAATAGTCTTGTCCTGCAGCACAAAAAGCTCCTGTCATTAGTGCAGTTGTTATTTTCATAATTTAGGGAACTTATATAGAATTAATGAACTAGTGACACAGAGTTAGAACATTACCGTATTTCTGCAAGTACGTGCAACCAGGTATTTGGTCCTACAGGTAAGGCTCCTAGACCCCTCATAGATCTGAGTACAGATCTGCTACTAAAACTTAATAGAGATAAAGTGATGGAAACATCTTTGGTCAAAAGGTATTCTCAGGAGAGCTAATTTTCTCATGCCTGTCTGCAAGAGGTTGGTATCTTTCCACACTATACTTTCTAAAAGCAGAAAAAAAAGATTCTTGAAGTTTTGGTGAGGGAAAAGAAAAATAACTCTGAAAACTGTGAGAAAAAGCCTTGTGGGTGGATTTAGAATTTAGGACAGTAGAGGGGAAATTATCATTTTGATTTCACAGCAGGACAAAGGGTAGTTATTTAGACATGGAATGAGGGCCAGAAATCATGTACTGCAAGGTTCAAAAATACAGCCTAAGGTGCAAAGGTCTTATGTCCATGAGGTCCTGAAGAATATTCCTGAATGATCAGAAAATGACTGATTTGTTTTCTTTTTGGGATTTACATCCAGATGCACAGTGAAAACCAATGATTTTCTCAGAAACACTACGCAAATTACCAATCGAACTTGAAATTTTAAGTAGTAAAGCAGAAGGCTCATATCATCAGAGATAAGCAAAGAGGACATTTGGAGACACACTGGCATGACGTGGGGATGTTTTTGTCAGACCTTGAAGATAGCAAGCAGATTCAGCCTGTTGCAGTAGTCTGGTAAGTATTTAATGTGAAAGCTTAACAGAACTCATAGAATTAACAGTCAAGATTGCTGATATTTTTGAACTCTTCAAGGATTCCCAATAGCTTCAGTATTTGAATACTGAAGTATTGCAGCTGGTATAAATCAATTGGTGTAAATTAAAGCAGGGAAAGAAACAACTTCTTTAAATAGCAACATAAAGAGAGAATTATAAAGGACTGTGCCTTTTCAGTATAGTTTTAGACAAAATTTATCCTTAAACGACTCTGTACTTCCCTTGTTTATATATTATGACATATACTAGTAGACTGGCTTGAAAAGAAGTTCTCATTACTGAGGAGAATAATTTTTCTAACATCAACTGAAGTCAGTGGCAATATTCCCATCGTCTTCAGTGGCTTCAGCACAGAGCCAAACTGAGAAATTAATCCTGAGACCAAACATGCCATTTGCAGGCAGGATGTCACATGACTAAAAGCCTTTTTTGTAGAGTGTTGCTTATTTCAGTTCATTTTATTTTATTATGTCTTTAAACTCTACATTTGGTGCAGGACAAGCACTTGAGAGACGTTAAGCTTCCCCTATTAAAATGACTTGTTTGTACAGGCAGAGTGAAATTTAACACCAAATGCACGAAAGGATCCTAATGTGTGACAAACAGGCTGCCTGGTCCCCTCCCCTGACCTAGGATGCTCCAACTCCCTGTAAAGGAACTGTTTGCACTGGAGCCCTCCCATGGGCTGGCATGTAAATCTTAAAAATATCTTCAAAGCCCATCTGCTGTAGTGTTTCATTTTTAATGAAAATGCAAGGTGCCAACCATAAGTAGTTTTGATACGCCAAGTCTCTCCCATAATGCCAGCCTGCTACATCTCAGAGGAGTCAATTTAAACACATGCGTATTTCTAGGACTTGTTTGTAAGTTTATGAGTAACTGTGTTTAGAGATGAAGGAAAAAAACTCAAAAAGACCAAATAATAGGCTGTTCTGACAATTAAGTTGTCAGTGTAAGATTGTTAGCTTCAATATAGTCTCATGAGTTTTGCTTATTTTGTTTTCCATGTGTATTTTGTACAAGATTTGTATTCAGACATAAACTTCTTTCCAAAGAAAGTGTGTTATTTCTCTCTTCAGCTGGAGCATGGATTTTTTCCTAAACCAAGTCAAACCCAATAAGGATATCACCAACATAGTGCTAGATATTAATGTGGAATAGATTTATTTTCTTGTGGGGTTTTATATCTTGCAGACATATAGTAAGGAAGCCAGAATAAAATAACTAGGTATTAGCCCAGAAGACATCTAATTTTGTATCATACTTACTTGTCCATGCAAGTTAATGTTTGCTATTCATTTCAGTAACAGTTCTTAAAAAAATAGAGGAAGTTTTTTTTTGATAAAGGTTTTACGCAGTAACAGGAAATAAAATAAAAATATCCAGATGCTTGAGAGATTTGTCAACATTAATTCAGAGAGTGTGATAAAAATAATGTTGAGAAAACAGACTTCAGAAAATATTGTTTCAAAAATTTGTGGTTTATTTTCCTCACATTCTGGAGACTGAGAATGGGAGTTTCTTTAATCACTTGCCTCAACGAAGCATTGGAATAATGTGTAGGTAATGTCTCAAATATTTAAATAAAGTTTTAAAATCCCAGAAATAAAGTAAATCCAGATATTATTGACACATTAGCAAGGTCACAGAATTTACAATGCAATGGAAATAGAGAGGTACTAAAACACTCTGAAACTTGGATTATTTCTTGAATATGGCCACAGGAGCATTACATATTTACTACACTACCTGGAGTATGATCTTCTATAACCATTTGTATTCCCCCTATAAATCTGAGAAAAGCTCTCTCTACAAATGATTAGGGGATTAACTTTCCTTGTGAGTAGGTTCACATTATGCATGGTCAAAGTCATATCACAGACACACATGGAAAAGAACATTTCAAGGGTTATAATTACATTCACATGTTGGCTAATTGGGCCCTCAGGGGCCTAGTTCCTAATTATAAGAGGGTATGCAGGAAAATATCAGTAAAAAAAGTATGTATAGAATGAGTATGAGATTAAGTGGGTTATGCTAGCTGTATAAAAGCCGTAAAACTTGATAGGAAAGGAATGCAGTAGCTTGCCAAGTATCTCTAAACCGTAAATGTTTTTTTGATGTCATTATCAGAAGGAGATGGGAGGAGGCTCTGTTGTTTTAGAGGAAGTCTGCAAGCATCTATTGTGGCCTCAAGTGGTATTTTTACATAGCTCTAAGAAAATCAAGTAATGATTGAGCCATTTGACAAAGAAATGGAAAAAAAGAAGAGAAACTTTACAACAACTTTGAGATCGAAAGAAGGTGAAAGTAACCTAAAGAACGGAGGAAGAAGAGGGTCCCACACTCACGTATGTCACAGAGACCTATTAACCAGAAATGAAATACTCTAAAACCTCTAGATATTCATTAATTAAAATTGCATAAGCCTTAATGACACTGTTTATTAGTTTAGCTAAGGGCAGAATTTTTATCTCTCATAATTGAAAACTATAGTTTATTACCTTGATTAGACACTAAGTAAAATATACAGGCTTTACTTTTTGCTCCATGTCTCTCAGAGGGAAATGCCTATAAGAATAAATTAAAGAACTTTTACAAGGTTGTAATTTATTTTATTTCCCATCAAATGGTATCCTTTGCACATATCTATAAAAGTCTCACTGTTTATAGTGGATGTATATGTAATATTACATTACACCTCATAAGAGAAACTGGCAGGAACCCTGAAGCTGAATAAGAACAAGATTGTCTTTATCTCTTAAACCTGTCATTTTAATTTTCCACTCTAGACTATGCTGTATAAGTAGCCTGACTTAAGTTCCTGGTGACTGTTAGACCACATTCTCACAACATTTTGAATTTAGTACCTAATCAAATTGCTTTCCATCTTCTTGTCTTGATTAATACGAACGGGTATATTTGTGAGTGTACCCAAAGGAATACAGTATTTTACAGCATTCTAAATCCTGTTTTTCTATTTATGATGTGGCCAGTGCAGCAGCACCATTAAAAATAATTTAAAATGGAATGCAGAAAAATTGAAATGACAATCCTAGCATTCTACAGTCTTGAACAACCCCTCTGAAGCTCCACAAGTTGTGGCAGCATGAAACTGCAGTGAATGAGTCAGGTTTTCAGGCTTCTCATGAAGTTGGAATAAAATGCCCACAAGAAAAAAAACATAATTTTTTTTTTGTCTGTAAGTAGCCAAGTTGTAATCATATAACACTGCACTTCTAAATAGTTATAAGAGTACTTGTTGAGTCAGCCAGTGCCGGGAGGGCATGAGGTGGTGAGAAGGGGAGGTGAAGAGCAATTGTTGCCTCAGCAAGAAAACGTTTAATTAGACACATTCCTCCCATGGTATATTAGCAAGTTTTCATGCAACAACATAAATATTGACAGGGTGTCTGTGGTGACATAGAAATCTACACTACAGCATCCTCTAACACAGCTGTAAGACTGATGCTGTCAGCTTGGGGTTCTGGGATAAAGAACATGTTTCTCATTTAATCATATATATACCAAGACAGATTATTTTGCAGTAATCTTGATAATGTGAATAGTTTTGCTGTCTTCAGGCTTCTGACCTAACCTGCCTGAGATGACTGGAAGAAGTGAAATCTTAGTCATTTTTTAGGCCATTTTTGCATTTGGGAAACCAACATCTTCTAGTGCTTCTGACTTGACATTTTCATCATATTCATAATTGATAGGGACATTTTATAGTCACGAGGTTTCAAATAATTGTTAAAAGCAAAAAGCTCAAGTCTGCCTCCTGAACATAAACTAAGGGAAATCAGTGTTAATGTCAATTTCCTTTCTGAGAACATGGAGATATGAAGGTTGCTGTGATGCATAAAGGAGCAGTTAGGAATATTGTTGAGGTTGAGACTGTTGCCTCTTGAGAGGAAAAGAAGTGTTTAAGTAGGATTCTTGATGTATGTTCCAAACACAAACAAAAGTGAAAACAGATTATGTGTTCCCTCCTTGAAAAACAAAAAAGAATCAGAGAATGAGAACTCCAAACTGAAGTAGATTAATTATGATAAGCTGTAGGTTATAACCCTGAAACACTTACAAGGTAACTAGGTTTAAATAGCAAGGGTGGTAAAACTCCCTTTATTGCTAGGGAATGACTAAGGCAGGAAATCTGATGACAATGCTGTTCAGAGCCCTTTTTTGAATACAGATGCAGTTTCTTGCAAAAGGATTCAATAGAATACTGCTGAGTAAAGTTATAAATATTGACCAAGAGCACATTAAAAATTATCAAAATAGAATTAAAATTTACATATGCATTATGAAACAATCTCTTAATTTTTATCCATAGTACCTTTGCTTTAAGATTTTGAGTTTTTAAGTTTTATACATGGATAACAGTCCTGCTAGAAACAATTATAAAATAGCTGACGAAATTTTGAAAATCACTGAAGTAATAGTAAGAAGGGAAAAACCTACTAGTCGGTAAACATACTAACGGACATTAAATAAACATTTTGTGATAGAAAAAGCTATCTATGGACAAAATAAGCCACATTATAGCAAAAGAGGGATTCTCTGTAAAACAGTCAGGAGACAAATAGACCAAAAATGTTCCATTCAAACTCGGTGGTCACTTAGTGAGAAAGGTCAGAACTACCCCTTCAAGACATGGTGTTGGAGTAATGAGGTAGAACTCATATACTGTCACCACTATGTGAAAAAAACCCCACATCTAGAGAGAGGCAATTTTTAGCAAGTTATTTTGCCAATCGAGGAGAATTACCACTGGGTGACTGGATGTCAGTCATGGTTTCAGTTTGTTTTGTTCTTCAAAGGGCCCTGGAGTTCAAAATTCCCTTACTGAACCCCAGCTAGCTAATAGAAGTGGTGAAGCTGGCAGAACACAGACACTAAGACACAGGAAGTGTTCTGTCCAATTTCCACAGCAAATGAATGAAGTCTGTGAGGGAGAAAGCCAAGGACGAGTTTAATCTTTTGAGTCAGGTGTTCAAGTCATAAAAGCTGTATTTTCCTGTTTTCTACCTGTGCAATAGGCACAAGAATGGCCTCTCACAACTTTTCTTTCTTTTTGTTCACATTCTAACATTTTTCACATCTTACCTCACGGATGTACAGTTTCTAATATTCATGGTGTAAAAATGAGAAATTTTGGATTTTCTGATAACTCCTTGAAATCAGCCAAACATCTACTTTGTTTGTGTACCATCACTACATCACTATCTGAGAATAAGATAAGGTGCTTGTACAGCCAAGCACTCTACCTACAATGCATATTTTTTCCCTGGTAGCAAGAAGAATCAATATAGCATTCAAAGGAAATTGTTCTAATAGCACACCATAGAAAACTTTTACATGGTTATATTAGTCTAATGTTATTCGAATGGATTAAGTTCTTACTTCTCCATAAAGGAAACTAATGATAGCTAGTGAGTCATGAAAGAATTAGATATCTTATTCAGTACTGTTATCTCTGCAGATGGTAATGTTAAAACAACTTTTTTTTGTTCACAGAGAAAAATCCAGAGAGAAGAATGTGGGTCTTCTTGGTAGAGACTGTCCAGGGTAACTCTGTTTTGAGGGCTGGCTAAGACCACTTACATAAAGGGAAAAGTAGACCACTCCCAGCAGCCGACCAATTGCCAAGGTGACCACTTTTCACAAGATTCTGCCTTATTCATCCAGATTTTCTTGAACTACTTTGTGAAAAATTTGATCACCTTTCCTTAACAAGTACACTCTCAACTATAACACGAAATAACGCCAAGATTTTAATGAAAGAAAGCAGATTGTTATATTTCTAGCAAATGGTTTAGTTGAAAAAGAAGCAATATGTTATGATAGCAATTCATGCAAACACTGAAGGGGTTAATTAGGTAAACCAGTTTTTAACAATTACAAAGGAAAATTGGAAACTGCCAATGCTGGGGATGTTTTGTAATACAGACATCAGCTAGATAATTTCCAGCTGTGTTTGCCCGACTCCTTTTGTCACCCAGAAAGTCACACAAATACAGTACATAAAAGTTAGTCTGAATTGATCAGATGGAAGGATAGTCATGTCTCTTCAGTGACATCAGTAATGTGCATACCATAGTTCTCTGGGCATTGATATTATGAATGTACTGCTCTGTTGAATAAAGATATACATCCAGCTTAATTTCCAGTTGTAGGGAGTGATAAAGCCAGGCAATTAAGAGTTGAGTTTTCTGCACAGCTAGGTCAGTTATGATTTCCCTATTCACTCCTCCTTCCTGGATTTTTTTGTTCTCTGCTTTCTGAAGACCCTGTTTCAGTTTCACTAATTGAAAAGCAAGGTATATATATCCCTATTATCAATGCTCCTCAGGGATAGGAGCCTTGTAAAGGTATTGCACAATTTGTTCCACTACACAGAGTCTGCTATCCACCGTGGGCCTTGAAGAGAGTGCCAGTTCACAATCCTAAATTAATACTTATGTATCAAGAGGCAGATTTATATTCTTTACTGTGAAATAATGTAGTTCTTCCCTTAAAAGACTTTTTCAGTGGATATGCTGATGTAACCTGAATGTAGTCTGAGTGTCACCACTCTTATATACCTGTATATGCAGTTCTATGAAAAAAACACATCAGCAAATGCACAGTAAATAACAGGCCTGAAATACCACAAATCTGCATTATATTCATAAGCAATTTCAACTCTATTTGCTTAGTTTTTCAGAATATTTTGGTACAATACAATATATTGAACAGTTTATCTGTAGGAAGCTATAGAATGCATAATATTTTCCCTTCTGTCTCTGGATTGGGAAATACAGGAATAACTCCATTCTTCTGTTCCTATAGTCCAAATGATTAAGTCCAGGTCTATCAGTTCAGATTTAAAGCTCTGGTTAATTTTAAAATATTTCGCTGGTATCAGGTTACCCTTCCATTTTTTATACCAGCCTGCAGAGGCAAGTTACTGTTCTCATGTGGTCTACAGTGTGATATTAATTTATGGAGACTTCATAAAGCAGGCAAGACCTGTATTCAGAGGAGGGAGATTTACAGCATTATTTACCATTATATTTACCACAAAGGTATCTCATGTTAGGTATCAATTGGTTTCCCACCTCTGTGAAAGCATGAGAACAGAGTACAATAATGCGAAGTGTGCTAAAACACTGAGGCTTCGAAAAGACAGGCTCATTTTCAGCTAAACTTTTTCCTGGAGGAACAGACAAACAGGTACTTGTAAAAATCTTGGTTTTCATAATAATGAAGTTTTAAAGAAAATTATTTTTAAAAAAGACTTTGAAGTAATTTTAACAGATCTTACAGTATCTCTTTTTTAATAGAAGATATTTTTTATTTTGGTTCTAAATTACTCATTCTATGACAAAAAAACTAAAGTCAGACCTTAAGAATAAAAAAACATGTTTGGTCATACCTAGAAAAGATCAGAGAAAGACTTGGACACCTGAGCCTGTTTAAAGTAGTTCTATTTCTCATAAGGAAACATCAAAGTCCATCATAATCGGATAGAGAGGAGAACTTTCACCTCATGGAGCTCATGAGGAAAATGGAAGAATTAGTCATTTATAACTCATGGTAGAGAACAGAAAGAATATGAGCAGACAGCAATTTAAATACTCTCTACCTATGTCTGCAAAACAAGTCTTCACCTTCACCAAGAAGCATATAGACTTGCCATAGAGGAATAGACCTTAGAATTCCTTAAAGTTGTCAAAACACTGTAATTATTTTCATAAATTATGAAGAAAGAAAAAATCCTTCAGAATAAAGGGATTAATTTTTTTTCTAGCCTCACATACAACTCACTGCTGACCTGATCCGTTACTCCATCCTCAATTAGTCTCAACAGAATACTTTATAAACTGAGCTCAGTAAAGCACAGTTCTTTTGGTTTAAAAGGGGTTAGGAGGTCAACAGGGTCATTCTTTCAGCCTTAGTGCTACATTTTAAATAGAAAGGAATATTTTCATGTCTTTCCCTATTGAAATTTCTCATTTATGGGGTTATTTTTATAGGATAGTGGTACATGATATTTAACCAGAAATTGTAGCTCAGATTCTAGTAGAATATTATGTAGTTTGTATTAATACTCAGTACTCAGCAGCTGTCACCTATAATTCAAGTCTTTTAATCCTGATTTATTCTATTCTAGAAAAAAATTGAAATAGAAGTGTAAGTTTATAAAGGTATTTGCTAGTATCTCTTAGACATTTTCTTTCTCTTCCTGTGTATAAAACAACTTTCTACAGTGCACATGTGCTGTTAAAGGCTGCTCTTGCTGTATGCTTTATGAAGTGGTAAGATATATTCTTTATACTTGCTTAAATATTTCTAATAGAAAACACATTTTCAGTTTGTAAATGCTTTAAAAATGTACTTAAATTAAATATTACTGGTGAGATATGTGTGAAATACCTGAAGAAAATCAGGTTAGGGCAAACTATTAACTGTCTATCCATGGAATAATAGAAATAATTAAGAGACATTTTTTCCACCATGCATTCAAGGTCTTTGGAGTACCCAGCATAATTTCTCTTACACAAGGGGAAAATCAGGTCCTGGAGCATATGGTGTCTCACACCTTCTTAAACTTGGAAGCCTGGTGGACACTGATGGGATGACTTTCTGCAGAATCCCACACTCTTATTCTCCGTTACTCCTCTACAAATACTGGAGCGTCTTTCCTATGAATAGTCTGTGTTCAGATCTCCCCTTTGCTAGAATCTTTACATGAGAGCTGCCCTTAAGGAGCATATACAGGGTCCCTTGGGTTAATGGGGGGTGGTGACGGGGAGACATACTGAGGGTCTTGGTTTTAAATTATAGTATGTGTAGAGGTGGTTTTGCTTCTAAAAGAAGGCTCTACAGCAGTGATAGCTCTAATTTAATTTTAAAAGTAATAAAATTGTACCGAAGATTTTAAGGATTCAAGCTGTTATAAATTTGGCCTTAGAACATATTAGTACAGAAGATCGTCATCAGTTTATTAAAACTCAAAAGTCAGATACAGAGGGACACAGGTAACTCAGTTCCCCTTAGCACAAATATTCAAAGTGCGAATGGATACGGACAAAGTCTGTTCTGCCCATGGGGTCTCTGCACAGTCACCCTTCCTGCCAGAGATCTGATGTTGTGATGTCTGATTCCTGCCCTTATCAGGAGCAGTGGGGAAGCAAACTAAAGTCTTAAGGGAGTTCTGGTTGGTGCTCGCGACCCCCAATGAGCTCAGCGACTGCAGCAGCTGAAGCAGAGCTGGGATAATTAACATGCCTCCCCTCAGAGGTGTGGTGCTGGAATAGGAGTGACAAAGCAACAGGTATGGTGTGATTAATGAGCAAAATGGGCTGCAGAATTAGGCAGCCTGTCCATTCATAAGGATACCTCATTATATTCATACATGTGTGTAAATACATGCTTTATAGGCCTAATATTTCAATTCTTATAGCTTGTTACTCATACTATAATTAACCCCAGAACTTTTTTTTCTTAATTTAGCTTGCTTCTTATGCAGTTGTCATTATTTTTTAACTACTAGGAAGCCAACCATCTGACATTTCAATTTAAATCAGGCTTGCCATTCATTTTTAATAACATTTATGAATCTCTGAGGTAGAAGGAATCCATATACAGTTTTAGAAAAACAAAATCAGCAGGAATTAGAAAATCCTTACCAATGCTTTGAGCTTTTTTCTGAAGAAAAGATAAAAAAAACAAAGGAGTGCTGACAGTTATTTTCTATGTACTTCTCTGGTCATGAGCATTTCTAATTTATAAGGGCTTCTAAAAAAGAAACATCTTTCTAAAACCCTTAGGCCTTCAAAATTATTTGTGATCCTGGCATTTCTCCATTTCACTATATCTGTCTGTCCATCTTCCAGCTCAACTGGAAAAATGAAATGTGTGGGTGATAGAAAAATAATTCAGTTCCTTATCCTTCCACAGGTAACTCAGAAACAGGTTAATTGTAATTCATTATACACAGGTGATAAGCTGAAATAAGTGGGTTTGAGATTCTGAAGTCCTATGCACTTCCTTTCTTGCTTAGCTTTTACTTAGATGCCTTAAACAGATATCAAAGTATTATTATAAGAGCTAGTCAAGTACAACTTAATAAGATTTTCTGTTACTTTCCAAAGAGAAAAAAGTTTTTCTTGTAATACAAAGAATAATTGTCCTTTTTATTAATTTAATATATTTTTAATAATAAATTAAAATAAATAATTCAAATTCTAATATAATTTTTCACTTCCCAAAAGTAAGTTATTTTCCAGTTTTGCTGGAGAAGTATCTCTGCTGCAATTGGTGGTGATGCTATTCTACCTTTCAAGAGATATCCTCCTTTTAAAATAGAGCACTCTTAAAATGGCTACTATTGCTAATGCTCACTGTTGAGAAGAATATTAACACCTCCACAGCACCTATTTGTCAAGTCACCATCATCTATTAATTCAAGTCCTTCTTAAAAACTAGTTCGGTAGCATAGAAAAGTGGGTAAATATCAATTAAGAGTGGATTATAATGGATGTATCAAACCCTGCCTAAGTAATTATATAATCTTTTCTGTGTAAGCCTTGACCCTACTTGAACTAACAATGTGGTAATGGACAAGAAATGATGGCTTTCAAGAAATTTCTACAATCAGTGATTTTACTTGAGCATGATTATCCTTCCTCTTTTACATGAGCACTGAATACAATATCTTACTAAGCAGAACAAAGTTTACCTATTTTATCTTGTTAGGAATGAAGAAATATATTTTTATTAATGAGGGACAAAGTCAGTTCTTCAAACATGGTGTGTTAGAAAAATCTTTCATTGTTCAAATGGCCTTCACTTCTGCAATATTTTCTTATGCCTAATTAGAGTCTTTAGAACTAAAATAATTATTCTCAAAATATTCTTTTCTCACCTGCAATCACTAATGGCACATTTAGGTGCTATAATACTATTAATGTAATACCATGGGAAGTCGTCTGCAGTCAAGCTACAGCACAAATGGAAATCTTGGTAACACAGGAAATGATCAAATATGCCTTATGGAGTTTAGTCATAATGACTATTTCTGATATGCATTCTGATAACTAAATACTAAGATGCTTTGCATAATCTCTTCAAAATTCAGCAGTGGAGCGAATTTCAGAAAGAAATTAATAGCTTGGGAGCTATTCACCCTCTGCTTCTTTATGGCCTTGAAACCTTCAACAATTCTAGGAACCCACAGGAAAGCTTCAGCCAGTTTGCCCTCTGCTTTTCATGGGTGTCTTGTTGGCAGATAACAGACGAGAATTACTTGAATCATGTATCAAATGCATACAGCATTTCCAATATTTCCCTCTGAAGTATAGAAATAAACATTACAGAATTTCAAATTACATTTGATGAATGTAAGCATTTTGGGGAACAATAGCTCACTAACTTTACATTTTATTGAAGATCTGTGGATAAGTACTCCTGGGCTAGCAGAAGTAGGAAAAACCACAGAACCTGCTGTGGGAAATCTGAGAATTCTCTGTGACTTGCTGTTTACATTATGCTATCATATAAATGCAGTGCACAGTGGTAGACACATTACTAAGTGTATATAGATTAAAAAGCCAGAAATCTTACAGCTGCATTGCAAGAGACACATACAGATGTAAAAGAGGGAGAGAACATCTCTATCTATCACTTTAACTAGGCAAACAGTCAAACTGTTACAAAATGCTAATTTACTCCATTAATTGCAATGTTTCTAACAGAAATAAGTAAATAAATAATATATAAAAAATCTTTTGCCATTACATATAAAAGGGCATCTGTTTTACTTTTTATGTGATTTACAAAATTGTGTGAACAAAGGTTTTTTGTTTGGTTGGGTTTTAAATTTATTATTAAGAAAACTTACTAGAGAGCCAATGCAATTTCAGGAAATGTATTTGTCTCAGGGCATAAAAAGAAAGGAATAGATTAGACCAATGGCTTGTATACAGAAGGTAATGCTGGGGACTATGACTGCACTGATTTCCCCCCCTCTAAACTTTACTATGGTTTTTTGATGTTGTGTTATGTTGGTTTTGGTTTTTTTTTTTAAAATTATGAATGACAGAATAACAAAATAGTGTTAACTACTCTTAGCAGGTTTGGGAGTCTTTGGGTATGTGTTTTTGGGCTTTAGGATAAAATTTCTGTAGACTGTTTTAAGCTATCGATCTTTTCCTTTCCTTGTCTCCACAAATGTATGGCAAAGTGCCCTATGAAGCCTGGGCTGGAAGAAGGGTTATAAACAAGAGCCCGTGGGCTGTGTTTGCAGGATAACATTGGCAGTGTTGAGATACTTTCTGCTTCAGCACGATTTTCCACACCAAGGGCCTATCATTTTCCTGTAGCCTTTAAAATCTCAAAGGAGGAAGAGATACAGTGGACAATAAATCCAGACTAAAAGATGTATTTAAGTGAGGTATTTACATCTCTAGTGTAAATTTAGCAAAGACCACCAAAGCAATTTCTCAACAGCTGCAGTGGTAATGTCTCTCCTCATGACTCTGACCTGGATGCTCCCTTACAACTGTTGTAGTTAAACGGAACAAATCTGGAAGATGTGGTAGAGAAATATAACCTACTTATGGAGGAAGAAATACATATATATCTGATATTAACCAAAAAAATACACATGGACTCTTGACCTTCAGAGGAAAATCGCATTACTTTCCTTGTTCAAATAATAAAAAGAGGCTAAAACAATCATAAATGTACTTTTTAATAGCTCTTCAAAGAAACTACTTCTATTTTGTCTGAAAAAAAATCTTAGGTTAAAATCATATTAAAAAATATAATTATTTTTCAAAGTTGACTGCCTATTTGTGCAGGAAAATAGACATTTTTATAATTATTTAACTTAATTAACTGCTGGTTGGTGCTCTCACAACACAGCTGGCTCACTGTCTGATCCCTCACCACAGACGTGCAAAGGATATGTGTCTCACTAGGAAGAAAAAGAGTCAAAAAGTAAGAAGGATACAACCAGCTACTCAGATATTGAATAATGTGGTCAGAAGACACAGGAAAGCTCAGGAGTACGCTGTTCTACAGCCCAAGAAATTAAATAATTGTTTTAAAACTTTCTCAATTTTATCTGAGGGTTATTAGTTTTGAATTTTTACGTATATCCAGTTTGCCCATGGCCTGGGTTGCCCTTGTTAATAACAGTCAACAACAGTTCATGAACCACTGAGCCCAGGGCTTGCACACAGACAGAGGGCATTGTAGTACATATATCTGAAATCCAGAATAAATACAAAATAATAAATTAACAGCAAATGTCTGGCATCTTGGCTCTCAGGCCATTCTGGAATATATGAGACTGTAGTCATAATTAGGCACAGGAAATGACATGAAACAAAACCATTGCCAGCCTTACAGCAGGTTTCTAATCTCTTTTAAAACCCAATAAAATTGTTTTTACTGTAATCGTCTGTACCATGCTCAATACAAAACTTACTAAGCACACCTTAGTATTACCTCAGTGTAACACAAATCAATGGCATCTGCCAGGACCTTAAAGTCTTGCAATGAAACTTTACATTACCTTTCAAGGGAGATAGAATAAAAGAAGTAGAAAGCAGACTGCTAACTGTAAGAAAAAAACAAACCAGACCATTCCATACAGTTATTTCAACCTTTTTCATGGATTCATACTGACTGATAACACTCAGCCTTCAGGGTCTGGCAAGCATTACTTTGGGCTCTCAGATCAATGTAAAAATTCAAAGAAACTTGAAGCCCCAAAATATTTCATTGTCTGTCTGAACTAGACACAAACACAAAAGCCCAACATCTGGGCTGAGCCAAAGCATTCAGGGAAAATGTAGGCTCTTCTCATCACTGAGACTGGACTAGATTAAGAGGCAGAGTCGCTGTGTTGCCGGCAGAAACATATCTATGTACATGAGAGTTCTGTGCTTGCTCATAGAGCTGACAGCACATCCCAGCAAACTTCCTGTGGTACCAGCACATTTGTCCGCGGCAGGATCGCAGTGTCACTGCCTGGCTCACTAATCACCTGTGTGACAACATGCCTCAATTACAAGCCCTTATAAATAAATAACAAGTCAATCTGACAACTCACTAGCTGATTGAGATGAAAAATATGTTGAGCTTTGTGAATTTTTAATCTGAATTTCGAAGTATAACACATTACAACGATAAATATTTATAAAACACCCAAACCACTTTCCACACGATCTAATTTATATTTAAAATATCTTTAAAATATATCTGAATTCAATGAGGTTTACTTACAGTATATGAAAAGAAAATGGAATAAAGTTAACAGATCCCACTGCAACTGAATTTTGTTGTGCCTGGCCATGGGGAATGCCTTCTGGGTTTCTGAGGTAAAACAACAACCCTCCTTAGACAGGTAGGGAGCCCCCAGCAAATCTTTTGCTTGAAGAACTGTTTTGCACAGCCGTGTAACAAGGCTCTCAGTGGACCTTTGGCGAGCATTCACCACAGACTGCGTCGGGAACCAGGGGGTGTAACAGGTTCCCATCACCCCCAACAGAATCTTGGCTTTCTCTTTTTAACAGCAGTACTTGAGGCATGAAAATAGATCCTTTGAAATTATGCTTCAGGAATTAAAAGGTTACATGACTCCAGCTGATTCCAGCCTAGCACACAAAATATTTTTTTGACTCTGTGATTGTTACACATGTACTATTCATACCTAACCGTGTTCCTTGGAATTTGATAGTTTCTTTGTATGGGAAGAATTAATTCACTTTAGCTCTGAGGTATCAAGAACTGAATATCACAAGAGAAAATACTTGAAATCTCCTAATCCCTGAGATGAGTTATAGTAGAAAGTATTGGATCAACTTCATTTCTAAAGGGTCAATACCACTTAGAACAAGGACAAGCGGTACAGCCTAATCAATGTTTGAAGCCCCTCATGTAATTAATGATTTCAAGTACTGCTTTCTGTGTTTTTTCTAGTTAGTTTTTATGAACTTTGCTAAAAATGTTTTATGTGTTTTGCATTTAAATGATATTTTTAACCACAATGTTCCTAACTGCAGCTTCTTTTGACTGAATCTTTCTTAACAGCAACATCTGTATTTTATAAACAGAAATCTGACCACCCATTGCAAATAGAAAGTGCATTGAAGAGCCTGTCCAAATCCAGGCTAAAAAAAATAAAATTAGAAATAAACAGAAAATAGAGCTGGAAAGAACCTTGAGAGGTCACCTCATCCATTCCCTCTGCCCCAAGGCAGAATGAGTTATACCTAAAACATTCCTGACAGATGTTTGTCTAACCTGTTTTTTAAAACGTTCTGTGACAGAGATCTCATATACTCCCCAAATAGTCTATTCTAATGTTTTACACTTCCTTTAGCAGGGAACCATTTTTTGTTTTGTTCTTCGCCTTTGCTTTTTTTCTATATTATCTAATTTAAATCTTCATTGCTATAATTTAAACTTATTATTTTCTGTCCTGTCCACCATGGATATGAGGCAGAGATAATTCCCATGCTTCGTGCAGCAGAGTTTTGCCTGTTTGAAAAGTGGTAAACTAGAGGAGGAGTTAAGAACACTAAAAATAGCCTCCAGCATAGTAAGTGACCAGTAGGGGAAAAGTGGATACAAATATGGAATGCATTGGAAGGGAGCCCAAACAGGCAAGCGAGCCATAATGATCTGATAATTTGGCTAGACAGAAGGGAACTTGAATAAAAATTGCACATATGTGCTTCATATTGAATACCCACAAAAGATATGCGTGATTTCTGGCACACTGCATCACAAGCTATGTAGTTTAGCAGTAATTAGCTGTAAACACTGGTGCAAAACGTTAAAGGATGAGGTTTGTCCTGGAGTTTCTTTTGGAATGTTTCTGTGTTTAGACGACTAGGAAGAAAAATGTTCCTCAATTTCTAAGAATTATAGAAACCAAAAACAAGTAAAGCTAAAAATATATGAGCTTGAGGCAAAAGGTGGAAATTAAGGTGTCTCTAAATTCTAAAGAAAGGAAGGTCATTGAGTTGAAATTCAGTCAAAAAATAGCTTCAGAGATACCGTACTAAAAATAAAATGCTGTTCTGCAAAGGTTGATTTTATTGCTTCCTAAGGACAATAATAAATAATAAAACTTTCAGAAAAATACTCACAAACCAATAGCTTCTCCAATAGCAGAAGAACAAATGCATAGTAAAAACCCCAAAGTATGACAAATACGAAAGGATTTCAGAGAATTTTCAAAGTTTTACTGCAAGCATCAGATTCAAGATTGCATTTACCACACTGCAAATAGCTAGAAGTTGGGCTCAGTTGGTCTTCAAGAAACTCAAGCTTTTGGGAAGAACCACAGTATGTAAAGCCCAAGAGATAATTTCAGAATGTAGAGATGGAAACTATGAAAACCAGCACATGTTATTTTGTGCTAGTGCAGATAAATTAGCAGGAAACTGTGTGAATAAAACTCATCACATCCTTAAAGCTGATTCCTTTGACAAGGTTGTTTTATCATCTTAAAAAATGGAAATACCCCACTCTGCCATGAACTCTTTGTAAAAACACTTTCTTAATTGCTTTCTTTACTGATAATTTTTCTACATTTTATTGTTGGCAATTAAAAACACTTTCTGTCTTCTTGCAAGGTGAATAAAAATTAAATATTCATTTAAATAATCTCCATGCTTATGTTCAATAATCCAAATCTAAAATATTATTAATGTGTTAAATTATTAAGCATAAATTACAAGGCTAAAGCTTTCAACTTGCAGAAGTCTCCAGGGCAAGTCATGGCCCTGTCTGTTAATTCATTTTTACAAACACAATCTAAAGCTGCGGCCACTGAATGTATACACATACAAAGTATTTATAGGGAAAAGACCCTCAGCAATCATGCATTTTACAATTTTTTTTCTTTTCTTGGACCTAAATTTCATTCAATAATGATAAATTCCTATCAGCAACCTTCCCTTGCCATAACAGAGAGGTGTTTGATGCTTTTAATCTTCATTGCATTCTCTTTATTCTCCACTAGTTCCATATGAGAGGATTTAGAATAAGAATTTGGATGGATCCAGCCTGCAGTATCCTGTGGTTCCTGTGTACAGGATCCAGCTGAGTCTTCTGGAAAGGAAAAGAGGCCTCACTGCCTCCCTGTGTGTCTCTACAGAAGGCTGTGCAGAGACCTTGATTATTCTGCCTTCCTGTAGATACAATGAATTTTCATTGAAAATGTGTCACTTTTCTGGTGCACACGGGGAAGTTCATGTTTCAGTGTGTCACATTAGCATCTTCCCTGTAATGGAGCTGGCCAGATACTAGGAAAACATATATATTATATGTTTTAATTTACAGCAAACACAGCTTTCAAAGTCCTGGATGCTTTTAAGTCAGCTGATTTAACCAATCATAAAGTCTAAAGACCAAATGTGGAATCAGTCACTATGAGAAGCAAATACAACAAATAAAATATTAATTTGACTAATTCTGGTGTGTATTTTCCTCTCTGCACTGCATGGTAATGGGATTTACAAATACATATCAAGGCAAGAACAAACATAAAAACTATTGATTTATGTGATGCCACTGAGCACAAAAGCACTACAGAGTATAGTGAGTATAAAATACAGACAGAGATAAAAGAGCTATTACAATAAGGAAACTGATAGCAAAGGACAAGCAGGCAAAACACTCCTTTTCCATCAAGCCTTAATGGGATGATTGCATTCACTAGCTTTTCCAAATACTGATTTTCACTTACTATAAGCCTTGGGGATATTCATCAAAAAGTGTTTCCAGTAATTAGAACTTTGTGAAGAATTAAAACATTGACAGTACTGAGCAGCAATGAAAACAAAATTCTAAGGTTGATTCCTGAGTGTTCACAAGCTGAAATATGAACTTGAGCAAGCAGTCAGCTCCTTGGCAATGTCTCAACACATGCTACTTCAATGAATCATTGCATTTGAACATGTAGGTGTATTTCTCTTAAGCAAATGATCAAAAATATTCCTGCTTAATTTATGATCTGAATATATTTTTCCATCCAAATATTCAAGTTTCAAGATCTGTCCTGGTAAAATTCTTGTATCCACATACTCTAAATGATAGAAAGGACTGAGCTAAATATGAAAAATAAGGCTCTTGGTATTAAAATAGCAAAATGGGGGAAATACCACAAAACCAAAAGTACTCTGTTCATAAAATTCAGACTTCACCAGCACTAAGAAATAAATTAATTTCACATCATATCCTCACAGTCCTTTCTTTTTTTGCATCATCCATGTAAACATGCTGGTGAAGGGAAAAAAATGTCATTAAAACAGTCTGTCTGGTTACCTGGGTCAAGCTATTACAAGTTTTATGGTGTGAGCTTTAGTATCAATGACTGTTTTCTATTTCTATTTCCTTTTCCCTTGATTCCCTTCTCTGATTTGTCTTGACCTGAATTGTTTTGTTGGCTTCTCTGAGGGCACCCGGGAGGTTGCACTCTGAGGTGTTTCATTCTGCAGAGCCGAGCGCCAGGCAGCCCCTGCTGCCCACAGCAACCTGCAAACAGTTTCTGGCAGGAATGGACTTACAAGAGAATATGGGAAAACTGGTACTGCTGCAGCATTTCCTAGGCGTAATTAGCTATCTGCCATATAAATTGTTCTTAGGTTTTGTGTGCAAAAATAATATAATAAAAATATAACTTTCCCGAGTGTCCTGCTCTCAGTGTCCTTCTCAACGTGTAGCTGATCTCCCTGGAGAACTCAGAGCAGAGAAGTGCTTGAGGTAGAAATGGAGTGAGGTAGGGAGTGGAAAGGGGAAAGCACTCTGTGCTTAGTCTTGTCCTTGTCAAGCACAGGGTTCTCTGGAAGAAATGCTCCTGTTTAGAGGGGTTATTCAATAGTCAGCCCTGAACAGGTTGGTATTTGGTCATTTTTACCCTTTTCTGGCAAGTCACCAGTGCTCTTGCTTGAATCTGGGTCCAACAAGCCACTGAATGTTCTGGATTTTAGGCAAGAGCCTGATCAGATTTTCATCTGTCACTTTTGCTGTCCCGTCTTGAGGCTGTGGGTGTGGGTGTTAGGGGATGTCTTCAGGCAGAACAGAGACCACTGACATATTAAGGGGAGTTTGGAAAGGGTAGAAATCAGTCTGGGAGGTGAAATGGACAGTAGGTCCCCAAGAGAGATCATGGTTGGATGCTTTCTGATCCTCATTTTTGCACAGGGGTGTCCAGGCCATGATGCTCAAAATATTTAAGAGCAGAGTCCCAGGGAGGTGTCAGGAAGCCTTGCAAAGGTAGCAGAGCTGACCACAAGAAATCTCAGGCTGTAGCTTCCAGGTGTTAGCAAACTGGGGTGCACAGAAAGGGATAAGATCAGAGAAATCTCTAATGAAGATATCTCCCCTGAAGTGCAAACATACTGTCTTTAACCTTTGCTGTTCTATTTCACATGGCACCTCTACCTCTGCAGGTGACTAGAGAAAAAATACACGCTGCCAAATCAATAACTGGGAGAGAAAAAAAGGGGAAAGCTTTTGGTAATGGCAGCTACCAAAAGCAGCAAGCTGCTAAGGCTGTCCATATCTCACTCACTAGCTTATTGTAGACCAGAATTTCAGCAGCTTTGCTGAGCATTTTGTGCTTCATGCCAGCTAAATGACACAGACTGTAGATTTCCGACCCTTCACAAGATTAATGGGCTTTAAACTTGAGGTGAAACACGTTCTAACAGGGTGCTTATGTCAAAAAGTACCCTGTAACTTTTATTTTGAGCAGTATTAATCCTACAGGCTGTTACATGCTCGCTCCTTCATCCCTGTAATGAAAATAACCCGCCTCTCTTTCGGCACTTGGATTAGATCTTCCTGGTGTTTATAAAAGATAACAGAGGTCTCTTTAGGACCCTACGGATAGCTCAGCAACATTAACAATAGTCTGTCTTTATTTCAGTGCTCTTAGAAGCTTATGGTTTGGGGTCAGCTGAGGCAAATTGGCAGAGCCTAACCAGTTCTCAGTTGGCATAATTTCTACCTTGGCAACATTTGTTTAAAAAAAGGGCTCAAACAAAGAAACTCCTATATTTGCTTAAATTGCTTTAGATTTTTCTTATTGTGATTGAAAATGACTGACAATCTGGAGGGACAAGCTGCCCTGACTTAAACATTTCTCTTTAATACAAAGCTGCTAGAAATATACTTGTTATGAATCTTTTCTCATAAATTTCACTTACTAATTTATGTGCTGATGAGTTTTGTAGCTTGGAAGTCATGACTGCTTCAGCGCTATGGTGTGATGAACAGGAAATAAATGCTTTGCTTTATGCTGATGGATTCTGAGAGTTGGAGCCGGACAGATTTAAATCAATTTGTGATAATGACATTGTATACCAACACATGATCTGGAGTACGCATAAATATAGAAGAGAAACAATTAAGGACCAGCTGGGGATACAGACACAAAGAATTCTAAAGTAGTAGGCTTTTAAGCCATCAAAACTGCAGGATTAGTGGGTTAGGGATTAATATGAATCCTTTTGGGTTATATATGAACTCTTGGGATCAATTTCTATTCCAAATAGTTTACATCCTTTCTAAAAATATATAAACTAATACTCTAAACTTCACACATGTGTACACTGACAAGGGCACAAGGGAGCCTTCCTTCTTCAGGTAAAAGCTAGTGACAACCTAAGAAGGTTCTGAGCCGGTATTTTCACACTGAACTTCAAAATGAAGCAGAAATGGGATTCAGAAAGCAACCAGCACTGAGCTCAGTCTCTGTGCTAAGTCACAAACCAGCTAAGCAAACACTAAGAGAAGACAACTGCACCCAAGAGAATGAGTTCTTTGTGCATAGATGTTTCTGTGACTTTCTTTGTTGTGAGGTTTCATAAAGTTTGGCAACTTTATTATAGAAAATAAGTTTATAATATTAAAAAGGTTAAAAAAATTATTAAATAATACTGGTCATTTTGAGGAATTGGAAGCTCCTTTTTTGAGGTCCTATATATTTTCTGCCCTGCAGCACCAGGGACCCAGGCCCTAGACATCTGTTTAACAGATAGATTTGTTGGGAAATGTATTCTATGGTGTCTCCAGATAATATTCCAGTCTGCAGCAGATTTTTTTTGCCTATATCTTCTGTGCTTGCTCCTTCAGGGGGCCATAAAACTAGTTTAGAACCATCTAATTCCACTCAGAGATACTCAGACTGCCCTCTGGAGGCCCCCATCTCCTCTGGGGGCAGTGGTAGGATAGGTGTTTCTAGAGCCTCACTTGTGGCTGGACGCATCAGATTTTTGGGGATCTTGGTTGCAAGACAAACAGCACTAGGCCTAGATTGTTGGCTGCAGCACAACCTGCTTTTCAGTCATTTCCTGCTCCAGGGGGGTTCTGTGTGCACTCTTGTGGCATACCTGAAGCACACCCGAATGCCCAAGGTTAATATACTCTCTCAGAGGCAAGGAAAGATGGAAATAATTATGTGATTTCTGGAGCTGATGCACTTCCTTTTCTGCAAATGGAGAAATTGTTCTTTGTTCCCTGGTCAGGTGAAACTCATTTATAGGGAAAGTCCCCATGGAAGTGGCATCCAATTTGAATCAAGGTTGCCACTCTGTAGTACCATTTTAGCTCTCCTTTTTCCCTCCTGCACCTGCTGCAGGCTTCTCACTTTAATTCTGGGCTGTGAAATCTAGCCATCCTTTTGCCACATGCCTAGTAATTACTGTGGGTGAAGGTTTATTACTGGGTGCACACTGTTTCATATTCCAAGATTTCTAGCAGTTTTTCAACATAGAATTGGAAAATAATTTTTTAACTTTTTACATAGACTTGTCTGCTGTGTAATCAGCAACTAAATTAGACCAAATTAATCTAAGCCAGACTCTGATCTCCAATATTCCTCTACAAGGCTGGAGCAGGTTTTTGGATTACACAAAATTGTATTCTGTGTTTAAATGAAACACAGAATCTGGCCCTTCATGCTCTACCAAACTGATGCAATTAAACTACATCTTCTCTACCTGCTACCATATATTTACATTTAAGGATATCAGCAGAAAATACCGTCAGTGGATACATTCTGGCTGATTCCTAAAAGCACGCGGTAATATAAAATATTTATTTTAGAGAGTGAGATGCTTAATTGTACTCAGACACCTCTGGAATCCACTCTCATTCATTTCTATACGAAAAGCAAACAGACAAAAGTCTGGCTGACAGCTTGCCAACACGCTAATTAACTTTCAGCTGCAGCATTCCCAGTCAGCCTTTGCTCACAACCTACACACCCTGCCAGGAAGCACAAAAACAAAATTCGACTTTAAAATATAGAACTGGACAGAATAGAAAGAGTGGCTTCACAGGAAATGGAAGTGTTCTGCATGCAAACTTAGGTTATACCTTTTTATTATTTATTTAGGGTAGACCTGCATGTAATTCACTCATGGCTCAATAACTCAAATTTTATTATTATTCCTCTTTAATTCAGGAAGTTCAAAGATCTGTTCTTCATCCACATACATAAGTCTCCTCTTTATTGTTTTACTGCTGCATATATTTCTAAATGTGTGCTTTTTGCAGTGGAATGCACTACAAGTGGGAACCTTCAGTTTCCAGCTTTTTAGAGACAAAACCTCATGGCTGAGAAACTCTTTCAGACCCCCTTCACTTTCTAGTGCTTGCTCAAGTGACATTGATGTTTGCTCTGTCTTTTATGTTTTGTAGGCTGTTCAAACTTTGGTCTAGTGTAAGACACAAAACGTTTGCTTATGGGAAAAAGAAGATTCTTAATGTAAATTACAAATTTAATTCATATTTGTCCTCCTTTGTCTTTAACCAAAATTAGCCCCCTCCCACCTCCACATCTGTTCTGCTTCTGGTCTCTTCCCCCCTCCCATATGCTCCCACTCTCTCCTCCCTCCTCCCCCATCTGCTTGAACATCACTAACCCTCCAGGGATCTCTTTTCCTCTCTTTGACTCCCTGCCTATCTCCCAGCTGGGCTTGCCTCTGCTATCTGAAAACAAAATGATAAAAACAATTGTTTATGATGGAGAAAGCAACACACATACTATGTTACTGAACTTCTGCAAATTCCTCTCCTTTTGCTCCACAGAGAAAATAGAAAACATCTCCTTGACTTCTGAACATGATAATATCACTCCACATCTGAGTGTTCTCAGAGGGCTCTGGCCCTTTTAATGGATGTAGTTGAGTCATTGATTAGACAAGCACCCCAAATGTTTTGCTTGCAGTGGGAAGCTTTATTCTTTTGCCTCATTACCATGTCCATCGTGAATAGTGCCAAATAACAAAAGCAGCTCTTAGGTACTGGGTCAGACACTGTTTTCAGTTCCCATCACTTCTGGGAGCTGCAAACACGTCTGAACTGGCTCTGATGGCTGCAGGTCCAGGCGATGATGAAACTGCAGTTGACATCCCGTTGCAAAGGTCTTTGAAAACACCGTGTTTTCCACACTTTCCATTTTACGTGGGTCCTTTGATTGCCCTGCAGTTACACTGCCTTGAAAGTGGTACATCAGAGCAGAGGGTGGTTCTCTGAATATCACTGAAATAATTTTCAATTATTTCACTCCTATTGTCTTTCCCTATACACAGCATAATCACTGTGGCCCACACCTCAGTTGCTCAGCAATAGCTAAGGGAAATTTGGCAAAGCTCTGTGGCATTTTTCAAATATTCTTCCATGGAGCACATTTCAGTGATAAAATTTCAGGAAACATTTTTTGGTGTTATGTAGCTTAAAGCCATATTTTATTTTGACCAGACTTTCCATGGATGCACAAATTTACTGTAAACCTTAGGAACCCTTGTTGAGGAGTCACAGTACTGTATTGCAGAAATCAGCCTTGAACTGCTTTGCCTGGAGACCTGTCAGTTTTATTTAAAATTAAAACAAAAATACATGTATTGTTAGCAGTATCTAGCTCCACATTTACTGCCTTTCCTCCCAACCCAGTGTTAGGTCAGTGGAAATATTTTTCAAAAGCATGCAGAATTGAACAAATTGGCACTGAACATATATGAACCAAAAAAAAAAAAACAAAAAAAAACAAAAAAAAACCACAACAAACTGAGAAAGGTTGTCATAATACTGTCACCTATTTTAAAGCAACTTTGTAGTTTGAATATTAATAGCATTTAAAAATCTCATTACAATACCTTTCTGTGTCACTTTATTGATAATCTAATTTTTTGATGGTGGATGATTTATCCTATCAACTACATTTCTGGCTAGTAGGGCTTAAAAAATTGAATATGAAAGAAGAAGAAATCTGTAGGTTTTTTATACAGTTTCCTATATTTCATTGTTGCTATTTATCCAAGGAAAGGTTATGATGTACCTTAGCAGAAAAGCAAATGAGAGCAACTTAGTTGGGGAAAAGATAGTTCTATTAGGCCCAGGATGACTTTAGCAAAAGCAATTTTGCCTCTTCAGGGAACATATGCTAAACATATAGCATGAGGAAAATATGTTTTAGTAAAAAACAGAATGATTTTTACTTTTATAGAATTGAAATAATTTTCTCTGAATTATTAAAAAACGAAAAACAAACACCAAAAACCAGAGCCAAAAACCCAAACAAAACTTTGCTTAGAAACCATTCCATGAGCAATTATTCTTCAGCTTCTTATTTCTCTAGCAAGGACAAGGAATATACAGTCCCTGCAGGCTTAACAAGGTTTATGTATTTTCCTTGTATTAGAGAACAGGATTATAGAGAAGGCAACATCCACAATGTTTTCAGCTTTTACGACAAATTCGACTACACGTTTTGTCATGTGGATTTGCAATCCCTTTATGAATAGCTGAAGGGAATTCTTATGTAAAGTGATTGGGAAAGAGGAAAAAAAAACTCAAACTGTATTGAACATTAAATATTAAAATCGCTCCTCTAATATTTTATATGTTAAGAATCTTGCAGCAATTTAAAACATTTAATGAATGTTTACATCTTATCTGAGAGGTGGTGTTTATTTTGCCCATTTTCTATGTGCAGTATAATGATATGCTGATTGAGTCCCGCAGGAAGTATTCCATAGCTCATTTCATCAGATTGGGCCTGAAAGGATATAAGTGATTGCCCAGAAAATCTGCAACAGAACAGGAAATGGGTCCCAGATTACACAATTATTACTCCTGTACTTTTAAATAAGACTAGTCTCCCAACAGAGGCCCCAGACTGAATCTGCTACAGGATTTATTCTGAAGTTGAATAATACCACTAAGATAAAATATCATAAGGTGAATTTTCAGAATAGAATTCAAAAAAACCTGCAAAGAGAAATTTAAAACTGAGTTTTAGGAATTAATCTGCTTTTTGACTTGGATAATGAGCCTAGTATTGTTAAGCCAAATAAAATATATGTAATTTTAAAAAAAGAATATGGAAGAAAAAAAGAAAAAAAGGAAAAAGAAAAGGTTACTATATAAAGCCCTAATGAGTAAAATGTTCTGTACGGACTTTTTTTTTTACTATTTAATTTTTGTTACGTGTTTTGTTTGAAGAAACAAAACCACAGTATTTCCAAGGATAAAAAAACTAATGAAAATAATTTAAATACATTGAAATGTTACTGTAAAGTTTTCTCAGCCTGAATTCTACTCCAGGCTGTTGGTAGATTTTATTTCTGTGTCATTTGGAGCATCTCTTTAGGATTCTAAAGCCTTAGTGAGGACATCAGAAGCCTTATCTTTTGGGGTTCTTTATTGAATAGAGCTCAGTATTTTGCACAGCTGAATGTCAGCAACCATTTTGTTATCACTAGGGAAAGGTGACATTGTAGTCATTTGAAAATGTTCTCTACTTTCATGTGTTTAAGTATCCATTCTCATGCTGTCTGATTTGCTGGAATTTTCCTCGCATATTTTTCTAGAAAAACCGTTTCTATATAATTTAAGAGGTAGAATTGGGGGTGGGAAGGAGGGGGTTTGCCTTTAAGCATAAGCAAACTTGGTCCTTATCTCTAGAATTTCAGACAATGAACATTAAATGTTGATTTGTAGCTCAATGTCTTGTCACAGGATATCAGTTTGACACATATAGAAAAGATCCATCAATTTTAATAAACTCTTGCCTCTCCCTTGAGTTAAACAACCCATACAATTCTCTGTAGCAGAAAGAGGTAATGATGTTCAATAATTACTATTTAGAACAATATTTAAATGTTGCAGTACTTAGTTTCGTACCTCGGTGCAAGAAAGCCAAATCTGTGCAGCAGATAAATGGGTGAGTAGAAGTCACTTAATTGTATAACCTGATACATCTTTAGGCTGTTTACCAACAACAGTGTTGTCATTGAGGCAGAGGGCTGAGTAGAGGTTCAAAGTGAGGTTGGGAATACAGATGAGCCTTTTTGCTCCAATATGTTGAATGTAGCTTGCAGATATTCAAGCAAAGTGAAGCAATGCTATTGACAACTGCCTAGATGTACCTAAATGCAAAAAAACCTAAAATAACTTTGACCACATCAAAGAATAGAGATGCCTGTAATCTGTGAAGATATTCTTTGATTTGGTTATAAGACTTTTTTTAAACACTCTGTCATATTAGAGATGTTACACAGTCAAATCAGAAACTGGTCATTATACAATTCACAACTGCATTGCAACAAAACTGCTCATCAAAGCTTCTTACCAGTGAAATTAATGAAATTATGTGTTTCCTTTAAAGAGCTGGAATATTCACTAGTTTTGTACAGGGCAGGATTACCCCCGTTCCACCTCACAGCACACTGGCACAAAGATATTTAAATATACTTGGACTAGGTTCTTTCCAACTATATTCTAGTCTGGTTTTTTTCTAATTAAACACTCAAACACACTTTTTGAAGAAAGCAAATACTTGCAAGATGCAAGATGTTGCAGGAGACTACGAAATTAAAACCTTGCACCAGTGAATTTTACTGTTTTCTCTTTCTTCAAGGATTATGTTCTTGACTAGGGCATAATTGTCTGAAGAGGATACAATACATTTTTTTCCAATATACCTTACTTGATAAGAAAAACTAATCAATATCCCAGATAATTTTTTTTAATTCGGGTACCTTACTATTTTCTTGATTTATTGGAGAATCAGAAAAATTGTGAAATGAACTGTAATTTAGGTCCATGACTTAGCTTTTTTAAATCAGATAGATCAAAAGTTCGGTAAGTACATACAGATAAAAATAATATACATTCTTTCTGAATAAATAAAATTCAAGGAAACTCTTCATTTACACTCCAGAACTTGAGACAAAGTTTGAGTAAATTATTCAGCGTGAATTATTTGTTCAGCTCTCTTCATTATACCTTTGGTTTGCTTGATTACTACTAAACAGCCTTTGCCAGAATAAGATATTTTCAGGGACTAAATCAGGAGTATGAAGGTGACCTTATCTTATACCATCAAAATTAGGATGCTTTGAATTATCAATTCTAAATCCTCTATCTCTTTGCAAAGATCATATTCTACTTTTATTTAATCAGAAAAGAAAAAGCTTCTTTTTTCTTTGTAAATATATCACATATAAAAATGCTAGCAGTCAGCAATCATAAGAATCCATAAAATATCAGATCAATGAGCACAAGAAATAGTTGAGGAAAATATCTTTTAAAAAACAACCTTCAGTTTTAGCTTTCAGTTAAAGTGAAAAATTTCCTAATGTTATGAAACAAAAATCCCTTTTAGTTCTTAATTTTCTGAGTGTAAGATAAAGATTTCTCTTAACATTTTCAAATTCTAAATATAATCAGCTTTTCATGTTTAGCTAAAATTACGTATTAGTTGGCACTGGAAAAAGAGGTATAAGACTGTTTTCAAGGTTATTATGGGATTTGACTTTACAACACCATTATTTCTCTTTTTTTAAAGGATAATTTCTTCATCTAGAAAAAATCTTGTTTCTTCCAATTGAGAAACTTGTGAATTTTAAAAGAGAGCTGGAAATCTGGGGAGAGCATAAAAAAAGAACTTGCAGTATCTAACACCAATTTCACTTAAATTTTTGCCTTTAAACCTGAAATAGTCCAGACTTTATTGGTGGACTTCTCTAGGCTGACAGGCAAACAATAAAAAAAAAAAGAAGTTAAATGTTTGGTGTTTGTCCTAAAATATCCTTCCTGTGTGTATATAATACAGCAGGAGAAGACAATGTTAGACAGTGACTCTAAATGGGGATCAGAAAATACTGTGTTTTTAATGCTTTTCTTTTTGAAGATAGATGCATTTATATCAGTTCCTCAGAGTCAGCCTGCAGAAATGGAACTTCTAGTATTTAGCAAGCCACAGAAACACTGTCTGTTGCAGGTCTACAATATCTTATGAAAGACAAAGGAAACGAGCCATCAATTCTGAATTATACAGGCCCTTCTAAACATCTAATGGTTGAGGAAGACTTAGATAAAACAACCTGGAAAGAACAACATGGAAAAAAAAATTTTTCAAGGTTCCAAGTCTTTATGCTCATTATAGCATAGTTAAATGAATATAATAGGATGCTGTCATTTGACTTAGTAGCTTGATTTCTGCTTATAGATGGTAATATTTAGTATTATTAAAAACAATAGTAACAGACACATACTTGGTTAGCAGTTGAATAAATATGCGCATTAACTGTAGTCCCTATAGTTTGGAGTTTGCTTTTGGTCACTGCTGATCCTATAACTGGTGATATAAATGTATCAAACAGGGCACAGCAGCAGCTGGAGGAAGTGCACCAGAGGAGAAGGCAGCGTCCTGAGCTAAACCAGGCGCAGAATGAGACCCACATTTCCTAGATAAAGAAGCCACCACCCGAAAAAGATAAGTTGAAGGATAAGTAAAATAAGTGTGTTTGCTTAACTGCTTTGGCAGGTGCTGGCAATCAGCTTTAACATAATCATGGTTGTTTCCTGAGGGCTGCTGAAGTTGGTCTGCTCCTTCTGGACTCTGAAGCTGGTGAAGATTGGCTGCGCCGCTGCGTGTGGGCTGGCTGTGCTCCTGCTTGCTGCTCCGGGCAATGCAGGCTGCACACTATCCCTGCTATTAATCCAGAGATGTGCTTTGTGTCCTTAGTAGTCGAGGAGAGATGTATATGCATTTGCATGCCTCAGGGGTGTACTGTACAGGAATGTGCTCACTTTGTTTTCTGAGAGTGCACGAGTTACTTAAAAGCATATATATACTAATTTTCTGCCTCTAGTTTTGGGTCGGTGGGGTTTTTTGGTTTGAGCTTTTAGTGTTTTTTTGGTTGTTTTGTTTTGGGTTTTTTTGGGGGGTTTTTTTTTTGGTTTTTTT
>VZRS01006892.1:234131-331542 GCA_013398055.1 Ifrita kowaldi
TGTTTCTTCTGCCTGCAAAGATTTTGTGAAAGTGTTAACAAAGCTGCTGTCAGCTACTGACTGAGTCTGTGTTTTACATTCTGTTTCCAACTTGGCATAAATCCTAAAATTAATAAAATGATGTGGCGCTCCTCTTGGTAATTAAAGCAAGATGATTATTCTACAATAATAATCCTCTTAAATAGTGAGGCATATAAACAATGGAGAGATAATTCTTTGCTCAACAATATAATATATTGGTAAATAAAAAAACAGATTACTTTTGAATTGGTAAACAAGTAATCCTGTTTGTTTCAGTCAGAATAATGAATCTCTATTTGTGTAACAAATGTGCATTTGGTTTGTGACCCTGAAGATATAAGGTAGAATTTGGATAGTCCATGTGTTCAGAAATAACTGTTTTATCAACTGGCTGATTCTGAGCCTGAAGCATCCATCATAGCTAAGGATAACAATCTATTTCATCCTCCTGACTTTATATATTCTGATAAACACTAAACAAATAAAGGTGTAAAATTCTCTCTCTTTTTAATTTTTTTTTTATCCCAAAACTTATAGCTAAGTTGTCTGTGCTATAAATATTAGACAGATCACAAACACTTTTTGCAAGTGTATGTTTGATGCTTGTTTTTTTTATCTTGGAAGAGCAGAGCAGGTTCCTTAACACAGGCAAAATTACTTCTAGTGCAGAGGCAATCAGCCCCAGGCAAGAATACTTCCCAGAAGTAAACAGCTATCTTCTGAGAGAGGAGAGGATGGGAGAAGGGACTGGAGCAGCCACTTTGACGCATGATATGGGCGTGGGTATTTTGCTCACTGAGGGGGGACCAAAGGGCTTAGCTGGTGTTTCACACTGGAGTCCAGTCCTCACAGTGCAATGAAATCAGCTCCAGGGGCAGCGTGTCCAACCCTGCCAGGGCAGCTGGGTGAGCAGAGAGCCAAGCAGGTCCTATAAACTTGTTTGACATAGGCCCAACCCGGAATGGACACCACAGGACCTGGTTGATGTTTGGATTTTGGTGTTTTAAATGTTCTTAATATTAATCTATTTTATTATTCATTATGCCTATAATATTTTGACAAAGAAAATATAAGGAGGTGAAAGAAGAAGAAGAAATATAAGGAAATGTGGCTATACATCATATAAAAAAGCCTCTCTATGTCTCACATTTCCGTAAATCAGAGCACAATTTTCCCCAAATTTTTCCCTTCTTGTGCAAATAGGATGACTCAAGATAGGAAGAAAGATAAAACTGATGTGTAATGGCCACATGTGTTTCAGCCATGAAAGTGCTGTTGCAGTTTTCAACAGTACTGAGCAATATCTGTAAAGTTGATTCACAGTGCAACTGATGTATCAGTGAGCTCTGCTGTGAAGCTGAAGAGAATAAAATTGGCCTTAATCTAACATTGTCTGTTTAGGGTTCAACATTTTTCCCCTTCAGTGTAAATAAGTACAAATCACTGCTAGATTCTTGCAATCCTTTCCTGAAAGGTGAAAAAAAAGTACAGCAGGAGGGAGCCAAACCAGATTTTCACCTGGAAATCCCAAGTTACATATTTATCACTTTTGTGTCAAATCCTTTCTCCTTTCCCATTCCACAGATTACTATTTTCGGAGCAAATGATTGGGTTTGTCCTATCCATTTTTGATGAAATCACAGTTAGGTTTTATTCTTACCACTCTAGAATATGTTAGGGTTTTATGCTTATGTTATTCGAAAAAGCTCAGTCAGGTTTACACAAAGCAAGAGGAGTTCTGCTTTTGGAAAACTCCTCAGCTGGGCTTCTATATGCTGAAAATCGTTGGTATACTTCCTCCTTGTCTCTTTCCCACTCTTGGAATAAAGGTTTCTCTGACAATTTGTATGTGTTTTGAATGTGGAAATGGACATACTGTCTCTTGACAGGACTTATTTAATCCAATTTCTGATGCTATTATCACTGACAGCTTTTAGGGGAGCAGCTGTAGTTTTGATTTATGTCCTCAAAGAATTTGTTCTGTCAAGGAACATTTCCAAATATGTTGGGACACATAAATCCTTCTCAAAAGGGATCCCTTCCTTATGAAATATAAAATGATAGGATCAAGGGACTGCAAGTGTTTGACACATTTCTCATTTAAAACAATGTGTATAACCCTTTGAGTTCTTAAATACACTTTTGTCTATTCCAATCGGTCTTAAATCAAAAACCCTTGAAGAAAAAGTTAAGAATGGTAAGTAAAGACAACTTCTCAGGTGTACTCTCAGGGAGCAATTAGATTGGTCAGTTTGACCTCAGTAGTTCAGTTCTATATCCGGATCCTGGCAAAGCATATATTGGGATTAAATATTTCTATTAAAGATTATGCTATGTGAATTACAGATTTAGCAATTAGTGCTTATATAATTAACTATGTAAATTTAACAATTATATTCAATATTCTAGTGCATCAATGGCAGCTCTTAAATAATGAAAATAAAATTGTTGTAGTAGGCAGTGTCACTTGCAACTCTGTCTGACCAATTTTCACACATCTCTTGAAAAACACTAATCACAAATTTGTGAGGTAGTGTGACTTATGGGCTAATGTAGGGAGGCCTTGAAAATAAACTATTTTTCTTGCAAAAGTTCTTCTAACAAGGTGTAACTATTATGGTGCTATAAATTAAAACTCAGTTTGTGTGAAGCGCTACTCTAGAGATTTTTATTGTATGGAGGTTACCATTGATGGTGCCTACAAAAATTATTTTAAATTTTTTTAGGAATAACAACCTCCAAATATATTACCTTATTTCAGTTTTCTTTTCCCTAGTCGAAAAAAGCACAAACAATACTAAGTGGCTTTGTTCAATTGATCCAGAACCGAATGGGAACAATTTAAGAAATTTTTTCATACCTTTCAAATAAAGGATAGTTTAGAGACCTATTGGTCACACATCTGACCTCAGTTGCATTAGCTTACAACTGCAATCGATTGAGTTACCCCGGATTTATGGTAGCACAACAGGGAGTATATTTAACAGTAATAGGCAGGGTTGCCTAGGTTCTGGAAGCCAGGTCCTAGTTTTTTAACTGCCTGCTCCTGCAGCCCTTAAGAAAACATCTTCGCTGTCTCAAGACCTTTTATTTTCCATTTTTCTCTCCTTCTTCTTCAAAATAAGTAAATAAATATCTCAAATGAGTGAGTACTAAAACTTTATTTAATCAAACTACAAGGCTACTGAAAGGAAACTGCGTTATTACTTTCCATAACTTTTTGGCCCTGTACATTTTTTTTAGACACAGTCAAATCCTTATCTTATGCTACATCTGAGAGTGAAATCCAAGACACCTGTTTGCAGAGCTGGATGTGATGCAGTTTTGGGTGTGCTTCTTCAATGAACTTAGTAGTCTTAACAAAGACTACTAATCAAGAGAAAATTTGACTTGAACCTTTCCTCCTAGAAAAACTGTCTGCTCTTAGCTTGGATGGGTGAAGCTTTTGGTGAGTAAAAACTGCCTGAATGGCTGGGCCCAGAGAGTTGTGGTGAATGGAGCTAATCCATTGGCAGCTGGTTGCTTGTGGCTCAGTTTTGGGGCCAGTCCTGTTTACTGATAATCTGAACATCAGTAAATTTGCAGACAGCACCAAGTTGGATAGAGTATTGATCTGCTCGAGGCTGGAAAGGCTCTACAGGGACACTCCATCAGTAGGCTGAGGACAATGGCAGGTGGTTTGACAAGATGAAATGTCAGGTCCTGTACTTGGGTAGCAGCAACCCAATGCTTTTTTTTATTATTATTTTTAATTTGATTTTTTTTTTCCTCAAGTCTTGGCGTCGGTAATAGGGCTGAGGTAGTCTGCCTTCTGTAGAGTCAAGACTTCAGTTATCTCAAGAAATTTGAAATGCAGTTAGCAGACATAGTAAAACAAAGCATTTCAGTATTTAAGAGACAGTTTACCAAATACAATACCATCATTGGACCCATAAGCCAAGACACCATTCCAAAATAATTACGACTGTTTTAGCTAAAAATAGTCTTTTCCTCTAAAGAAATTATCCTGGGTCAATATGAAAAAAAACAACCAGTGTGCTCAAGACACAAGTTCTGACTCTCTGGAACTTGTTTAATTCTGACTTGGTATACAAGGTTGCTGGATATCAGTTTCATGTCCTCTTTAATTCTGTATACTTCTTTGTAAAATTCTATATTGTCCATAAATTTAGTTGCATTATCGGATTACATACTGGAATGACAAAAAATACACATTCTCAAAATAAGACAGTTTTTTTCTCCTGGAAGAAATTATTTTTCTCTGGATGAATGCTTCAGCAGGCTTCCCAGCGGTGTCTCCTCAGGCTGCTATCGCCTGCTAGCACTACTGAACCTGTCAAGAGCTATTGGGGAGTATCAGAGATTTCTTTGTTTTCACCTTGTTCAGATGCCCAACAGGACAAGACTCCTATTCTACGCTCAGACAATTGTTTGATATCAAACATGTCTCCATTTCAATACTAGAAAAATTAAATTCTTGTGAATTGCCTTGAAAACTTGGCAGCTAATAAAGAGATGCATGCAAGCAGGTATGGCATGATTGTACCACATATTCCTGTTCTCAGGGAGATGGAAAGTCTGATCTAAGACATCACTGTAGAACTCCCAGAAAATCCTTAAAATCCTTTTATGTAGCAGCCATGTTAAGAGTTTTATGTTGTGCTAGGTTATGAAGTATTCAAGTTAACTTTTAGCTGGCTTATGTCACATTGAGAGTTCAGTGTGAGGAGAAATAAGCAGTCTGTGCTGGTTCTAGCTATCTTTATTCATCAAAAATTTTTATGTGTGATAATTAGGTACTTCTGCGGTATTTTTTATGTTGGGGCACCTTATATGCTTTCCAAAATGATATAAATCTACCATATAATAGATGGGACTTAACACTGTATGCACTTGAGCATCTTTACATCTGGTTACCTCTATGTTCATTTGCAGCTGGAGTGCGTTGGGTTTATCCTTGCAGTGTATCTTCTGGTGCAGTTTTTTTTGTGATGCCTTGGAATGGCCACCTGAAAACAGAGGCTAGACAAGATTAAGAGAATAAAAGCGGGTATTTATTGAAGGGCCTTCAAAGGTATACCTTGGGCAGTCAAAAGCCTCCAAGGGGCTGCATCCAAGATGGGTTCCGGCTCACAAATTTCTCATATTTCTATAAGTTTGGTCTATTTGCATATCAGGGTTAATTCTCCAATTACAATTTCAGGTAATGAAGTCATTTACCCCAGTTTGTGCCCCCCTTTCAGAAGCTTAGCTTATATAATTCTGGGCCTGGGACAACAAGGTGTCCTTGAGTCCAGGCCCAGAGAGGGTTTGTTATGTCTAACCAGAATGGGAGAACAGTAGCTAACAGGCTATATGGACTTCTAGAGTTACACACTAAAACAGTACAGGATCTGAAAAATATAAAAGCTAAATCCTAAGGCATCACTTGAATAAATCGAGGTCATGTGCTCTGAAATGCCTTATGAAGAGGAAATTACATCACAGTTAGCTGGGAAACCTGGAAAGAGTGCTTCAGAAATTTACTGCTGATCCAGTATATATCCATGATAATGAAGATGAACTTTTTGTGTTCACAGAATGAATATTAGGTTAGATACTGTGCTGCCTGCGTTTGCTGATGATTTGAATTACTGATATCTGGTATTCAGAATGTATAACCCCTATGGTTAAAGGCTCAACAAAATTATAAGTTTTGACCCATTTCTGTTTTCAGTGTTTTATTCTATTAAAGTTTCAGTGAATCATATACTCATTTTGTTGAGCAACAATTCCATTTATCACAGGAATTTGTGTGAATGGAACATGATTACTTCCAGGTTTATGGAAACCAAGTCCAAAACAGAGCAATGAACAGAAAAATGAATTTTCCTGGAGAAAATGAGCAACTTATGGCGAAATCCAAGCAGCCCTAGAGTAGTTTGTGGTACCACCTTTAACAAATGGAATTGCTAAAGTAGTCACTATATTACAGAGAAAAGATAGAATACCTACTTAAATGCTTCTAGCATAATGCTATAGATATGTTACCAAAATGTCTCAGAAGAGCAGCTGGGGGATGCTTGTGGGGAGCATATGTATGAGCTTGAAGAAGCATATGTATGAAGTGAATTTTATTACAGAACAGATGTCAGATATGTTGAACTGTGATACAATGTAGATCATTTTATTGGCTTCCTTGTAAAAGACAGTTTTAAAAGAATACTGACTAATCTCTCCTTCTTTCTTGTACGTTACCAAGGGAGAGAGATAAGTCAGTGACCAACTTCTTGAAGGGATGAAGAACTCCTTCAAGGTGAAGGAGGCCAAGAGAAAAAGGTCACTTTCCTTAAGGCAAGGTAACAAGAGGCTGGGGGGGGGCATCCAGTGGTGGGTTTAGGGGATTTTTTTTTTAAAACACTTGGCAAAGGGGCCCTTGACATTTCTTTCTTTCCTTTCTGTGGCTCTGGCTCCCAGAGGGAAAAAAAAGAGGATGAAAAAGCTCATAGGAAACGTAAGGGATCTTTATTGACCTGTGACTTTTGTGTAACCATGGCCTCTGGCATGTGACTCAATGTGCATTTCTTGTCAAAACAGGTAAGGGAATTGTGCACTGCCCTGAAGGAATGTATAGTGTATGTGTGTGTGTGTAGAGTGCTGAAAGGCAAGAGATTGATTTGAGGGCTGAGGTGAGAAGAGGAAGATACAGGAAAGTGTGAGAGGGAAAAAGCACTGTGAAATGAATTACTTTTTGTTTCCTCTGTGCTGGTGGAGGACTGCCAGAGTTATTGACTTTTTTTTTTGTACCAACTCAGTGTTGTTCCTCTTTCTACTAATCAAAATTTCATATTTATTTTGGTTCAGGAACCTTACAGTTTATGCTTTCCTTTTCTAAATTTGATGAAGTTTCTTAGCTTTAATAAATGTTTCCATACAACGTTTCTGTAATTGTATGCAGTAATTACTGTATGCAACCTATCAGGAAAGATCTGATAGGCAATGTAAGATAACATGTGCAGGAAAAATTAGCCTGTGATGGTTGAAGCAGTTCATACCATTGAGGTAAATGTAGAAAGTATTGTCCACCTAACTAGTACTGCTCAGGAGGACAAGACAGATGTTGCATTCTTTCAAAAGTTTAGGTCAGCAATTAAACCAAGGAGTTGGGATCCCAGTCATTCATTCCTGTGAAGAGGTGTAGCTTGGAAAGGGAGAGGGGAGTCTTTCTCAAAGCATTCTGAGCATCTATTTTAGCAATGGCTATATTTCAGGCTTACCACCAGCAGCCCTGCACTGTTGTGCCAGAAGCACAGGGATATTCAGGGAAACTGCTGAAAATGTGCTGAGGCATCTCTGCGATCTGCCATCTAACCCACAGTTTAAAAAGGGAGACAAAAATAAAATAGAATTTAGGACAAGAGATACAAGAAGTATATCCCATAAATTTTGTTGTGTTGTTCCTAAAGCCCTCTGTTTTGTAGGGAAAACAAAAGTAGGTGAGGTGAAACAGACTTGTACAGAAAATCTACAGCTAAATCTGGGAAATCTGCAAGATATGCAGGCACCTTCCTCCAGTTTTTGGGTCAATAGACATGTCAAGCAATGCATCTTTCTGCTTCACTGGAGGTCCAATTCTCTTCTTAAGAATGAGTTTTTAGACAGCAAAAGCAAAGTATAGGGAGACATTGGGCACTTGGTAGGGAAGAAAATGTGAGCCCTCTGCTTCCTAAATTGCCATAAAGCTTCTTTGGAACTGGAATGAACGGGATGATTTTTATCAGGTGGGGGGCTCTGCAAAAAGATGACCTGTCAGCAAATTATTCATACACAGCTTCCATAGACTTGGAATAGCTCAAAATTATTCTTGAATATCTTGTCTGTGAGAGTCAAAAACTTGAGTAAGGCAGTTCTGGTCAGGATTTCTGGGTAAAATGACAGAATATATTGATGCCAATTTTGAGGATATGACCTCAAAACACCTGAAATGAGGAATGATTTATTGGACAAGACTAGAGTGATCCGAGTTTAGAGGAAGCTTTCACAAAAATATAATAGCAGTCAATTGCCATAAAGTCTGCTGGAATTATGTGAAAAGTAAATTGGTCTCTTTCAGTACAGTAAGCCTAAAAGGATTGAGCAAGAAAGCTTCATGCAGAAATTATATTCTCTTATGTTGGGTTCTTGATGTGATTTGAGGTTTTACTTTGGTAGGCTCAAAAACATATGAAAATTTGAGGAAGAACTTGTGCAATTGGACTAAGGTCACATGCAGGGATGAAGCCAAAGCTTCCTAAAATGGATGGATTAGGATTTTGTACAGAGCATGCCTTCCTGTGAACTAATTGATGGCCAGACTTGAACAAAAGAAAAAGCAACAGTTAGATTAAGTGTCACAATATATGCCCTTTTGTGGTTTGGGGTTTTTTTTGTTTGTTTGGTTTTGGGTTTTTTTGTTGTTGTTGTTTGTTTGTGTGTTTGTTTTTTTCCAGCACTCGCTCCATTATACTTTAGAGGCCAACAGTCTTTCCAAATCATGTGAATGATACCATGCACTTTTTCTTGTATTTTAAATACCCGAGTTATTGTGTACCTTTTGACTTAGAGAAAGAATGAGAAAAGAGAACATTCAAAGGAGGATTTAGGAAATAGCTTGAAGAAAATGAAGCATGTGAATAATATTAACAGAAAAGCGTTGTGTGGACCTTCTGACCTATTTGAATTGGTCTTCTGTGTGCCACTTTCTGAGATTAGTTGGCATATTTACAGACCTTGTCAAAGAGAAAAAAGAAAGGATAAAAATGGTGGGAGGGAGAAAGACAGCTCACTGGTCCCTACTGTAAAAAATACCGTCCGATCCCTGTGAGGTTTCTTTTCTGGTCTCACTTCATAGAAATATTTCACAAAAAAGAAGACAATTTCTCCTTGTGCTTCAAGCTGACTCCTGATCCCTCATATCAGATTTACCTAACTGTTTCATCCTGGGAGCAGTGAGATCAGACCTGAGAGTTCGTGTCAGCAGCAGCAGTCTCTCTGCCAGATGCGCCTAAGGGGCAAACAACAAAGTGTTTGCAAGCTTTCAGGGGTTTGTTTTCCATATCTCAAAAACATCCACTCTTGAACAGCTGACAGTAGCAGCTCTACTAATGTGTCCCACAGAACAATCAATCTAAATTGGAAAATATCACATAAAACAGTTTTACTCCCACTGGTATTGCCCTCTGCCCCAGGATTCAAATCTAATTTGAGGAACACTTTGAGGAATGAAAATTCAAAGGATTTTTCAGTGTAAATTTATTGAAGATGCATTTATAAATCAGAAATGGTTGTGTCTGCCCTGGTTCTGTGTCTCACAAGCATCACCCCACCTCACAGAGTCAGGCAGTCTGGCTTAGGTGTCTGCATTCTTTATGAGCGTGTCCTGCATTATGTGCCTGAAGATAAGGTATGCAGAAGGCAAAGGGCTAAACAGCAAACCAGTAAAAATAAGTGATAGGAAGTTCTGAAAATAGATATGATACCCCACCATGAATCTGCACACCCCTTTACTCCAGTTAGGATTGAAACTGAAGGCCATTTCCTGCAGTTTGGTGTCTAAGCCATGCTATTCATTTCTCACAAAAACACAATGAATATTGAGGGGTAGTGCTTTATTTTCCAAAGAAGGGGCTCTTGCCTAGCCCTCAAGGCAGGTTTTATTCCTTGATTTGAAACTAGGAGGTGGTGGTAGACCTCCCATTTCTCAGTAAAGTCTCCCAGGTATTGCCTTACTGGGAATTCTGTCTCTTAGAATTTCTCTCCTATTAAAACTGTTTCACTTTGTGTAAACAATTAAATTTTAATTAAGCTGGGTGAAAAAAAAGGGAAGAGAGATTGACTCTATAGCCTGGTGGTTAGAGCAATCATGTGGAAAAGTCAAATTCAAGTCCTCCTTCATTTAATTATTTATACCAAATGGAATAATGTCAGCTGGAGGGAGTGAAAGATTTACTTTGGACTGTGGTATTGCCTAATGGTTACAGCAGGCTCTCAGGAGGGTGACAAACTGGACTTAAATCCCTTTGTCAGACTGAAACAGGCACGGTAATGAACTTGGGTCCACAGAAGCCACCGTGTCTAACTTCCAACAATTAAGCTGTTGACAGGGGTGGAGTGGGAGATCTTCTACTTTTTTTGTGTTAGTAGTGCTTGATGTTTTCAGGTTCTTATTGGTTTACTTTGGTAGATATTCTTATAGCTACAATAACCAGAGGAATGCTTTGTTTTTGATGTACGTGATGTTTGTTTGCTTTTAATGGTCTAGGAGGGCTCCCCACCATCAGGAGTTTACCGATTATGTGGTAGTTTGACCGGTATATTTTAATTCAGGAACCATCTAAGTGCAGAGAAAAGAGTAAACATGTTTGAGGTTAGCTAATAACAGTCTGGCCAGCAGGAAGTTTGCAGAGCAATGATTTCCACCCATTGTTGATTTTATATGTTATAGCAGAAGTGTGAACTCTAACAAATGTGACTTAGAAATTTTTGCACATGGGGAAGTTAAATGTTCCCAGATGAGGAGGAAACAAAAAAGGCCTATAAAGATCTATTTTGGGCTTGGTCACTAACATTACAGTAATACATTAAACCCTTTGTGAATATAGAATCCGAAAAGGTTTTAACTTCCTTCTTGTGCTGAAAGGCATCATAGGTAGCTGTGTCACAAGCCTGAAATATGCAGCAGCAGGAAGATTTGAAAAAGTATCAACTGAAAGTAATGCTGGCTGAGGTCCTTTTGGTAGTATTTGGGTATAAAAATTTTCTTTCACTGAATCAGTTCTAACATTATGTTTCATGCTAAGAAAAGTTACTGCATTTTAGATCCTACTGAGAAAACTATAAATGGTCCTTGGGAAATAGTCTTCATTTTAATTTGTCTGAGAGAAAAATGCGTATGACCTTAAGTTGTGCTGACTTTTGACGTCCAAAGTACTTTCTCCTCCCCGCAAAAAAACCATTTCCCTCATATGTAGCGATCACTACTTCATTTCATTTCTCAGTATGCAAGACTATATCATTGGGTCACCTGGCATTGTTATAGTAATGCATAACCCCAAGTATTTGGGACTGTTACTCATATGACAATAACCCTATTTATCTATTTAACTATTTGTTTGTATTTTATCAAAACCGACATGAGAATTTTTATGCATCACGTATTCTGGGAAAAATAACTGTAAGCTATACTGGCACTCATATCCTCAGAAAATGGGTGCCCTTGAGATGGCCAGCTACTCCTCTGACTTCCCCAAACATCTTCACTATCCATAATTTCACTCGCAATATTTCATGCATATGTAACCCTCATAACCTTTAAGGTAAACAATGGACAGTTAGAGTTTAAAAAAAATTAAAAAAAACAAAAAAAAAAAAAAAGGAGGAAGGCTGTTAACCGTACTCCATGTGCTCAAAATTGGTGGTGTTTCTTGGGCCACCACTGTAAGCAATTTTCAGCTTTAACTGTGGTTAACTTCTCATTCTGAAGATTAAAGTCATAAGGAGAACTATTACCATTGCAAATATAAGTACAACATAAGTAAATATCACAGCATAAATCCACTTTGCTGGCATTTTAAGACCATCATTCTCTATGGTGCCTCAGCTACCATACTTGGACTTCCCACCTGTTTGTAGCAAAACAAATGTATCCTGGTTGTATACCATGGCAGAAATTCTTGAAAATAAAGCACAGCAGAATAGGCCAGTCTTAGTTTATGAGATTTAGATTTTTAATGAGTTAATTTCCTGCTAAAAAAACCAAACCAAACAAAAACTCACAACCAAAATAAGGAAAAAACAAAACTCAAGGCAATTGTGAAAAATTGTGTTATAAAGAAGTAAATGAAGATGTTTTGCTGTAAGATTGGAGAGAAAAGACTACAGACTCTTCATTTGCCAAGGTTTTTGTATAGCGCAGACAGACCTGGACTAGGGAATTCTGTGGTTTAAAGGAGAACACAATGGCAGATGTGATATCCTTGGGAGAGATTTTCCAACTGCAATAGATTCGGGAAAGGTTGTTGGGAATCCCTGTCATAGAACAGGAATTTCTAATAGTAGAAACAAAGGAACATGTTATCTCTGCTTCCTTGAAAATCAAAAAACCCTGGAAACCAGTGCTTGCAGTGGCTTCTAGTAGCTTCTGCCTCATTAGAAAGAACCTAAACTAATCCTCAAATTAGAGTAGATAAAAATTCTTAGACATTTTATTATTCTTCTGGGTTTACTGACATTGTAAAATATATTGTATGCTTGAATTGAAAACTCACTGGATACAAGTTTCTTTGACAAGGGAAAGTTAAACAAAAAGAAAAGTGAATTGAGGTTTTTAGATGATCATTAGGCTACCCTGGAGACAGATAATTTATTTTCTTTAGAAGGGTACTGGAGAGACTGTATTAACCTAAGATTTTAAAAGTAAAGGCTAAACGAGGGAACTGAAGAAACATTCTTCTTTGACCAAAGCAGAAATGTATATTGCATGTCAAACACCTGCATATCAAAAGTCCTTAGAACATTGTCTTCACAGGGAAGAAATGAACCGCTGACATTAGGACTATAAGTGCACAAGCTCACAAATCCCACCTGAGCTAAACATAGTATTCTACCTTGTACTTCTACAGCATTTTCCTACCCAGGATCAGAGAATGTTTTATAAGCTTTAATGGTTGAAAAAAAGACAGGAAGGTGTAAACTGAAATCAGTCACGTTCAGTTTACCTGTTTTCCCAAGATCCACTAAAAAATCATAGGCAGAGAAACCAACAAACAGAGAATCCTGAATGGCAATTTCCTGTCAACACATGGAATGATAATTGTCAGATACTGTCCATGCTGTCCACTGATACTCTGGAAGGTAAATAGGTTTAAGGGCATTATGATCAAGTATAATTACAGTCTGGCATTGCATGAGCCAGGGAAAGGGGTGTCAGACTCATCTAAAGCATCCTCAGATTTCCAGATGTCTGCATTCCTAGCTGTACCTGCAAGTCCAGCTAAGCTTCACAGCAAGATTCACTGTTTCATATCTGATAGTCTTTTCTATTGAAGAAAATATGAGCCTTTCCCAAAGACCATAGCTGCAGTTTTGCAAGATTACACTTTGTACAACTGGAAGTGATTTGGTATTCTGCAATCTTTCGAGATCCACATAATTGTAATGTGTGATAATGACAGCAAAATGAGCTTTTTGCAAGCAACCCTGTTAATGTGTTGGTAGTAATTAATATATTTTGAACTAAAGGAGAGCAACAAAAATATATGATGTATATGAACTGAATTGTAATAGGACATGTATTGAGACTGGAGAAACGTTTATCTACAGAAAAGTGAAAAATCAATTAAGTTGTTTTAGAAGTAAAGATTTTTTTTCAAGGTTATTAAGATATATGTAAGCAATCTAACTATTGTTAATAATACATTTTAACATTATATAGTGCTGTGCTTATGGTTCTAGCTAGTGAAATATAGTCTGGTGTGCAAAACTTACACTGAACTAAGGTACTCAGTTCCAAAAAGGAAAATATTTTGGGTTTTTTCTTAATTTTGAACAACTACTGCTCCTTGACAAACCTTTCAATCCTTTCAGCTGGGTTTTATGCTAAGGCAGACAACAAAGTCCTGAGTTCTCTATATGCATACTTTTCTATAGGATAGAAACTTCAGCTCTCTTGGACCACCTCCTCTATGTCTGCAACTGATGAGAGAACTGCAGGAGCAGAAAACACTACACACAGCTTATCCATGGGTGTATTTTCAGAGCAGATAGCAGAAATTATGCATGTTATGCACCTGGAAAAAAATCTCTTTCAAGGCAGAGACACATGACACTGGATACATTTTCAGAGCAAAAATATTGCCTAGTGTTTGCCTCCAGATTATTTAATTTGATAAAGATGAGACAGCTGGTAAATTTGCTTTGAGATTCTGAAATAAAATGCTAATTTAGGCATGAGATCTGAGTGATCTTAACTGCATTCTCTCTGCTCAGTTCAGTAAGGACCAACTCGATGGGGAACCCCAAATTTCCCTCCTTTCTCACTCCCTTTTTACACCTATGGGGAGGCAGCCTTCTCGCTTGCCTTCTGTCTAAGACTGCAGTTAGAGTCTTGGTTTAAGTACTTTTTCTAGTGAATAATCTCTACATTAGTTGTTTTCATTTTATGAGTCCATTGGGAAGCAGTATGCTTAAGGAAACATACAACTAAGGCTGCCAATTTGTTGATTTCTAGCTCCCCAGTTGCTTTGCAAAATCATCAAATGATGAGGCAGAGAGATTTGTGTCCAGGAGGCCCACAACTTCCTTGCCTCTCTCATAGATTCTGTTTCAGTTCTCACCAAGTCATCAGAGCTGTTCTTTCCTCAACTGAACAAAAAGTCTCTAAACACAGAAGTAATCTCATAATCTCTGCCAGTTTGTCCTAAATGTGTGTATTCACTAGTGAGCAAAAATTTTATTTATAACTATGCTGTCATTAATCAGTTACTTTACTGAATTTAATTACTTCCCCTGAAATAACACCAAGACTTCCACTTTGTTCAGTTTTCAAGTGCAAAATAATGTAAAGCTGTATTTAAGTATTAAAAATATTTAAGTGGAAAAAATACTTACTTTTTTTTAAAAATGAATTTGTATGTTTTTTAAAAAAAAGTTTAACAGGTGCACTAAATAATGTTCTATTAGTGTAATGTTTTTCATTATCACAAAATTGACTTTGGTCTGAAGGGAACAATGACACCAAATTTATGGGTTCTAAAGCTAAGGTGAAGTTTCTCTCACAAGACCTACTCAGTGACAGATATTTGCATTTATTGCTGAAGCACACTGAATGAAAAGTGATTCAAAAATAAGGCTTTTAATGCTATTGTCAATAGCTTAGGTTTTATTTCAGTTAAAAATCAGAAACTTTCAGAAAACATGAGCAAAAACATTCTCATTGGGCTTAGGAAAAATGTTCACTTCTGTTGCTATGCTATATCATTTTTTAAAAAAGAAATGCAATACAAAAGAGTTGGTCACCATCATTAATTGCTGTTTTAACTGTCTGATGCAATTAAAGTATTGAAAGGAAAAAGTATTAATATTATTTCACACATCATTTAAAATTACATCACAGTCCAACTTTACTAATTCCAGTTCTTTCTGGATTCCGTCATAAATTTTCACACTAGGAATATGGTGTCCACAAAGGATAGATATATTTATTCCCTTTTGTCTGAAAATCTTGTGATATCTGCTGTAAATTTTACCTGCACAGCTTCTTGTTAGACAGGTTTTTGACATTACAACTCACCACTGTATTTGGCATGAATGTGATCAAAGTGCAAACTAAACAGTTTTGGAAACCATTGTGGAAATGGCCATCATACAATGTTTTGAAGAGCACTAGTTTCAAATTTAATACTTACCGGTAGTAAAATTTTGAAATGAAAATAAAAATGCGTATGTGATGGTTTAAATCCCTGTGTGAGTTTACACCAGAGTTATTGATTTCTCTTTTAAAGCACTGGAGTTTCACTTGTAAGACAAACAATGTGACCACACAGGTTCATTTTGGCAAATACCTATGTAAACACAAGTAATATAATTTTAAAAAATCAACTACACAAAAATTCATACAATCATGTAACTAATCTTCAAATATATGAGGATAGTAGGACTCTTTCCACTGGCAAAAAGATGAGACAAAATACTTAGCAAGAGTGAAAGCTTAGTTAAACTCTAGTGGCAACACTTTTAACAAATGAAATGGAAAATACTTTTGGGTGCCAGAAGAGCAGTAAAGGAAATAGAAGTTTTTCTATCATATAGAGCTTCCCAGAAAACAAAATAACTCAAGTACCTGGTATACACAACTTTTTCATAGACAGAAATTTGCACATTAGAAGAAAAAGTTTGCCAAATATTTCTGTGAACAACTCAAACCCGGTATTATCAATCCTTTCTAACTTGCAGGAAAACTTCAAACCTTGGGATTTTTGCCCTGCCAAAGAAATTTTTCACAAAGATTTATTCAGTGATTTAGAGAACTTGCATTTCCATTAGCTGTTCTGCTGTTAGGTTCCCAGACTTGTCAGTCTGCCACCTTTCACAAATTACATTTGTGAATTAAAAACAAAAGCAATTCCTGCTCATTTCTTTTGCTGTCTGGAATAGTATTATTAATTCCAGATATTATGCTGATTATTTGCATTACAGTAGTCAAAACAATGATGAGGTATTTCCCTTCAAAGATTGCATCTCATTCAAAACACATTTAACTCTTATGTTTTGAAGCATTTGCACAGACTTTTAACTATTGGAATTTCATGTCTGGCAATATTTTAAACAGTTGCATTCCAATGAAACTGCATAACCTGGAAATTCCAATACAACTGAATAATCTGTTATCTGCTGAAAACAGCTTAATTTTAATATGCTGCAGTTGACTTAAAGGTTAAGCGACTTCTTAAAGGAATGTGAACTTGTGAATTAGGGAGGTCTTATGCTCTCAGGTGGCATTTTATTCACCACAAGAAGTAACTGCTAATGAGCTCCCTAGCTAGCAAAAGCTAGATGTAAAATATGTAAAACTTGAAACGTCTAGTGTTTCTGAAAAAAATACTCCATGAGCTTGGCTTATTAGGTAAATTATAATAGATCAAAGAAGAAAAAGGTAAAACCAGGTGTCAAAAGCTGAGAATGACCAGGCAATCTATTTTCTAATGTTATTTCATGGTCTGCTCTTATTATTTAGTTAATACAGTTTTCAAATTAAAGATTACTTCATCTAAAATGTGTGTTGGATTAGCATACACAAAAACCTCAGTATGATGCCTCAATGTGCCAAAGAACAGGCTCATTATGTAAGAACCATTTTTTTTTTTTTGTCCAAATCAAGCATAAGCTAAGTGAAGAGTCCTGATTTGGGGTGCTTAGGCAAAAAAAAAAAAAAAGAAAAAAAAACTTTCCTTTGAGAGTTCATCCCTGAGATAAGGGGAAACAGGATTCTAATAAGAAGCACAGAACGTGCTCCAGCACACTGTACTAGAGAGCTAAATCACTGACAAGTGCAAGAGAAAACCTCAAAGGACAAACTGCTTGTAGGAACAGCGATGTCTTACCCTCTAGAGCATAGTAAGCACTGCTACTCTGAACACTAAGGTAATAATTATTTTGAGTCCCTAATTTTTCAAAGCACTAAAGGAATTACATAATCTCGGAACTGTTCTGCAGAGTATCGGGGCATGTTCAGAGCTCCTGCTTGCTTCAGTGAGAATTAAGCAGGTGGCTGTATGGCCTCAAGGGAAAGATGGTGCTTAAAGACAGTCAGGTGCTTAAAGGGTTTGGTGGGGCCTCACCTTGAGTCCTGGGGGCAGTTTGGGACACCACAATACAAGAAACATATAAAGCTCTTAGAAAGTGTGCAAAGGAGGGCTATGAAGATGATGAATGGTCTGGAGAGGAACACATACAAGGAGCGGCTGAGGGCACTGGGTCTGTTCAGCCTGGAGGAGACTGAAGGGAGACCTCACTGCAGTTACAGCTTCCTGAGGAGGGGAAAAGGGGAGGCAGGTACTGAACTCTGCTCTCTGGTGACAGTGACAGGACCTGAGCTGAAGCTGAATCAGGGGAGATTTAGGCTGCATATCAGGAAAAGCTTCTTCACCCAGAGGGTGGCTGGGCACTGGAACAGCTCCCCAGGGCAATGGTCACAGCACCAACCTGACAGATTCAAAGAGAATTTGGACAATGTTTTCAGGCATATGGTGTGACTCTTGGGGCTGTCCTTTGCAGGGCCAGGAATTGGACTTTGGTGATCCTTATGGGTCCCTTCCAACTCAGGAGATTCTATGATTCTATTTCAGAAAACAAAGTTACAGAAATGTAAGTGTGTGTGTAAAAGTTGACATTTATAGCTATTTTTAAATTTCTACACTGAATTAATTATAATATTAATGCTTTAGTTAATTGTAAATGATGACATGAAAAGGAGTGTAACTGTGCAAACTAGTACAGTACACTCAGGTTCTTTTAAAGTATGATTAGGACCACCACCAAAGAGAGATTTAGATGCATTAAAATGGGATTTCAGTCCATTATAGACACCCAGAATGAAGAGGAAGTCAGTGGGAAGTTGTAGCTAGTTCATGTTTATCCTATAAATGTTTGCGTCCTCCACATGTTTTTATTTGTTCTATTTTAACTATTTATTCAATGTTCCAAGATAAAAATTTTCTTCTTTTGAAGGTTTTTTAGTGATTTCTTCATATATTAACATGCATTGTTCATCCTGTAGCTCATACCTGGTGCTGAACACTCCTCCAGCATGCAGTAGCCTTTTCCTGCAGACTGGCTCTGTCTATGGAGATGAGCAAGTTAGTTCCTTTCTCACTCCGAAGGTTAAATTTTCCTCTGCCCTTTCTTGGGGACTCTGCCTTAATTGGGCTGATTATATACTTCACATTACAGCTCTGGGACCAGAACCCCCCCAGGGAGTGATGCAGCTCCTAAATTAGACCATCTTGCTCTGGCTGTGAAGTAGCAAATCTCAAAATCCCTTATGCAGAGTGCTTTAGGCAGATGCCAACTAAATAAGTCTGTCCACCTGTGTGTAGTCCAGTGGTTATGACACTGACACACTGACAGAGAGACAAAAAAACCCCATGATTTTGGAAGACTTCAGGGAAAGGCAAGTATAGAAATAGGGTGTTTTGTATATGAAGAACACTAGCTCAGGCTAATGTTTTAGTGGAGGAGAGCTTCAAATGCACTTTGCAAGGTTCCTGCTCCTCCTGGAGTACCAGCCACCTCTGAGCATCCATAGGGAGTTTAACCTCTAGCCCAGAAGTAGGACATTTTTGCAGAATCCCCATTTGGGCTTGAGCAATTTTACAAGTTTAGGAAAACTTCCTGGAAACTATCTTATCACACACTGGTTGAAATCACTTCTTCTCCTGCTACATTTCAGTGAAGGGAGTGATGGTTGTGTTACGGGAATTAGGAAACTGCACTGTGGGATTTGAGTTCCCATGCTCTTCCTCAGGCAGCCTGTGGATCTGACTTCTGCATCTGACAGATTGCTGGAAGAAACAGAAAGCATTAATTTATGTTAACCAGCAGCTCTTGCAGCAGTCATAAATATTGTTTTAGGTATAACAGATTATGCTGATCTACCATTGCTTTCTAGAATAGGCTCCTTTATCTGATGCAAATTACAAACGTGTTCTTTTCTCTCAGTACCAGAGAGATACATACATAGTTTGATGAAAATGCACCCCATGGTAGATGGTATGAATTGATATGGAGGGCTCATTGGAAGCACTAATTATACAGTCTCCTTTTATAGATATGTCAGTGAAGCAGTAGTACATCTTTATAAAATGGCAAGAGAGAGCCTGCAATGGAAATAATTGAACATAAAGTATTTCTTTATTTTCTCATATGATCTACTGACAAATAAGCCTGATAGCTAAAATATAGTGAGAAAAGTAGTTCTCTGGTCTTGCAATAAATCATATGTTTTTTTAAAAATCTGTGGTTTTTTATTAATCTCTGAAGGTAGTAATATATTTTCATGTGTCAATTTGTTATATATTTGTATCTATTGAAAGGTATCAGAAACTTAAATGGAGTTTCCTATCAAAAAAATCAAAATTAATTTTGAGATTCTAAGTTACACTTCTCAGGTTCTGTGTGTGTTCCCACTTCTTGTATTAGAAGCTCCTGATTGTTCTGGACATGATACATCTCCATTTTATATGTTCAAACTCCATGTTTGAAGACTCATGATTTGTCAAAACTGATGAAAGAATGCATCTAGGCTGCAAGTACAACAATGCGGTGATTTCCAAGTGAGATAATTTGGAAATACAGAGTATCAAATAGTTTTTGGTTACTGCCAATTAAATGTAAAAGCTGATGGGGAATTTTCTTTCCCTCAGTTTACCAGCAATAAGGTTTCCCAGAGAGGTGTCTATAGATCATGGATGGTTGCAAGCAGCTTTACATTTCCGTGGTTATTTATGGTCCTTAACTGTCAATACAGACAAGCTGGCTTTAACTTTTTGTTTGCACAATACAGAAGTGAATAAATTTCTGCCACATTTTGTCTCCGGTGTCAGTATTGTCTATTTCTGTTCTTAGTTCTATTTCTTCTTTTTTTATCCTTCCTCTTATTAGGAAATGGCCTAATTACTAGTTTATCCTATTCCAAGATGGCATATAACTCAGGGGCTTGCATTACATTATCTATGAATATTCTTCATTTCCCCAAACGTCTACTGATGAGCAATTTGGCTTTCAAGGTGCTCAGTAAACTGATATTATTTGCATATACATTACTCTCTAAGCTCCTCATCTAGGGAGCACCATTACTTGCATCACATGCCCACCACTTTAGACAGCACTTTGATTTTTAGTCTTTAATAACACAGCATATATTTCAAAATGTTTCTACCATTAAAGAAAAATGTTGACAGATAATTGGGAGGAAAAAAAATGCACAGAGAAAGACAATGTAAGGTTAGCATATTTGTTGGTAAATCTCTGTTCTCAGTCAGCAACAGCTGCAGTTTAATTAAACTCAACTGTTTGCAGGTGTTTGCAAGAGAAAATTGTATAGATATGAATGTACATATACAATTCAGCTGAAGAGATTTACCTTTGTAAAAAGTCACAGGCTTCTAACACGGAGGCGTCTTTCTCTGTAGTCTTGTGATTAACATTCAGGTTTCTTTCTGATATGTAAGGATGAGATATTATCAGGGAAAAATCCGCAAGAAAGCACTGTAAAGCAATAAGGAAGGAACACCAGCTGTGCTCATAAATTTAAACAGTTAGTATATCTGAAAAGCATTCTCCATCCTAAGACTGGTATTAGTGAGTTTAGTGCCTCAGACAATACAAAAGCATTTCATATGTGTTAAAGAAGGAAAAGTAAATACAAAAAGACTTTTTAAAGATCAGAGCAGCTTTAGATGTTGTGTGGATCAATAGTAGCCTCATCACAGGCAAAAGTTCACTAGATAGCATATTGAGCTGCAAGTTCAAAATGTCAATAAGGTGTGCAAAATTTAAAACCCGTACATGTTGTAGGATAGTTCTACTTAACTTTTTGTTCTTGTGTTATAAATATTTCTGCTCAGCAGAGGTATTTGTGAAAGTTGACAAGAAACTAACACTACTAAATCATTTAAAGTTCATTTATTGCTCACTGTCTAATGATCTAGTCCAACGAGGAATTCTATAAATATACGTGTACCTATGGAGATTTATAACTAGGTCAGAATGCTGCTTCCACATCTATTACTAATTAATTAGGTGCAAATAGCAAAAATACCTCAATGACAAAATCTATAATTTTAAAACTCCTGTTTTACTGTGGCTGTGCACCAGCAGCACTTGCAAGTGCTCAGTTAAAGCAAAAAGTAAAAAACTATTTGCAAGTGCTCAGTTAAAAGAAAGAAAAAGAAACAGTAGAGGATTAATTCTTACAGGCTGTACAATACTCTACACAGTATGTGTTCATTTCTGATCTCTAAACAACATCTCTAACATTTAACTGAGTAAAGCATGTGATTAATGTTTGTGGTCATCCTGCAGCAATTCTATTAGACTGCCAAAGATTCAACAGATTTTCCCATTAAGCAAATTATTATTAGTGTTAATTTGAAGGGGAGGGAAATCATAGATGCTCTTTTTTATTACAGTTATTTTAGTAACACTTTTAATCATGGCAAAAATCAAACTTTTTTTGTTATTGTTGAATATAAGTTATGAAAGGGACAAACAGTAGGACACATCAACAATAAAATTTATTTGAAACCTTTTTAAGCTGTTATGAGCCATATTTACAGCCTAGTGATTCATTAGAAAGTCTTTAATACCCATAAGATATATAATGCTTACTTTAGACTTGTAAATGGACTGGTTTAGGACATCAAATTTTAACCAAGATTAGTTTTGAATGCTATGCTTTTTAATTAGTGTCAAAATTGAAAAATCATGACCAAACTAACTTGCTTTAGGTAAGCCAGTAGCATAGCTCAGATTTATGTTTGATCATATAATAAATTAATATTTTTTAAAATTACAACACAAGATGTTTATAGACACTGTTAAATAAATTGAGGCACTTGAAATATTAATTTTTTTCTAGTCAGAAACACCTGTATATAAATACATAGGCACATATAATTTGTGAGGAAGTACAAATTTTTATATTGCAGATCTGTCCTCTGATCCTTTAAGAATACTCCATGTTTGTGATTAGTATGTTTGTTGAGAGAATTGACTTTTAGGTGTTCTATTCTTGATAGTAGTTCCACGGCTTCAGCTGGACCTACAGTTACTTTTGAGTCCAATATTTGATGGCATCCCAATTTTTTTCTTTTTTCTGGAAAGTGCAAGAACAAGTTATGACTAAATTTTAAAGTTTGGGGTTTCATTGTTTGGGTTGTTTTTCAAGTACTAAAATATGACCACAATATCCAAGCAATACTGCCCATATGATTTGAATTTTGTTCCACACGTAATGGACAGAAGAGGTTTTGTGCTTATTAGTAAGTTAATGTCAGCAGTTTTGAGTTTTTGACTGTCAATGAAAATGCAACGAGGGATAATTAAGCAATAATGTAATGTGCAGAGCTTTTTTTAACAGGATAAAGTCATGATGAAGATGAGCAGAGTCAAGGGATTTAAAGTTAAAGCAGAAAGCATTTTCCACCTAATTTGCATTCAAAAGAAATTTTCTATAATGCCAAATTAAATGATGTGAAAAAACAAATGAAAAGGCAACTTTTAAATAAAATTAGTTCATATAAAGTTTAACTAAGGTGGCTATTGATTTTTACACATTTCTTATCTTTTATTTTACCAACTTCTCAACTGCACTATTCTATCCAATTCAGTAGGGAATTACAAAAGAGCAGGGAATACACCCAGGGCAGAGCTGTGACTGTGTAGGGGACAACTTCTACCTTTTAATTCTAAATTAGCATTGAAAACAGTTCACTTGAGTCTCTTTTCTTTCTGCTTGGTAAAATTAAATCTTTCAATGTTTCTAACAACCCAGAACTTACTGGAAAACTGATGTTTCAATTCAGGCTAGATAAAATGAATTGCTTATACAAAGTGGCGCTTCCTAGTGTCTTGGTAATGTTAAGAAATCATCTCTTCAGTAGGTGCCAGCCTGGTCAGAAACCGTGGCATGATTGAGGAAAATATTGCCTTCCACATAGGCTATTTTTCAATGTCCAGTACCTCTGACTCCAGTGCAGTGCAGGTCTGGAATTGCCATATTCCAGACATTTTCTATACATTTGCTGTAAAAAAGACTGGAACAAATCCATCTTACATTAGATAAAGGGGAAATGAATGAGAACCAAATATCAGTGGTCTTAAAATCCTATATGTCCAGCCCCTTAAAGGCCTGCTATCAAGGCGGTAACTCAAGCTGCAGAGCCTGGTATGACTGAGGACCAGCAGAGCCATGCTGAGCCACGGTATGAGATACAGTTCTTTAAGACTTTGTGGTGACTTTGGGTACAGTCCATATCCAGATATACAGTTTTTCAGCCAAAATTAAAAGAAATTCATTCACTTGCAAAGGTCCAAAGGTATGTAGCTGGGCCTATAAGAAGAAACAAATAGCTTTTTTTTTAAATGGTAAAATTTTAGTAACCAGTCTGAAATGAGGAGATATCTTTATTACACTGTACTAAGGAAAATGTGATTTTGGTTTTCCAAATTGTTTTGACTATAGAAACACAGGTCATTGTTTCAAGTTGTCAGAACAATATCATCCACTGCAGTCTGTATCTGATGGCTGAAGACAAGCTTTTTTCAAGGTAAATGAAGGGAGTTTGTCTTATCCTATGTTTTCAGTGCAGTTCCCCCTTATATTCAAAGGGAGTGAGCTCACTGCAAAGAGAGCACAGGAAAAAAAGGCAGCAATTCTTTCCCCTAAGGCTTACCTGGCAGGGAAATGAAATAAAATGAAACTATAGATTGGTTGGTCTAGAGGAAAAAGGAGCAGTAGGAAAGAGCAATTGAAGGCAGAAATGTCATTCATGTGTGAGTGTAGTGGGATCTCTTCCTTATGCATGGTCCATTCTATTTTTCCATTGTTCCTTCTTTGGAAAGACATCCAGGTAGTGTATTCGTTCCCATTTGGATCAGTCTTATCATTACAAACACACTGAAATGTGGCATAAAATTATGCTATTTGCAACTGCAGTAGCTAAGAGGCAGCTTAGATGAATGCCTTATTTTAGTACACAGAGATAGTCTAAAATGTAATATTTTGAAAAAAAAATACATTTTCAAATTAAACAAATGGCAGACCCAAGTCTGGTTTAGGAGGTGAAATAACTTTGTATTTTATCTAGAAAGTTTTTTAAAAGGTCTAGAATGATCTGGGAAGGTTGCAAACTGATTTAATAATTGAGAATACTGGCTTGGATTTGTGATCTGTTTACCCAGCCAGCTTCTCAGCTGTAACTTTCTGCATAATTCAGTCGAATTTAGAAAAACACCTCTTTGTAAGGTATTCTGTGCATTTGCATTCATTCTGTCAGTCACTAATTCATAAGTGTGGGTTTTGTACAAAGTTCAGTTCCACATATTAAAAAAGTGACTGCAATTTACTCACTCAGATTAACAATGTGATCCATCATCCTATGGCATCTTTTCTAGAGCAGTGTCTTAAGAGATGACTTATTGCTGGCTTGCAAAGATATGTGAATGGTACAGAAAATGTAATTTACTTTTCTCTCTTGGACTGAATTCATTGTTTACTAATTGGAATGTCATATACAATGAATTATTCAACAAAAAGGAGAGTCAAAAGGAATGTTGGTATTGAAAAGCAAGCACACACATGCACACACACACGAGTAACTGCTGCGTCTGCATGTCAGTATGAGTGTGTAAAAGTGTGTGTAACAGTGTGTGAATGTGTGTGAGAGAAACTGAGGCAGAAAAAAGAACAGGAAACAGAAAGCAGCAAGCTGAGGGAATGAAACACTGAATAATTGTACCATTCACAACAGTATAGAGAATGTTCTTACACCCACTTTTTTAATAATATATCAAGAATACATGCTGAAATGCAGAACTGTCATTTAATTTTAAATGTTTTAGATGACAATTTCACCACACACACACACACTCACACATACTCACACATACTTGCACACACACTCTCACAAACACACAAGCACATGCACACATAGCAGAGCCTCCTACAAATAGAAGCAAAATAAATATGTTCTTTTTTTTCTTTGTTTCTTCTCCCATTCCTAAATGTCTAGATAGGGCTGATTCACCTTTGGAGAAAAGCCAGCTTGTCTTGCAAGAGAAGCTATTGTACTGTAATGTTAAAATTGAAACCGATTCCTGTATTCTGAAATAAAACCATATTACATTGTGTAACTGCTGGGTTTAGCTGTGCACCACGGATTTGGCTAAAGATCTTGGAAACTGGTACCAAGGTCTTGCCATACCTAAATATTTCAACCAAATAGGCGGAGTGTACCTAAACGACCCATTTTCTCATATGTTTTCATTTACTGTTGTAAGACTGAAAAAATTTACTAAAGGGCCAATTATCAATGGATCACTTGCAAAGTGAATGTAGAGTTTTGTTCAATATTTTCATTTAGGAACCAGGACATTGCAGCTACGTAGTGGCATTGAGGGAAATTAAAACGTGGGGTTTAAAATATGTGAGGACAAGTTGAAAAAATGATCTGAAAGAAATGAAACAGAAGAACAATGGGGACAGGTGCAGCACTGTAAACTTGGGCAAGAATGGAAGACAAGGAATTATGAAAAAAAAATGCAGAAAAAAACACTGAGGTTTATCATTTATCACTGTTTAAACATCAGACAAAATATCATGCTTTATCAAAAATGATATCTCATAGCTGGGATTTAAAAATAGCAGCAGATGCCAAATCAGTAGAAGTTGTTGGGTTTTTTTTCCCCAAAGAGGTGTGCAGGTTGCATGCCTTATTTTAAATCAAATTTGACTTTTTATTTTTCACTGCTCTTCCCATTGTCCATTTTCTATGCCTCATGCCTCTAATCCTTACAGACTGATGGAACCAGGCAGAGATTTTAAGAGATGGTTCTACCAAACCAAACCAAACCAAACCAAACCAAACCAAACCAAACCAAAGCAAATCAAAGCAATCCATGAAGTTTTTGGCAGAGTTGTTAACTGGGACTTTACCTGTAGGATGCTCAAGGTAATCCACCAGCTTTACTGTACTCAGAAACAGGATCATCTCAGCTGGAATACTGTGTGAGCAGTTCAAGGAGCTGAAGACAAGAGAAACAAAAAGGCCAAGTCCTTATGAATAGCTGAAATAACTTTTTTGAAGGATGTACACACCGGCCCTCAGGCATAGAAAAAAGACATTGAAAACAAAATTGCATAAACAGTTCCACTTCTTAGAGAATAGGATGGAAACCAATGGACTTGAACTGCAGGAATGTACATTTAAGTTAGATTTTAGGAAAAACTTCCTAACGGTAAATGTTCTTTTAATTGTTGTACTCAAACAGTAAGAAATCTTCCCAACATTGACTCAATTCTACTCTAATATTGCAGCATGAAATGAGAGTGCAAAAGCACTTTCTGATATCACAAGGTCAGCTTCCTAAAAATGCCTTGAAGAACTGCCCTGTCCTAAACACAGGCATAACAAACAAACCAATCATCACCTTAACAGCTTAGTTTAATTGAATTTTTTTTTTTTAAATCTATTACTGAGAGTAATGGAAAAGGCTGAGGTTCACAAAAATATTCAGAAAAATCCACTTCAAATACATTGTCTCATTCTCTGGTCTAAGAATAAATTCTGTAAGATTAGGGATGACACACAATATAATTAATACATAAGGAAGAGGATAAATTCTAGCCTTCAATTATGGAATAATAATCAATGCATTAGTGTGCAAATCCCAGTATGTTAAAAAGCATAGTTTAAACTACTTTGGGATTATTCTAGCTAAAATGTACATGAGAAATGTAAATCATTATTAAAACATTTATTCCCTACTTCATTAAACATGCAGTTTGCTGTTTTTTATTTTAATTACTTTTTAATAAAATGTAATCACCCTGAAAGACGATATATTGATATCTGAAGAGAAAGAAGATCTTTATTTGTCTATAAAAGAGCTGCAGGACAGGGAGAAGAAAAATACTTTGCAATGTCTCAATCTGATTTAAGAGATTACTTAGAAATTGCCTTTGCTGAGACTGGAAGAAGAGTGGACGGTGCTTCTTGATTTGGATTTATGGATTCTAACCAACAACTACATGGAATAAAATCAAAGCATTTTATGAAATTTCATGACTTATCATTTTTGAATTATATTGTGTTCAGAAAGCATCAAGGAGAAAAAATTATAATTATTTAATTTTAATGGGTTGCAAAATTATTTCATTTACTTAATTTTTCTACCTTTTTTTTCATTTAATATTTCTTCACTGACAGGAGTGGTAGTCACCATTTAATATCCTCTGCATGCTTTTCAGCCTTATGTTTAGGTTTAACACACAAATAAGATGAAAGATAGCTAAATGCTGTGGAACAAATCTACAGCAAGTGTCAATCATCACACTGACTTTACATCAATTTCATACTTGAACTATGCATAAAGAACTGAAACCTCACTACGAATCTTCTTATATATTTAATATTTCAAGACTGAATATACTTTAAATTGTTTGACATTCAGCTCACAAAATCTCGGTACAATAAATATTAAAAGTGTTATAAATATTGATTTTAAAATATTTGGTTTTCTGTAAAGATAATAGATGTAATATATTTTCAGTAAAACATCTGTTAAAAAATGAAAATCCCCTGTTCGAAACTTTTGAATGGATGTTACAAGAAGTGATTTTTATATAGACATCTCTCCATTCAGGAAAGCTCGTATCAGTTTTTCAGCTTGAGCAAATCTATAAGTTGTATAGCAGAAGAAAAGCAGCTAAGCGAGACATATTTTCTAATTGCTTCCCTTCTATCCTCCTAGCTTCTCTAGTTCTCTCTATCTATTGAAATTTTAACATGTTTGAAACTGCTAGTGATTTTCAAAGTGGAAATCAAATTCACCACTTGAACTGGGATGTCAAAAAATATTCCCAGTCCTCACAAAAGGCTAGTGTTAGCAAATGGTGTAAAAAGACTTTTCTCTTTATGGAAAAGAGGTTTCTGTAATGGCTGGATCTATATTGGCTTTACTAGTGTTAATTGTAGAGAGTGAAATTAATGAAATGGAGACAACCATTTTAAAATCAGAGCTATTGAATATTTTCTAGCATGGGTGAGTACATGAAGGCACATAAATATTTTTAATAGTGCCTCCATAGCGAAATAACAGGGAAAAATAAGCTCATAACAAGAGAAATCATACTTGTTTCCCACACCCATGGCCCAATTTATTTATGTGGACTGCCCATGTTAAAATGATAGATAAAACTACGAAACTACAAAAAAAAATGCAAGTAGAAAAGCTAGTACAATTATGTAGTTCATGTGGGGACTGGAATCAAAAATTGACATGGTACCACCTGTGTTGAGGTCTGTCTGAAATGTGGATTTTAGTAGTGAACAAAGAAATTGTGACTATTCTTATTGTCCTGCTTATCTACAGGATTACCTTGATTGACAGAAACATGTGACAATGAAAGTGCCTCAAGATTTCCTGATTACTTTTTCCCCTCTTCTTTTGTCAGTAAGAGTCTGATGAATGAGATAAGACATCGAAACTGAAAATTCTGGTGAAGTTACTTTTCTAGTCACAATAAACCCAGTTTATTACATACTATACAAAACTAATCTAACTGGAAGCAGAGCATTTATTACTGGCAATATCTTCTGAGGACTTGTGCACATGACAAATTTGATTAAAGAAAGGTTTGTTGGTAAATATATGCTGAAATCTGATTGTGTGGTATCTGAGAGCAAGGCACAACACCACAAGAGTATAAATAAGATTAAGTGCAAGGTCCTAGGTAAAAAGTATGCAGAGCAATTGATATATATATCTAAAATTGAGATATTTGCTTGCTGAATTTCTTTTGTAACAACCTAGTGTTTTCTCTTTCTAAGTAAAGGATAATCAATGGCCATGAAGAGGAACTGGATCTAATTAATGAAATGCCTACTCCATTTCCCAAACATTCAACCTCAGAAAGCAATGTGCTATTGATAAATGTGAAATGTGTTCAGGTCTGCTGATCAATTCTCTCTTTTAGATACTTACAAGTGCTTTATGTTCCTTAGCTTAAATTAACTTTGCCCATCTAAATTGGATGAGTTGTTTAATGTGGTTATATAGTGCTTTCTGAATTACTATGTTTGTATGCAAATATTCATTGGTCTCCATTCCAAAGGGATTATTAGCAAAGTTTGTGTCACTTGCATAGTCACAGTTTCTTTGAAATAATCAGGAATCTAGAGAAATATTTAATCTTTTATTAAAAATAATTGATATTGCTGTAATTATTGATACTTTGCTATGTTGCAGCCTGTTTAGATAACTCTAGTGTTGAATGTAATTGAAGTGACACACTGCAACTAGAAGAGTTAAAACCAGCAGACTGAACTGATGGGAAAAAAAGCAGTTTGACTCTTTCTTTGGCTTTTCTGGTTTGTTTTGGCTTTTTGGAGGTTTTTTTGGTTTGGTTTTTTTTAAGGGAGAATGGTTTAAGTCCATGAGGACTGAGCTGCTGTGTTAATTCACTGACTGATTACCTGCATACACTACTCATTTGTGCTGCACCACATCACTCCACTATTGGCAAAGCAAAACACAGTGCTGGACTGAGCACTGGAACAGGCTGCCCAGAGAGGTTGTGGAATCTCCCTCACTGGACATATTCCAGGACCGTCTGGATGCAATCCTGTGCCTGCACTCTGGGATGGCCCTGCTGGAGCACGAGGTAGGACCGGATGACCCACTGCGGTCCCTTCCAGCCTGACCCATTCTGTGATTCTGTGAAATTATATCCTCCAAAAGGTATGTGCTTCTCAGCGCATGTGTTTATATACGTGTATCAAGTATTTGCAACATTAGCATCTACTGAAAGGTGCGATAGTAATCGCAAGGTCTGGAGAACTGAGAATAAATCAGTTTTTTATTAGCCAGTGAATGATTTATGTCATATTAAAGCAGCATGACACTTGGTAGTGAACGTTTTTAGTGGGAAACTGTGAGTAGTGAAAAAAGCCTGATGTCCAGGGGTGAAAATATCATATCGATTTCCTTTGCATCTTCTTACTGGGAGCAGCTTTTATCTCGACATCCTTTTTTCTCTGATGGTCAGATATCTTCATATCTGTTTTGAGTTACGGCAGCTATTATTGAGGGCATATGTGACATCTTGGACAAAATAAGAGTTGGATGGAGATGGTTAATAGAATATAATTAAATTATAGATTTGAATTAGGATGTGATTTTATGGACATCTGGCATTGGATTTAAGGAGTTTAATGTATTTTTTGTGTTGCAAACTTAAGCTTAATAAAAGGTCTCTGCAACTGCACTGAGCTTCCCAAGTATTTGTATTTTGATCATCAAAATAAATAGATGCACTACATAACTGTTATAAACAAAAGATGGACTGAGAGCAGAAAGCTTAAATGCTGTTTTATAAATATGTTAATAGAGTTTAGTAAGTTTCTGGTGTGTTGAGACATTTCACCTCAGGGAGACTTAGTGGTCAACATCTACCAGAAATTAGAGTATCTGCGTTCAAAAACCCTGTATCATCCCCCGGATTACTCATGAATTAATCCTTTTTATATCAGATTGCTCCTACTCTGAAGGATTCTCTCACCAATATCAGGGACTGATAAGAAGTCTGTTCGGCTGCCACATCTTCTCTGCAGCTCTGTACACAAGAACCTCACCTGAGCTCTGTCTCATGCATCAGCTGTGTTTTTTAGGGATGATCCAGAGTTCTTTATTAATTTATCACTTCAATCTAGTTCTGAAAAATAGTTTCCATACAACTTATTTTTAATGTATACTTAATTATTCACACAGCATCACTTCCAAACAAGTACTTGAATTTAAGATAGTACCATTGCTTTAAGTAGTCTATTTAATTTAGTAACAGTCACAGCAAAGGGAAACAATGTTTGGGATTCCTGATTGATATTGTACAAAATGAGCGGTCATTTTTATTATACACCTTAAGGCTTATAGGTTAGCAGAGTGATCTCAAGTTTGTCACTAAAGAAAAACAGCTCTCTTTAAAAACCTGCTTTGCTCATGGTCTGTAGCTGGTTGGACATTTGGCTGGTTTTCAAAGGAGTCTATTTAATTTTCCAGATACAACTATATACAGAAACACTATTCATCAAAGCTTCCCTGGGTGGTCAGGCTACAGTCAGAAAAATAGAGCTACCACTTATAATAAGAGATAGAGGGAAAGCTTCTCCCTTGCCCTACAGTGCACTCCAGCCAGCAGTGCAAGGCTGCTTTTCTTATTTCCCTTCTTTGACATCAAATTCTGCCCTGCATTGACTAAATGACCAGACCAATGGCAAAGAAGAACTCAAGATCTGAAGTATCCATGCAGGGTGGAATAAAGTGAAAAGAATCAGGTTATCTATGCAAGACTTTAAATCCTAAACTCCTTAATTGCTAGGAGCTCTCACAACAGAAATATTTCTCAGTCCACCCTCCAGGAGATGAGCTGCTGCCAAGTTATCCTTAATTATCTGGATCACACAGTTTGCTGCAATGTGTGTCCTTGAGCTACTCTGAGGAGATATTGAGACATAATAAGCTTTACTACAACAGGTATTAGGAAGCTGGTATTAGGAATTCTTCCTTGGAATGGAGAACAATCTTTTTATCTGCTGACCAGGAAACGTGTGTGGAACATCTGCAACCTAACAGCTGTTGAATGTCACTTTGGCTAGATCAAGGGCTTAAAACGTGCTTCAGTAATCTGCTGCAGCTCTTACTTTTAGAAAGTACATCTGTGCTGACAGTTTTTCCACCAACATACTCCCATACAACTTAAAACGATAAACAAACTGGCCTAAAATCAAGGTGATAATGGAAGATACTGGAAAGCTCAAAGATATTTCAAGTTGAAATGAGAGTAGCATAACCCTTCAGTATAATTAATGAGTTTGGAAGAAAAGTTTCTCTCAAACCCATAAGGCTGTCTTGTTTAATGCCTTTGTGGTGCACCCCACTAATACAGAGTTGTTGAGGTTTTGCCTGTTAGAGCCATATATAATCTATTGTTTTGTGATAACCATGAGCATATTACATTTATCCTTTGAAGTTCTAAACGCTGTCTTGCTAGGGGATAACAGACATTCAATTTTCACTCATCATATAGAACTCAGCAAAATGGTTGGCAAAAATCGGTAGGGGGCTTCTGTTGATTTAATTGTTCTTGTTTTAAGATCACAATAAACTACCTGCAGCAAGTAAGCCATCAGATTACTAATAATTAATTTTCTCGTAATTATACATTGATTTTATCTGTTCCCTAAATGATCTTTTGCTATTTAAAAGTGATTAGGAATCTATTTACCAATGCAACCATGCAAGGAATGGGATATTCTGAAGAAGAAACATTACTAGGCTGTACTGGGAAATAATATCACAGCTTAAAATGGAATGTAGTGTCAACTATCAGTTCAAGCAAGGGAAATACAGGTTCAATACATCGAACAAGAAAATTATTTGTCACGCAGTGAAAAGATATCACTTAGAAAAAGAGGTAATTATTTTTATAATAGTAAATTTCTCACTCTGATTTGTCTCATAGCCCTTCATGCAGATTCACATGGTCTTTTGTCATCTAATCCTTGCATGCATCTCATCCTATATATTATATATTGGCAAAGGTACTGATAAGGCTTTTATTTATTGAATTAATATTTGTCTCAAATATTTTCAGATTATTTTAACTGAAATAGTGTGTCAAACTTTAGCAGTAGTTAAGCTTTGACTATCTCAATCATCTAATATGTAAGAAAATTTACATGCTATTATATAAAATTAAGAAACAAATTGGATGTGCACTGCTAAATGGTAAGTTTTGGGGCAGTAAGATTAGAAACTGTTTAAATATTTAAAAGCATGAAAAATATTTAGTAGAAGTTTGATTAAACATTTTGTCTTTTAAAAAATTAACCAAAGTAGTTTAAAGCTGAATGGAACTACTTAATTTCCTTTTAATTTCTCTGAACAACAAAAGAAAAGATGGTATGATCTTTTCTACAGGTCATAAATAAATAAATAAATAAATTTGTAATGTAGTTGAGTTTTTATAAACCAGAAGTATTTACAGTACCAGAGAGCTTCTGTTCAATGATGTGATAGGTTAGGTTTCAAGAACTCAAAACCAAAGGAAATAACAAAAAAGCACTGTCAGATTGGGACTGGAAGAAAATGAAAACTAAAAATATGTAGCTCCAGATATAAGTACTAAATTACATAGACAATATGTGCACCAGAAATTATATACCTTAGTCAAAGGAAGATAATGAAATTAAAATGGGGGTTGGTGGAAAGGGCAGGAAAAAGGGAAAATGAGTTTATGCTAACTATGAGTATAGAAGGCACTTGCCTGAGAAACCTGATTGCTGGAATAGATAAGATTTCCAGATTAGAGAATGAGGGAAACATTGCAAACATAATGTAAATAATTGAATACAGTGTTTTACAAATTTCTGCATTCAAAATTAATCTAAACTATCTTGGTTGAAAGATTTGTATTAATTTTAAACGAACTGAAGAACTAAACAAAGAGCTATAATTGAATGAATGTAAGATGATGAATTGAAAGGAAATGCTTAGTTTGGAACTGCGAAACTAGGTGGTGACTCCAGTCTTAACTAAGGAAATATGCAGTATACAAATGGCTTTTCCACTTTATGCTAAAAGACACTAAAATAAAAACATCCATAAGGACAGAGGGAAAAATAGAAAGGTAAATCATGAAACATTAAATATATAGAAAATAAGTCTATAGAAAATCATTAACCTGAGAACAATACATGCCACAATACATTTGGAAGAGAAAACGTGATTGAAATAGTGATTTAAAGGGGAAGAAGAAAAACCTTAGAAAGCATGTAGAGCTAAGCACACACAGCTATATGGAAATGCAAACAAAGGATGAACTTGAACAATGGTTGTCTCCAGTGCAAGTGACAACTGCTATGGACAGACATACTCACAAGAGTGTACGGGCTCCAGAGGATTTTCAAAGCTCTTTTTGTTGTTCCAGTTTTTACTTTCACAGACTATGAGCTAACCAAGAGCAGTGTGGCTGGCCACAGGATCAGAGACTATCTTTCAAGTTTTGCATTTCATTAGGGGTCCTTTTACCCTCTTAACCTGTAGAATTATTTTTTTCTCATTTTATTCCCCCTGGAGAATCTGCTCTATTTACACACTTCTCCTTGGGCAGCTCCTGCTAACCAGATCTTTCGTATTTGCTACATCTTTTGTAAAGTTTCTTATCTAATATTGTCCATAGTAGTTTCATCATCCTTTCCTTTTCCAGTTCTTTCACTCTGAACCTCTGAGTCTTTCTCCTTATTCTTATATTCTGAGAACAACATTTTTCAATCCCTTGAAAGGATTTTACTCTTTAGAGATGGTTCTTTATGAAAAGCCTTTGAACTTTAGGATGGTCCTGTAAGCCACAAATGTTGCAAGCAGAACAATCATTTCATTTGAATTTTACAAAGAAAAGACACTAGGGCAAAGAGAAGAAAGCAATTTCTCATTTGTGTGGAAGGAAAACAAAACCACAGAACTATAATGAAAGAAAAATATGCAAAATTAAATGTTCTAAGATGAAAATTCTCAGCAGAAGAATAAAACAAGAAACACAAGATCTGCTACCAAGTTCAGTCATTGATGTGCGGGTTCAACAGGCAGCTACTCTGGCAAAAACTTCCTCAGCCAACCCTGACTCTGCCAAGTGAGATTGCTGGGCATGAGAGGTTATTACTTTTCTTGAAAACTGCAGCTGATTTTCCCACATAACATGACTCAGCCTTCATAATTACTTTTCAGCTGTATTGTGATGAACTGTTTCTATAAATTACAAGGCACTGTTCCCACTACAAGTACAAAACCTCAGAACTGTGTGGATATGGCAGCTTTGCAATTTTGCATTTTACACACAATACACAGGTAATATTTGTAACATTTTCAAAACAAATAAAGAATGTAATGAAATTAGTTAAAATCAGCCTGGGTCTTTGCAGATTACTTGAACTTAATGAAATGTAGGTCAAGAAAAGTTTGATTTATATATCTTTATTTTATTTTATTTCCTGCATGGTTTATTGTGTTTGAGGAACTCCAGCTTTATCAGAGTCCTCAATAACTCCTCAGGCAAAAGAAAGCAGATGGTCATCTCTCTCTTTTTCTTGTTATTTATTTTATATTTTGTAATATGTCACATCTTCCTAAAATGGAATTTTTGTGATTGGTTTTCTCTGATTGATCACAGAATAGCTTTTGGTGTTTCAGGGCTTAAACACTGCAAAGTATATCAATTAATAGCCTGTGGCCTCCTGCCCGAAAACATACCTGAGGCATGTATTAATGGACCAATAAAACATGGCCTGTCATGCCTTCAAGTTATATTCCCGTTCCGTGTGAACAAGCCTGCTTCCAGAGTTTGCCACAGGCAATCTGGTATTTCAACTCTGTGTCTGTTTTAATCTCTGATAGATTTTATCCACTTTCTGTCAAATCCTGAGCACTGGCATTATAAAGTGTTTTTTCATGTTCATTAATGCTTTACTTTAGTTCTGTTTGGTTTTGCGGGGTCTCTTCATCTGAATCCTTTAAAAAGGATCCATTTATTTAAAAAAAACACACCCTCCTCACTGTTACCTAGAAAGGTTAAAAAATCACTCGCTTTATTTCATGAAATTTTGCAAATATCTGACTTAGTTACAGTTCAGATAGTTCTGCATTTCAGCATTTATGGTTCCAATGTATAAGAAATATTTGCTTGCTAATTATGACTCTTCTCACGACATCAGCTTACTTTGTCACCTATAACAATTATCCTTCTGTTACAACCTACCCCAAAGGCAGGGTAACTGAGATTCTTGCAGTGTATATATATATATATATATGTATGAGATGCAATTTTAGATCCAATAGAACCCCAAAATATCACAGAATTTTCCATCTAGAGGTCATCCTAAAGAATGACATTTTAAAGATTGGAATTTAGAAAAACTAGAGGAATGCCCCAAAACATGCTTTGCAATATCTTCCAAATGAAAAAGACCTCATTTTTTACTTCTACTTTTTTCAGGTCTATGAGTCACACAGCCCCAGGTGGAAAATGCAGGAATAAAATCAATCACCTCCCAAAAAGCATTCTGACTGTCAGTTTATCTGAGCTGATTTTAACCTACCAATTAATTGTATTTATTTATTAGCAAAATCTCTGAAAATTTTATTTATTGGTGCCATATAGCATACACCTTCTGATTAATATCTCTTGATTTTTGAAATGGGCTAAAGACTCAGATATTGGTCTGAGTGGCAGGACTGATCCCCAAACCAGTGCCCCTGAACACCTCAGACATCTTGAGGCCACTGTTTTGCCCCCAGAGGGTTCTCCCCAGGTGCTGGGATCAGGCTGCTGCTGCGTGGTGTTGTGGGCTCTGTGGAGGGGACCCCTTGAGCCCATGTCACCTGCCTCTTCTGCTTCCCCACACTCAGAGTTAATATACTAACCCTGAAGTCAAACTCAGAGAAATTCCCATTACCTTACTCAGAAGTAATGGATAATCACATTTTAAGCACCAGCCTTGCAGAGAGCCAAATATTTTCTCATTCTAGTCTTTACCTTTCAGTTTTTCACATAGCAATGAAAGCTGTTTTCCATAGAATTGCAGTTTTTTTCACCCTAGGAATTACTCTGCTTCTGTTTGTATTGGCAAGTGGGCATAAAATATAAAGTGAATTATTTGGCATAAAAGAAATCTATAAACATTTCTCATAATTATTACCATGACTCCAGTCCAGAACTCCTTATTCACATAAACCTGACACTGCTCTTGTAGCTGGTTTTCCTTCAAAAAAGAACTTAGAAAAGCTCACCCACACTGGTCAAGTTCTGCGAGATTTAAGAAGGCTCAAAAAATTGTGGATATTTGTGCTTAGGCTGAAACAGTATTAACTATATTAGTATCAGAACAAAATAACTTGATCCCAAACCTTGCAAAATATATCCATGACTGCAGTCCTGTCCTTGTCACGTTTTCAGACCAAAGTACTCCAGTGCTGTGCAAGGTGGAGCCTGGGCTGGCTGAGACTCATGTTCAGTGTCTTCCTTTCTTTTTTTGTCAGCTTCAGAACAGAACACAAGTTATACAAACATGAAGTGTATTTTCAATTCAAAGCATTGAATTGAATTTTAAGTCATTGTAATGACATTCTTGTCTTATTAGGAGGTATGTTTCCTCACACTTCCTTTATTAAAGAATTATTCAGTAAGTCTGGTAATAAGTGATAGTTGCTGAGAGTCCCTAGCATGTATACATCATATTCAGGGCTGTTTACAAAAAATTTCTGTTGTACTGAAATAGTGTGTCCGGTCTAGTAAATATTTATTCAACAAATATTCCCATGATGGTAAATGTAAAGATTATCAAAAGGCCCATGGCACAAATGTTCCTATGACTTCAGGTAGCTCATGATTTATGGCATTGTTACTTCCCATCGTTGAGGAAATGAGGCTTGCAACTGACTAATGTTTCTTTTTATTTTGTTTGCTGGAAGCATTTATAACTTCCTCCTGGGATTTTTTAGAGCTACATTGTATGATATTCCCAAACTATTTTTGCACCATTGTTTGATTTTAATTATAGTTGAACAGAAGTAAAATCTTGGGAATACTTCTAATTTGCTTAACTCCTTCCTGCTATGTCTTGATAAAATTTATCCTAATTGATTATTGAAAGGAATGGGTCTGTTTAAAATCTGAGATATCTCAAGGATAGCTACTCTCTGTCTGCATGACTTTCATAAACACCAAGCCATACAACACATGTCAACAGACTGGGGAGACTGCCTGAAGCCCACAGACCTTTAGCATGGGCTAAAAATGCCTCAGGAGCAGAGGGAAACCCAAGGGGTTTTCTTGATGGAGTTTATCCCATGTCACTCTGCTGATGGCACAGAGAGGAGACTGAGGTCACCCAGACCACAGTAAATTCACTCTCCAGCTGCCACACTCTGGCCCCTCTGGCCTCAGGAGCTCCAGGCTCTGCGCTGCTTCCAAAGCTCCTCGCTGCTCCCAGCTATCTGTCAGCACTGCCCCAGCCGTGCCTGTGCTGATGAGTATCTCCTGCACAGACGCCTCTGGGACTACTAAAAAGGAAGAGGAAAGAGTTTTATATCTTTCCTCAGAAAATAGGAGATCTAATCTGTATTAACTAACGAACACATTCCCACTGGTGCAGGTGGGTGGACTAAATTGCCACACAAGACGATGTGGCAGTCAGGTAATGAACATACATTCTTTAAATGGCTTTTATATCCATTGATGGTGTGAGAATCAGTTCTGCCTTTATTTATGGATTCTCTGAGTTGGGAATGAAAGTATAGCAATTCTTTTGTGATGATTAGCAGCCTCAGAGAATGCTTTGACCAAGGAGAAATGCTGATTGTTTATGAGGTCAATCAGAAGGCACACACCCAGCATTGCCTTCCTAGTTGAGCTTTCAGTTACCTTCAGCCATTTGTTATCTTGCATTGATAAAGTTAATGCAGAGAATCAAAGCCAAGCTTATATCACCAGTAAATATTATGATCACATACATCTGCAGAGCACACAAACTCTGTCCTCACTTAACTAGAGCTTTTAGAAAACCTAAACACAGTACTTGATTTATGGACACGGTATGACATGTTTTGTCTATTGATGAAATAAAAAACATTTATTTCAATGAGTTTGGAATAAATTATTAAACCAAAAATTATTTTTAGCTGAGGTCATCATTCTTAATGATAGCTAGCTCTTTGATAGCTATCTTTGTTCATAAATTTCAAAATATTTCATTAAGATGGATGAAATTATTAGAACCTGTCTTATGACAGGGAAACTGAGTCACTCTGTGAGCTACTCCTATGTTTTTATTACTCAGTGAAGCAGTGATAGTCTCTTCCTCCGACCTGCATTCTTCCACCTTCGCTGGAAATTTGCTGAGACCAGCTTGCTAAAACCCATAACATGTTGCCCCCAAACACTTAATAAGTGATTTTTTTTGCAATTTAAATATCCTGCCTAAATATCTGCATTTTCTTAGCATTTTTAGGTATTCTTGACAAAAGTGCTCTACAAATCACCTGCTTGTCTTCTTGTGGCCTTCATTCCCTCTTGGCACCAAATCCAAACTTTCTCCAGCCACTCACATGGTCCGGGAGGGTCTGTCTGTCCAAGCAGAAGCACTGCCCTACTCGATGTCATCCACTGCCTCTGCCATTTTCTCTGAAACTTTTTTGTTCCACTTTGACCATATTTCTTAGGATCTTAGAATTCTCAAATTCTGACATTCACAAATAATGTTTGTTTGCTTGTTTGTTGTTTTTTTTTGCTCTTCTATTTAGGAATATTTCACTTTTCAATATCCTGTGAACATCGTCTCCTTTGAATGGACCTGCCTGAGTAATGTTCATCAGAGTTTAACAGTCCTTCACCATCTCTTGTGAGGGAGATACAGGGGATAAATAGCCCTAACAGGCTTCACAAGCTCTGAGGTACTCACTAATTCAGCGGCTCTAAAATTCTTTCACAACTGTAACCCATGCTCATCAAACTGTGGGAGAAGTACAGTAATGTACCACGATGGCTGCCACTCACTGGGTCACTTTCTGCCACTTTCAGCCTAACTGGGGCCAATATGAATGTGACTTATTTACTCTATGGAAGTTCATTAACTACTGTTATGGTAGATCTTCGATTAATGCAGGCTTTTTAAGGAAATCCTATCTGGATATCTAGATTATCCTACAGAGAATCAATTGACTCACGCTCTTTATTTACAAACCATCTCAATAATCATCTTGGTAACAAACAGCTGCTTTCCTTTAAAGTTTTGATTAAATACTGATAAAAGTACATCTGTATCATACCAGAATGAGCAAACACAGAGTATTTTTGCTGTTTATGGGGCAACTTTTCAGTATCCATAAAGAATAATTTCAAGAGAGATATAATGTTAGCTGTATGAAAACCCATTGTGATTTGTGGCAAAACAAAAATCTTCCTCCTGCTCTTCAAAGTTTATTGTCTAGATTTTCACTCTATGGATACATAGGTACAAATTTTAAGTCTTCTAAGGAAATTTAAATTCAGACTTTTTTTTAAAGAAAACTGGATTTTGACTCAATAACTAATTTAGTTTTGGAAAAAAAAATCATACTTTAGGCGTATTTAAACCCCAAATATATAGAATCTTGGTGTTTTGCCTGGGTTTTGCTAAATTTTGTTCTATTCTTCTTCAATTTCCAGCTGATTTTTTAGCCTTATTTATTGAGAACACTATTGATTTTTTTCAAAGCTGAAAATTTTCTTCTTTGAAGCAGCTCCAAGACGAGACCTTCCTCTTACTCTGAAGACTTATTTATATCAGAAAACTCAAATATTCTTGTTAGAAATTGCAAGGATAGTCTGTCTATATGCTTTGCAGGATATAAGAAGACTTGTCAGATATTCCAGAATATACTTCAATTAACACTCTTCATTTTCCTTTAATCCAGCCCTGTTAGCTGTATCTAAAATACATTTGTCAGTGTCCAGGAAAATAGGGACCATATTATAGGTCCTCATTTATGAAAATAGAAGTTTTCTTCATTCAGCATACTGATTCAGAGGATGAGTTACTGCATGCAAAAGGTTCACTGGAGGAAAAAGAATTCACACTCCATTATACAGAGACCCCCAAGTAATGTATCAATTCACACCTTATAAAGATCTATGATATGGTTCTGTTCCTGGTAATATGATTAAGTAAATCAATTGTAACCCCTGCTTATTTTATTAAATAATGGACAGACTCTGGCACTATAAATGCAGATTAAATAACTATATTAAGAAGCTAAAAAACTCTGTCAGAATAATACAATAAAAATTATACTCCAAAACTAACCACTGTCCATTCACAATATTTTAAATGCAGCTCAAGACAACAAATGTTTTAAAATACAAAAGGATTTTTAAGGCACTTTTCTTAAAGCAGTAATCAATATCTGTGAGTTTCTAGTCTGTTAAGAAGGTCAGCAGACAGTGTCTGAATAAGTAGATGACTTGCTGTGGTCTTTAGATATTTTTTGTTTGTTCCATGGAGATTTGAAGGACTGATTGGTAACCTTTTATTTAATAACTTTGCATTTTTTGGCTGCAGTTGAACTTAAAGCACAATCAAGAATTTTTTATGTGAAAAAAGGACACCACCTCAAATAATAATCCCTCCTCTATTATATAAATGACTTCACTTTGTCTACACTTCTCTCCTTGCTCTTGAGCATAGTTACAAATGACTACAGCATCTGAAAGGTAGCACATTCTTCGGGGAGCTGACTTCAGAAACTGGAATCATTTATAATTGCCTTAGAAGTTGCATTTTCACCACTCACTGGGTCACTTTCTGCCACTTTCAGCCTAACTGGGGCCAATATGAATGTGACTTATTTACTCTATGGAAGTTCATTAAATTTTGTTCAGATAAAAGCTATAAGAACACGTTCTATATAACAGAGTAGTAGCTTCAAAGTAATGGACCAGGTAATTAATGCTGAATTTCAGTGGAAATTCTGCTGAAGTTCTATTGCAGCCATATTAACATCAAATGAGTCTGTGAGAATTAATATTCCTGCAATAAATATCAAGGAGTTAGGAATGATTAAGCAATTATTGTTAAATGTTACATGATAAAAAGGCAAAAAAACCTTAAAGAAGTTATGAAGATTTGCCAGGTCCTTACAGCATACATGGTAACATTTCAAGGCTTCTCTGTATGCAATAGTTAGAGTACAGCTGGTTAGAGGAAATGTGAATTTATAGCACACTTGATGATCAGCAGTAGCTCACAAATGCACAGAGGATAGCTGAAGTTAAGGTTGCTTGTTCTATTTTTGAGTTATAATAAGTTACTTCACATGAAGACGCTCTCAGTGCTGAATCCTCTGGCAAGTCAAAGAGAAATGCACTGCTCACTGTGAATAATATCTGCTGATGAAAACCTTTTCCTTTACATGACTTTTCAAAGAGTAGGAAGAACTCGGTATGGGTCACAAACCACAAACTTACCGTGCTATAATTCACTATAATGCAGCTTTGAAATAATTGTTAATCTACTTGTCTTCCTCCCTCATAACTGAAAGCATACTGAGGACTTGTTATGGAAATTCACATTTTAGTTTATGCAGACTACATCACTGGAGTGAAGAGGGAATGTAGATCAGGAATTCAAGCGGCTACATTCCTAGTGCATCCTTCATTTTCATCGAGCTGAAAAGCTACAATAGGCTGTACTTGAGTTAGGTTTTGAGTGAACCATAAATGAGTGCATAGGCAAATCCAAGGTACTGTAACTATTCCAAGTCCTGCTGACAATGTAAACCTGAACATCTACTTCTGTGCTACCTTTTAGTTCATGGGTCACTGCATACATCGTGATATATGTGCAAGATGTAGGCATTAACACTACTCACAAAAATTACCTGTGATTTTTTTCCTACAGGGCAGCTTGAATGAAAGTCATGGACCTAATTGGTTAGTGAAGATGTGACCCAATTTCATTCTCTCTCAGTAAGACCATATTTCCAGACTGTCAGTCTTCAACAGGTTAATGTGTCTCATCTCATTCTATATTTAAAAATTTTCATTGTTAAATGTGTTTCTGCAGTTGTAATTAAATGTAATGAAAATAATTATTTCTCAAGATTGTCCCCGTGACTGTTTCTTATTCCCTGTCCCTTTCCTTCCTTGTTTCTTTTTCATCCAGGTCAAAGAATACATCAAATTATAGTCCAGCTATAAACTCTTGGTCTATATTGGGCTTTCTTTAATGAAATCGGAATGCATTATTTCCCTATTGAAACTTTCCTATTTTGTGTTGATAAATTGTCACTATGGCTGTCCCAGAGATACATGAGATAGTCAATTTTAGAAAATTCTAGCCCCTTGATTGTGTATCACCAATCATTCCAGCTACAGAGTTTGGAATAGATATTAAAAATGTTTGATACTTTATGCATTTTGGCAGCATCATTAGCAAAACAAGAATCACCTGCAAGCCAGAAAAGTGAAAGCTGGGCTTGATTTTGCAATATTCAACCTCGAGAAATACCTTGTCTACATAGCTAAATTATCTACATTTACCATTTAGCTGGAGTTTTTCTGTATGACATCAAAATTCCCCTGTTAAAACAAAATCTATGTAAACACCCATCTGCAGAAAATACTTAGCTTTGACAGAGAAAAAAGTCATTATAAAGAATCTGTAAAGAGAAAAACAGGAAAGACAGGAAAACAGGAAAGAAAAATAAAAAAAGTCTGGAATAAAAATAAAGAAAGAAAAATCCCAAGGAATGTAAGAGACTTCAGGCTGGTCTCCTCAAGGCCATAGGGTTCATAACAAACATAAGACATTATAAAGACTAGCAGCAGAGGCTGTCTAAAGAGTTGTCAAAACAACATGGAATTAAACAAAAAAATGGCAAAGGTTGTGAACGATGGGCCACCAAGAAGTGAGAAGCCCTTCCCTTCCAAATAGGGCAAAGGAACATAGGAAGGAAATAGTCAACTTGCTTGCCAGAAGAATTGAACTCCTGTTGATGTGTTATGATGATGGATGGTAGAGTCATCTAAATCATTTGCTTTCACTTTGCTGCCTGATTACTGCATGTCATCAGTCTTATTAAAAAAAAAAAAAAGAATTAAGCGCTGATGAGAAAGGTCACCTGCTCGTGTCATCCTGGCAGTTGCACGCCAGATATCTTGCAGAAGGCAGAAACTCCACTTCACCTGAGAGCTGCCCCGTTTGTTTAAACGGGAGAAGCTTGTGGAAAGCATGTGAATGACAGCCAAGAAACACTGGGCAGGAAAATTCTTCTCCTGAAGACCCATAGGAGATCCTGAGGAGTTTAGTGCCTGTCAACCACTGCAGAAGAAGAAGAAAAAGATTAGAAAATTGTCAAGGAGAATAATCTGCTTTCAGAATTCTATTTAATTTTTTTCCCTCACACAAAAGCTTTCTGTTTTGTCTATCTTCCTTGCATGTTTGTATCTAGAAAAATAATGGAGAAACTCTGCTCCCAGTTTTTAGGCAAAAATCAGAAAAGGCTGATTGGGAACAGCCAGCATATATCTACCATGATGAGATTTGTCATGAAGGTCAAAGTATATTTTTATTCCCCGGTTAGATGGCATTATCTAAGAAACTTTAGAGCCAAATGCTTACACTTTAAATGAAAAAATATTTGTACAATAGGTGTATTTAAGTACCTCATCTTCTGTATGTTCTTTTCCACAAATTCATTAACTATAATATTTGTGAAAGTAATCAGCAAAGCAGTGTGTACACAATTTAAATTAATTCATTTAAAATCAAAAGAATATTCATATAAATATGTTTGCTATATTCCTCCAATTCTAATTATTACTTACTTTTGACATCTGTGAAAATCAGATAAAGTATTAAAATAGAGTCTGAAGGAGTAAAATATCATTCTTCCACTAGTATGGAATGAACATCCTATCAAGTTACAGCCTTTAGAATCTATATAAAACTTTAACTACCAATATTCAATTTAATTATATTGCAGGAAGTCATCGGCCATCTTATTAATATGATAAAAGTATGGAAATTATTGCAGTTTAAGAACACATAGGGGGTACTAATATGTTAATTGCAATTAAAGCCTGATATCAGTTCCATGTAGGAAGTCCAAGTTTTCCGTGATTTTAATGAGAGCAGAAATGTTAATTAAAAGGCTTTTATTTCTTATTGCTAAGTCTTGCTGATGAATCTAGCAAGTAAGATGACTACTGCTGACAAAAAGACATCCAGCCAATATCCCTCTCCCCGACTCTGAGCCCAAAGATCCAGCAGAAATGCAGTGACCACCCAGCTGAGTGACCCCAACCACTCAGGCTACTTCTTTAACATTACTTTTCATTGTTTCCTCGCTGCATCAATGAAGCACTGCAATGTTAGCTAATTATATAATTAGTGGGTGTTGGTACTTCCATCACAGCCAAAAATACAAGTACTGGGAAGCAACAAATATCCAGCTAATTTTGCTAATATTGGGGTAGAATCACAAAGTTGCCTCCTCCCTTCTCAACGTAAGAGACAAAACAAGGACCTTCTTTCTTACCAAAACATTCACCCCAGAATTCAGTACTCATCTGGCTTGAGCTGAGTTCTTACAAAACACACATGAACTACTTTAGTTCTTTTTTATTGTATTTCATTTATTCAAGTAGCTTGTACCTTACAATAGAAATTATTAAACCTCTCCACACCAAACTGCCTTGAATTATATCACACTCGGGCAAAATATTGGTCAACATGATTGATTGTGCTTTATGCAAGCTGAAAACTGTAACTACATGTTACAAGCAACAATAAAGAGAATATTGGAGGCAGCAGCTGCATCTGCCCAAAGCAAACACTTGGTCCTTGCTGTGACAACATCTGATGGAAAGCTCTTGCCATTTTTTCTGTCCTGTGTATAGCCAACACAATCAAGGGGGTTTTTCCTCTTTCTTCCATTTGTTTGTATCTCTAGTATAAAAGGCACTGGAATACAGAAGAAGCACATGCTAGAATTAAAATGCATTGCAAAGCATCATCCAATAGATCCAGTAGCAAAAAGGGTAATATAGAGAGCTGTTGTTGGCATATCCGTATTCTCATTTGTGTTCCTACAATCTGGGCTTTACAATGGGCCATGAATATGCTTTAAATGTAGTTAGAAATTAACTTTAACTTCTGTGCTCAGCTCTCCAGCATCTACATAGAGGAGCTGGCAATTTTTGGTGAAAGTGATGCTATGTGTCCTCCTCCCTTTTGGCTGTCTAACACTCTCCTCTCCACAGACAAACCGAGCTGCCATGTAGGTCACTGTTAGGTGACCTGTGCCGCACAATAACCTTGTGGTTAATTCTGCATTTTGCATCTGAGCTGCTAACCAAAATTTGCATATAGTGGTACTTCCTTTAAAAACTATATGGTCAGAGAGTCTTTAAGACTGGAGATAAGGAGGGGAGAGTTAGAGATTAATTCTTCCTTCCTACCATTTAGTACTGCAACCCTTTCTTACGGTTGTGAATACTGATGTGTATGTGTGCTGCAACATCCAAACCTGCACAAATTAAAGTGAATATGTTTTGTCATCTGCTTTACTTACAATGTTAGCAACTTTTCTTCCCAGGGCTTTCATTTTCCTCTTTAAAAGACACTCAAACATATATCAATAGATTTCTTTGTGACTCTAACTAACCGAGTTATATTTTTTTCAGCAGTAGTAGGTGTTGAAGAATTTGAATTGAAATTTGAAGGTTCCTGGCTCCCAAGCCAGCAGGAGATGAAGTTTAATTGCTTGGAAATACATTTTCACAACTGATACTGGGGAACAGAAAAAGTCTGTATGTCAAGAGCCTCTAAACTAATCATTTAGCCATAACATGCACCACCCCATACCTGGGGACAATGTAACTGTTAACAGCTTGAAGCTGTTGAAAAAATAACCAATGAGAAGGTTTCCTCTAATTTTCTAATGCTATTCTTCAGCCTGAATAAACTAATAGAAGAGAAATGTCTTATTTTCAATTCTGTCAGTTCATATGAAAACAATTGACTGATCACCTAGTTTTAGCACTGGAATTTATTAGATCTGAAGTTGTTCATTAAGGCAACAGTTTTGAAGTTGCTCAGTTGTTACTACACTGGCTGTATAAACTCTGGGGCTATCTGGTATATCTGGTTACACTCTGGAGACTGAGATTTGGTTTCCAGCACTACAGATCAGGTCAAGAATTGCAATAACAATTAGCCATTAGTCACTAGATCTCAATTTACCATAATAGAAGGTCATTTGTTTTGAGCATTTTCTCCCTGGAAAGTTAGAGGAAACATAGGAAACTCTTAACATATTGAAAATTGGGATATGGAAAACTTGGTTATGACTTCTGAGAAGATAATAAGGATAAATGTTTTATTTCTTTTTGAGCTTACTGTTTTGCTATGGGGCAGGATCTGCATATGTTGACCGTGTCTACTATAAATTAGTCTTCTTTTTTTCAAGTTTCAGTGAAATGGAGAATCTATCTAATCTCACCAAGAATCAAACAGATTGTGCCTGACTCAACACAGGCATATGAGAGACACCGAGAAACTTCACCTGTGCAACGTCCCACTTCTTGCTGCTATAGCTATTCCTTTCCCATCACTTCCTTGAAGGACAGAGCAAAGGCATAGGTCTGCCTTTTCCTGTAATTTCACCAGCTAACCTTTTACACTCACTGGTGAAGGAGCCAGCAGCTCCCCTCCCTCCCTGAGGCTGCAGGGGGGCACCACAATGCATCTTTAAGCACAGGGCTCCTGAGCAGCTGCAGATTCGGGCTCTGAGGAAGAGAAGGGGTAAATGACACTCATGTAGAGGAAGCCCATAACACACAGGAAGCCCATAACAAATGCCTGACCCAAAAGGGTGTCTGTACTCTGCAATGCCACCTGGGCTTGAGCTTTGAAGGTAGCAGACAAGACTGAGACTTTACTCCCTGCTCTCCAGAAGAAATATTTCATATTAAATCTGTAAATACCTATAAAACATGTAAGCATGAGATATAGCTGAGCCATTCCTGATTAATTTTCTATTCAAGTTGTTCAAAGAACAAGGAGGATATAGATGAACGCTTAACTCACCTTCAGTTACCACTTGAGAGTATCAAGTTGGCAATGATCCCTTAAAATAAAGTAAAATAAAAAATTAAAATTGAATTGTTTTTCATAAGGAATCCCTCTGAACTAATCAAGGTACAGCAGGAAAAAGTGTTGTGAAACTCAGCTTTGTTAAGAAAGTTAATCATTAATGAAGAAAGTGGAAAGACATAACAGGAGAAAGAGCACATATCATCTCAGATCTGATCCTTATTTTTTAATAGACTGTAGCAGCTGAAAACGAAATTACAAGGGAAGCTTCAAAACTTAGGGGATGTATGTTGTGAATTGGTCTTACCTAAAACTGGTATTTGCAATTAGTATAAACAGAGAAGTGATGCCTGTTGGTAGCCTTGCTAACAATCAGCTGACAGATAGTTAACTATAGAAAGGTCAGAGGTCAGGGCTTTTAATCTATAGGGTGATGATCCCTTGGGGACAGTGTGGTGTGAAAAAGAATTTGGTATGCTTGATGCTATTATAGGCAGGATCAGCCTGTCAAAATCCATTAGCACTCACTTTTCCTTCAAATAAGTATTAAGCCAGCTTTTGGTATGATTTTTTCAAAGTAGATTTCTTATCATTCTTAGTAATCCTTTATAAGCATGAAACATTGCATTTCTTATATGAGAAAAAGTGATTTTTCAGGAATTTGTGAAATGCATGCTATATTCTTCAATTAGGTCTATTTAGCACATTGAATATATTTCTGATAGGCTTAAAGTTATATTGAAGAGTCTACAAAGAAAAATAGGCATCTTGAAAGTGAAGATTAATATGTAGGGCAGAGTGTTATCTTGTGTAAGTTTCTTGTTTATAGCATGACAAAGACCAAAACAAATCTGAATACTCTATTTAAAAGGAAATCAGAAATAATTTTAGTCCTACTTTATTGCTTTCAGACCCAAAGTGTTTTAACTTGACATTTTCTCTGAATATTTTATATGTTCTTTGACTCTCTAGATAGCTGTAAGGGGAAGAAACTTCATTTGCTTTTCACATTTGTTCATTGCAGTTTCAAAAACACTACTTATAATGACCTTGAAAGTAAAGGAAGTTGTGAAGGTTTTTTGCTATATGACATTCATTAGGAAGTAATGCAGAAAGAATGCTAATAGTATGTTGCTGAAATATATAAAGAACTGTATTTTTTTGTTATGTTAAAAACCAAGATGTGTAGCTTAAGCTACAATAAGGTGTGGCATATGTACTGAGAATATTCTGAAATCTTGTGTCAGAGCAAAGATCAGTTAGGAAAATGTAATAAAAGCAAAATGAAAACAAATTCCTCAACAGATAATAACATATTTATAGCAGTTACATAATGCTACATTTAAGTATGATTTAAATCTCCTAAGTAAAAAGTTATTACATGCAGCTTTGAATCTGACTTCTGTCAGCTTCAGAACATGCAGCCTTCCATATATTTCCATCCCATATGTCAACATTTAAAAATAGGTTTGGAAAATAGAGTGAAATCTTTTGATGTTCACTATCATAGCTTTGGCTGTTTATAAAAAAAAAAAATCAAATCAATGCCTCCCAATATGTAATAAATCTTGACTTTTCCTCCCCAAAGATTACATCTGTATGTTCAGAAAGGCTCAGTCAGTCTGGTTCATTTGATGGGCAGATGCATGTCATGCAATACTTGATGAGAAACTTGTGAGCATCCTTTGGCCATGTCTACTTTGAGCTGTCAGATGGTTTTCTCTTGGGTATCCTTCCTTTTGCTGTGCATCAGAGCAAAATAATATTTTATTGTTGGTCATAATTAATAATTCATTGAAATGCATCAAATGAACACACACATAAAAAAAAGGTGGATATAAATCTTATTAGGTCCCTGGATAAAGTCACAGTATGCCATTGCATTTTGAATTTCCAAGCATATATTATAGCATCCAATATTGAAACAAGCTGAGAAATGTAATATAAAAATTTGATAAATTGCTTTCTGTCTGTAAATGAGAATACAGACTTGTAAAATGTGAAATGAACCATTCTGGCAAAGAAGAATTTGAGTTTAGAGTGTAAACACTTGAGTTAATGGCTAGGGTATCTCTGAGTCTCAGAAGCTGTGGTACACAGGGAGGGTGAAAGTGAGGTTATGGAAGCTCTTCAATATTTTACTTTGAACATCCTTACAGGCCTTAATTAGACAGATTACCTGTTATGCATGGTGCAGTGTGCTGAACAGTTTTAAACTGGCTTGTCCTCAAGGCAAATGGAAGGCAAAGTCAAAAAGAATTACACTCTACACAAATAACAATGAACCTGCTATTAATGTTATGGGGAAAAAAATGAAACCTCCCCAGTCCATACACTATTTAATTTTTAACTAACAAAAGAACTTGTTAAATATTTATTGACCACTTTAATTTTTTTACTTATCCTGTCCACTCTTCAGTGTCTCAATCTGTGTGAAATCATAATAACATTAAATGTTGTAATTACTTTACTTTTTCTGATTTGTGTTGCTTTATATCTAAGAAATTGTGACAATATAATGAAAACTTCTTCGACATGAAAATTAAGAAATGCTATCTTTATTTATATAAAGTGGATTTTTAAAATTCCCAGTTCAATTCCATATCTGTAGTAGGAGGTATAGAGAAGCAGAAAGTATGTTTACCAATGGTTCCAGGATACAAGTGTTAACTTGCTGTATATATGCTAAATTCCTGAATCTATTTAATCAGTTTATTCAGCCAGCCACCTACAGGGAAGGTCACCATGTCAAGCAATCCTGAATGGTATTTTGTGTGAATTGGGAACAGAACTTTTAAAGGCTAGAGGTTTAGGAACATAAACCAGATGTGCTCATTTGAAATAGTCTACTTATTAAAAAAAGGTCAAACACTTAGATCTTTTTAAAATCTTACTGTCAGACACACTCCATAGAACTAAGAATTTTACTGTTCTGAATTGCATGAATTTCACCAATTTCTTAGATGAAATATGTCTTCTGATCTTTGCCATAAATGCATTACTTCCTTGTTTATAGTCTAATATCGCATGTAAGAATTTTGTTAATTCAATCAGACGAATATTTTTCAAGATAATGACTTTAAAAGCCCCTTTACATGTATTTATTTTTATAGTTCAGAGTTTCTGCAAGCAATTAATTAATGCATTGGTTTACAAAACTGTTTTCTCAGTCAATAATTTGCATGGCGTAGATCTAAATAGTGATGTAGTAGTGAGGAGATGTTTGTTGGTTTGTTTTTTTTAGTGGGGTGGTAAAGGGGATGTCTTTCCAGATATTCATGTCTAAAGATGGATCTCTTGCCCATAGGAGTCAAATTAAATGTAATTTAATTTTGGGTGCAATTTAATTGGTCAGTCTGCTAAGCTATTTTTACTGAACCACCTACACTGACTGGCAGATCTCATTTCTTGCTATGCTCAAATCCGTAGATAGGAATTTTTAGTATTTTTCAGAAGAAAAATGTTGAAGTGTGAATCAACCAACTCGCAAGATGCTTAGGGAGAAGGAGTCAAAATTTTTTCCAGCTTCCACACAGGATACAGAATATTAAATTGAGCTCTATTCATTCTGCTTGAGCAACCAGTCCACAGAATGCTCAGAAGTTGCTTGGTCAGAGCAGCAGAGGCTGAAAGCATCTGTTCTCCTCCCTTTCTGAGTCCCACCCTTCTTGCTATATCCCCTCAAAGGAACAAAGGAGGAAAAAAAAGAAAAATAAATACCTGATAGAGCAATCAAAAGTTGCAGCAGAGCAGAGAAAATGAAACACCTGCCTTTGATAATATACAGCAACTGACAGCCACTAAATGTCTGTAGTTCTGCTTTCTCTGGTATGGATTACATAGCTACCAACAATTTTCTTATTTCAACTACTCTATGACCTTGAAGGTCATAGGGATCCTAGAGTTGCAATAAACAAAAAGCAAATCTGTTTTTTGGAGAAGATGTTTTGCCTTCTGCTTGAGCTACATCACTCTCTGTCCCTCACAGTAACTGCACAGAACGTCACAGAACGTCAACCAGATAGTGGGCCACAAAAACCAACCAACAAATAAACCCACAAAAACACCTCACCAACAAAAAAAAACCAATTATAATTGAGGATAATTTTGCTTAGATTATATTCAGATGGTTTGCTCTGTTTTGCATTTGAATAATACTTTTCACACAGTGTTCTTTATTCATAGTGAACTGCAGATGACTTTCCCTTTCTAGGTCAGAAACATTATTCACTCTTCAATGTACATCTCCTTTTTAAAACAAAGAAGCTTGAATGAATTTCTGGGCTATACCTGTTTAAATTTACACACAAGAAAACTCTGAACATTGGTGCAGGCTCAGTAAATTAGGATTTTTTTTTTTTCTCTTAAGGGTCCTGTGATTTGTTTCTGGATTTTATGAGAGGTTAAACAAGTGCTTTGGAAATATTTTTTTCCTTTTGATATAAGATCTGATTAAAATATGTCTAGCATAACCCATTTCCCAAAAGAGTCTTCTCCAGATCCCTACTGTTATTTCTTAGAATACAAATTACAAAATTTGACATATTTGTTACCCTTAGAACTTTCTTCTAAATTTTCCAAAAAGACAAACTTCAAACAAATTTATTTACTGATTCTATACTCTTATGGAGATTTCATAGACCATAAGTACAAAAATATATGATTTGAAAAAAAATGCTTTTTAAAAGTAATAATATTTTTTGTTCATACATGCAAGCTTTCAAAATAAAAAAAACCCCACAAATAAATGAGGTAGATACTCTAAGAAATGCCTTCCACTAGAATTTACCTTTATGATTGATTTTTTTTATTACTTAAAAATAACTAGTTTATTGAGGTAGCATTTTTAGGTGTTAAACACTCTTACACTACCTGTGATAAAGCCTAGAAAATTTTGGGTTCTTTTTATCAATTTTATTAATTGGAACTGTGTGTATCTGACACATGAGTTTCAGAGGTTGACTGCATGGAATTTTCTTTTAAGTGTGTGAATTATGGATTGGTTCATTACTATATTAGTGTTAGTTCAGGCTTCTATTTAAGGATTAAACATGAAGACTGTTTAAATATTCTACTGAATATTTACAAGAGTTCATTTTTTACTAAAATACATTATTTGTACTTCTTTTATTTTATTTGTGGAGTTAACAGTAAATGAGAGACATTTCTCTATTTCAGATGCTAAATAGTAGATTTCTTTCTAGGAAGGTCTGTTCAAAAGGAGTTTACAGAAAAAAATATGTGATGGATCAAAATTTTGGGGCTGTAGCACCTGCAATGTTTTTGTTGCTTTTGTCAGTCAAACCAACATTATATTTTAATTTTATCTCAACCTAATTAAAATAGCAATATCAAAAATCATCATGGTATACGACACTCTGAATGAAGCTCATTCAACTAACGTAAGGTCATGAGAAATTGTAAATAAGTATTCTAAGCTATCACATATACCTTTAGTTTATTAATCCATCATTATTCGCTTCATTGCTTCCAAAAACCTATTTTGCTTCTCAGTAGTCAGAAAAAATAATTGACTTGGTTTGCAAAAGAGAGGTTATACTAGAATGAAGCTCAAAAAGACATCTGATGGAGCATTGATATTATACAGATGTGCAAGGATAAGTACCCAGAGTAGTTCAGTGATGAACTGTGACTAGATAGTGTGAAAAGTCTCAGAGGAAAAGTTAAAAGTAGGTGAGGGAAAATGACATTTGAGAGGCTCTGCTGGAAAGCCGCACAAGCCAGACTCGGCAGGTCCATCTCAGTTGTGTCTGGCCTTCTGCGAGGAGTGCCCTGCAAATGGAAAAAAAAATGCTGCAGTAGCTTGGATTTTCTGGCAACTCTACCTTAGCAGTGAAGATAAAAATTGCTGTTTCATACTCTCTGACCCGCGAAGCCTAATTATCTCCTTTTCTTGGTCAAATTGATATCAAATCAACCACCTTCTCATACTCCAGCATTACTTCTGAATCTCTGCTTCACTCTTGCTTTTGGATAGGAAAAATTGACCTTACTGATATGAATTGGAAACAACCCCAGTGAAGGTCCCAGATGTAGCTGGAATAACATCCATTCTAATGCAATTTATTAGTGTTGGTTGTTCAGAGGATTCTCCCAGTGCAGTGCTGGCCCCACTGCGTCAAGGTCTTGATCTGACTCATTGGCAAAATGTTCACTGACTTTGCCCGAACAGGGATTTTGCTAGGTAGTTTATGGGATGCCACAGTCTTTGAACACATACTTGTACAAAATATTTTTGAAAAACAATCCCAAAACCAATTGCAAACATTTTCTGCAATTCTGTTCTCAAATTTCTAATAATTTTTCAGTAAAGTCTTTGACTTTAATCATCTTGATGATTTGTGAGAGAGTGGAGTGTAGCATTCCAGGCTTTTATTGTATTAGGTACTGTGCAACGAGAAAAAGGTGTGTCTTACCCAAAGTTCTTTTCCACTTTCTCTGACAAAATATTTTAGACTGTTCACTGTTATCTGTCACCTATGCAGTTTAATGGTGCTTCCAATTATGACAAAGTAAACGTATGCTGTAAAAACCTTTGCTGCTTTATATTCTGTGTGTCACCTAACAATCCTCTGCCCTGTTTGCCTTTTGTGCTGCTGTTATGCTCTGGACTGATGGTTTCAATGATTTTCCCCTTCCTAATCACTGTGCTGGATGATTGCTCTATTAAATTCAGAGTCCCTGAATTGGTTTCTTGCTTCACACCTTACTATTTTATATTTATCTCACACTTATACAAACTTACCTGAACCTCTCTGGTCTAAAAAAATAGTGGGGTTCACAAATAAGGAAGCCGAGAAACTCTCTTGGTTAGTGATTTCTGAGTTATAACAGGGTTCCTCCTGCAGTTTTAGAGAATTTTGTTGATATCAAGGAAGTCATTCAATCAGTAAGTTGGAACTTTCCTGGATTCAGACAAACTCTGTCTGCTCAACTTTTGAAAAACTTTGACTTTTGCGTGAAGGGAATACACATTTTGGAGCTGCCGTGGTTTCAGCACTATACTGGCAAAGGCGGTTCTACACAATTTTAAAATTTTTCTCATTAAGCACAGAAGTGTAAAATAAAACTTTCAGATAGCTCTAATAAAAATAGGAAAGCGCTTCTACAAAGCATAGTTTTGAAAGTTCTGGTTGTTAATTTACATGACTGTTTTCATGACCTTTTTGGATATATGAGAGACATTTAATATTGGGTTATTTCTAAAGATATTGCAGGCCACATAACTTACTGGACTCGATGGGTTCATTTGCTTTAACTATATTGTTCCATCCATTTTTAATTCTTGAGAATATTGCTACTTTTGCATTCTAGAAAGCTGTAAAGAATGAATGTTACCAACTCCTAGGACAGTACACATTCACTGATTCATCTCAATCATACTCCCCAAAGCATTACTGATGAAAAGAATATTTTTTGCTGAAGTACTGCTTAATACAATTGTTAAGTTCTTTGTTTGTGCTACATTTTCTTATGATAGTCAAACTTACTCCTTTCATTGTCAATTTACAAAATACATCATCCTTGAATTGCCTTTTGAAGAAAGGCTACTGTGCTAATATATATATTTCAATAATTAATGGAATAATAAAGTAAGCCTAGATTTGACTGTGTTCACAATGAAAATGCAGAAAAGGAAATTAACAGTAGCTGTTTTCATTTTAATAATATTATGGAACAATTTTTAAAATTTAAATTTAGCACTTAAACTTTTCTTTAATTATTTTCTTTTTTTTCAATGAGGTGAGGTATTTTTACGTTCACTAAGATACTGAAAATCATGCTCCACTAAAATGTTCTTTGTGCACTAATATTCAAATTAAGGTTTTGTAAACTGTGAATCAGAGGCTTGGATGGATCTTATAAGTAGTCATTAAAATCCTTTATTTAGCAGTGATTTAGTTCTTACTGATTTCCATTATAAATCTAGTTTTCTGATGAACAGAGCTTAGAAACTCCATATCCTGAGAGACACAAAGGAAAAACTTGCAAGTACAGTCTCAACAGACACCAGAACTAGGAGATAATAAAAGAGGGAAAAGACTGCAACAAAGTTAAATTGTTGTTTTACTGCTTTGGCTTGGTCTGTTCTTTCTAGCAAGATGCTCCTTTGGAGCCCTGTTGTTGCCAAGGTCCTCACTGAAAAACTGGTGAAATTATTTCTAGCAGTAAAATGTATTTTACTCATCAGGAAGAGTTTAGTTCAAAATAGTCCTTAACCTTTTGACCCTCATATTCTTTGCTGAAATATAATTTGCTTAATTTTGTTTAACCACTTGCTGAAGAAAAATTATAGCAGGTATACTTGCAGTGCTGTTTAGAACATCTAGTGTGTCTTGACATTTTGCATCCTAGCAAAATTGCAAGTATAATGCTTTAGGTATACGTAACATGCCCTGACACTCCATTTAGAAGAATGAACGTGGTATTGAAAACTGTTTTCAAAAAACATTTATGTTCCTGCAGTATGCATAGAAAAAAATAATTCAGCAATTCAATTTGGTTTTGAAATCAAACTTCAAAGGGTTTTAAGAATGTTTATTACAGAAATGGAACATGCATTTAACAGAATAGAGATGCAGTTAGAATTTGCTAAACATCTTTTCCCTTACAGTGCTGAGGAAAATATTTTGAAAGAAAAAGAACAAGTAAATGCTAATCAGAAATTTAAACTCCCCTTCGTGTACCAATAACCTCTCTCGCTCTAAATGCAGATATTTTTGGGAGGTTAGTAACTTAGGTGAACAAAAGTGTATTGACATGAATATTTATCAAAAATGAGTAAGAATCACAATCATGATTAAATATGAGGAGGTATTTGAATACACATTTTCTGAAGTCTTTCTATTTCTGAATGCTGAATGAGGGATGAGATTTACTAGTGTGAGCAATGACTGTTGGCATGAAAGAGCAGAGTTCAAATCCAACCTCAGGCTCAGCTTTCCTCCAGGACACTCGGCAAAATTCTAAGCACCTGAAAACTAGAATTCAGTCATTTGCCTGTGACTTAGTTTCTGTTTGCAGAACAGATTTAATTGCACGTCCTTACTCTCTAGGACTTGTGACAATATGTACAGTAAAGGTTGAGGACAGTGGGCACTGTAGGAGCCCAGGGAACACCCAGGGGTTGCCCATGTGGACCACTGCACACTGGTCAGGCTCTGCAGCTCGAAGCCTGCCGGCTCTGCCCTTCAGTCTGGAAAACTCCACTGACCTCCAGAGCAGTGAGGTACCACACATGCTTGCTTTTCTTTTCCCCAGCATGTTTGGCACTGTCTGGGCATGCATATTTAGCATTTCTGCTCAGGTCTCTTAACATATCTTGACACTTGCAAGAAAGTCAAGAATAATGCAGGCTCTCATTCTTGACATCTGGCCCTCAGTGTCACTCTTCCTTCCTCTATTATAGCTAAGGAGAAAAATTCTTAGAAAGCAGCACTACTTCCCTCTAGGCCAGTTCTTTGACAGGCTGTGATATATTAATAAGAAGCACTACTCTAAATTACTTTGGTAAACCCCCAAAGAAGTGATTGGAATGAAGAAATGTGGCTCACATTACCCAGATTTGTTGAAAGGGAGTCTTAATGTCAGCTCTAAACAGCACAGAAATCATCTACAACTAGATATAGGACAGAAAAACAACTGGTCATTTAGAGGAGCAGCCCTCCTCTCCACTGTCCCTGCAGTGCTGGGGAGACTGCCTTGGCAGAACACCTGAAATCTTTTACAGGTAGAGAGGCTTCTGTAGAGCAAACAACATTCTCAATACTATATTTTATTTTTTTTACTGCCTTTTTCTTTATTGCATATTAAGATTGCCAGTGGCACTGTAAGTTATTAGCCCCAGGTTGCCCAAAGCCCAAAGCCCTTTGGGTGCTAAAAATCCATTACTGTGGTATTTATTTTGGAGCTACAGGCTGGATGAACAAGGGAATAGGGCAAGATTTACTCTGGTAGGCTGAGAATTTTAAAGAAACTATGCTTCACTGAATATATGGACTTTAAATGTCTTTATTAGAACTTTCATTCAAACGTTTCCTAAAATCTTACCATGATATTATTAAGAACATACAAAATTTGGAAATTGAAAGTGCAGAGATAAACGAATTATTTGTTACAAAAAGGGCCTCACAGATCTCAAGGGAAATAGAATATTCTAATATCTGTTTATACCAGCAGAAGTAAATCATGTTTGGTAAACATAATGTTAGTCATTTGCAAACATGAAAAATTGTGGGGTTTCTTTTGTTTATTTCAAAGACTTTGCAATACACATTGAATTTATTTGAGTTAAACTGAATAGTAAGACTTTGGCTGTAGATGGAAATTCCCTTCTACGTAAACATGGCTTTTTCTTTGCATTTTGCCCTTCCTTCCTTCCTTCCTTCCTTCCTTCCCTCCTCCATGTCTCAAGGTATGGTACTCAAATTGTACATAATAGAAGGAAATCTGTAAATATGTAAAGTCAGTTCAAAGAGTTGCTAAGCCATCATCTTCCTAATAAACCACCATAAGAAGCAGGTCATATCTTGAAAATATTAATTAGAAAAACATTGTCAATACTTCCTTTTTATTTTCTGTTTATTGCAAAACAAACTATAGAATGGATATTTTAAATAAATTAATATTTTCCAGAAAGCACAATTTGATGTCCATTCAGATTGAATTAGACTCTTTGCAGCTAAATTTGGACAAGTGCATTTTCCCACACTCTTTTCTTGGGAAAAAAAAAAAAAAAGTTCTGTTCTATCCACCTGATTAATACAGTGCAGTTGCTGTACCATAGTGCAGCTAAGGGAGAGATGGATTAATATGTCAGCTAAAATTGACAGTAGGATGACTAGTAACCTTCTTGATATAATTCCACAGGGTTTCAGACCTTCTAGGTAAATGCTTATAGCCAAAAAAACTGGTTTTAAGTAAAGATATGCAATTTTGCTGAAGTAGCTTTTATTCTGACACAGTGTACTACAATTAGGGGATTTGTAAAAAAAATAGAAAAGCTAAATTTATTTTTCTCTTTAACAATTATTGGAGCAGTATTTTTCCATCTTGTTGCAGAGACAGAGGAGCTTGCTTAGAAAAGTCAGAATTTTTAGACTAAAAGGATATGAAATGTATCGATCATAATGTTAATAAACATAAGAGACTTCATTTTTAATCCTGAATGATATACAGAGAAAATAAGAAAAGAAAATTTGAAACAGATAGAAAATGTCTATAGGAATGGGTATTTGGCAGCATTTACTAGACATCCAGGCAGTGACCTTATGAATGCAGATGCTACCAATGTAGCTATGTGTCAAGTGAAATTTATGAAACATCTACTTTTCTTTCTAAATACAGTTGAATTCTGGCCCCTAGTGTCCTGCCCAGCCAGATGTTACCTGTCTTGGGATGTGGCTGGGGTCCAGCCCTTCTGCAGGAAGAGCAGGGTGAGTACATGCCACATGGGAATGAATTCCCAGAGCAGTTGTTTTGCTCATCTTTACTTCCTAGTCCCGACTTGGGTCAGATTGCTGCTGTCTAAGAAAGAAAGTGAAGTACAAGACAGACTGGTTCCGGTTCAAGCCTTGCCCCTCAAGGCAGTATGAAAGCATTTGTAAGGAAAGCCTGTGTAGATATTGCTTCAGGCTTCCCTTCTGTGGTTATTTTATTCTAATACTTCAGGTGGAAATCAGCTCCTACGGATACAGCCTCATGTCAATCAGGTTTGCTTAATTTTTTATTTTTTTTTTAAAGATAGTATCTCAAATGGCATTAGAAAGGTTTTTGGTTAATTATGTAAAATATACAAGTATATATGAAGAGGACTCATCCCTCTTACACAAGAGTTGAAACACAATCTGAACATGTTGCAAACAAACCCAAAAGTTGCATGCTGCAGACCAAGCCTCATGACATTAATTGTCCAATTTTACAGAATTAAAGATTTGAAAATACACTGATCAATGCCTCCTGCACATTGTCAAATATTAACTCTTCTGCCAGAACTGTCATTTGCACTGTCTAAACAACTATGTCTCACCCTTCATTCAGAGAATGACCTTTTGTAACTAAGAAGAAAATTAGCAGCAAAAACTTCTTTTAAACAACGTGAGATAAAAATCCTATTTAATCTGCAATAAAAATTGCTTTATTTCTAGGAGTTTATTTTCTGAAAAGTATGAATTTGTCACCTGTGGAGTTCTGAAAGACTTATCATACATGGACACAAAAATGCAGATGTTTTGATTAGATAATTGTATAACTGGAGATAGACCTCCAAAGAATTTACAACTCACCCTCACAGAGCGTGTTAGTGTTGGAGCTGCTGCTGGCAACGAGGAGCTGCCACTCAGCCAGCCAGGGTGGGCACAAGGTACTTTGATGTCCTCCCTCTCATCTGGCAGAATTTCTAACCAGAAAGGCAAAGAAGTGCTGACAAAAATGGCCCGTGAGGGGCCAGTGGGTTCCTTGGCTCCCAGCACCTTCCAGGGCAGACAGCACCTTCCTCTCCACCAAGAACTGCCTGGGAACACTGAGGCTGCATGGCTACATCTCAGTTTAGTCAGACCCTAAAATTAAGCACATCATTTCAAGATTATGATGCTCACATCTGACAGAGAGATAACATGTGGAACATCTGCAAGCACGGAAAGATTTTATGGAGCCAGACCTTGCCCATTAATTACACTTGGCCACTTTTCCTATGATATCCCAAGGCTCCTCATCTAACTATGAAGGCCAGACTGTTGGTATGTCTCTATCAATGACTGTAAACAAAACAAAATTTATTTGCTTTATATTGGTCGTCAGTGTGGAAGGTAGTTGTTTTGGCTACCAAGATCTAAGGTGTTCAACCTGGGAAATCATTTCCGAAAGATTCAGCTGTAATTAATCATTTGACTGAACCTAAATATGTATAACATTTCATTTTCATCTTGGTTGAGACAGATATATTCTAATTCACAGTGGAAAACAAGTAATCTGGAGTGTTTGAGCAAAGGGAAAACATTGGACAGTGCAGAACATATTAATACCTAAGATGCCTCGGGTAGCAAAAAAAACTTGTAGAAAGTGATGAATGAAACCAAAAGGTCTTATGGAAATTATTAGGCTTCTATAGAATTTACTCCTAATTTTTAGAATTTCAAAGAAAACTATGCCTTTTTTATATTTGTTAAGCTGACTACAATAAGCTATATCAATGCAGTGCATTTTTCTTTACTTAAATCCCTTGGGTGGTTGAAATCCTGGCTGAAATAAATCTTTTCTATTATATTTCATAGGGCTTTCCCATAGAATCTGACAGCCTTTGTAGAGAACATTAAGATGCACTAATCATGGCCAGCACTTAAACTTTAGAAATTTTTTCTTGATTTCACATACACAGAAAAATGGCTGCTCATCAGAAGGCTGTTCAGATGTAGCAAGCTTCCAGCTCTCTTCCTTATACATGGGATAGACAAACTATTCACTATTAACAGTAAACTTAAATGTATAATTGATTAACATGAATTTTGTAAAATGCACAAACAAAATTGAAAGACATACCCACACAGACAAATTATTTCCTGAAAGCTGTATGTCCTGATAGAAAGCCAACAGGATTAATCCATTTCTTCAACAAGCTTTTGACTGTTCCTTAAACTTTTGATCCTAACGAGAACTGCATTTTCCTCTCTTTAATAGGGAAAGAATAGACAAAATTCTCTCTTTCCCTAGTATTTATCTGTATCACTGTAATAAAACACCCCAAAGGCCTATGCACAATATACTCTCTCAAAAGGAGTAATGCAGACCTCTCTGAAGCTGGTCCTACAGGTTTTCAAAATTAATACAAAGATTCCTCAAGCATGTTAGTAACAGCTTCTTCTTCTTCTTTGAATCATTAATAAGGTAACTACAAGGTGTATATTATGTGTCTCTAAGCTTTAACTCTCTCTAAAACAGACCTAAAACTCTGTTTCTCTCTTCCCCCTTCCACCAGCAGCAGAAACCCAATGGACTGACAGATTATGGTAAATTAGGACCAGTGGTTTGATAGTGGTTACTATCCAAATCTCACCTGTGAAAAGCCTTCCATAGCAGCCTATAAAATCCTTTGTCTCTCCGGCTTGTAGAGCACTTTGCGCACTGGGAAGAGGTGAGGAGCTATCAGCATGCCTCGGTGGCTCTTCTGAGGCTGTTGCTTTATAGACCAATTTGGGTTCATTCCTTCAGCTTAGAGACCCCATGCAAGCCATGGTGACCAATGCAGAAGGACCAGTCTCCACAGGGGATGCAAATGCAGTGGTGGAAGACATTCAGGTCATTACAGGGAGAAAGGCTGCAGTGGAGGGGGCAGCTGGTTTACCAAAACTTTGCTTAACTCAGACTCTAACATAAATGCTGTAAAGCTGCTGCCTGCCTGAAATATCCTGTCCGGAATGAAATATATGTTAATTTTGCTGTTTGGATCTTCAAACACAGTTCCATGGTGGTCTGTCTTGCCATGTAAGCTTTAAGGCTGAATTTTAAATTGTTTTCTCTAGAGAAATAAAAACATGACATTGTCAAGATGGCACTTCCTGACTCATATTAGTACGTGCCACAGTCTTGTCCCTGCCTGTGCCTAAGCACCTGAGTGTTGGGAAACAGTGCTGATGAGGATGAGGTGCTGACAGGGAGAATGAGGAACATTTAACGCAGAATGGTAGATTTTCTAACACATACTTTACTGTTCCATAGAAATTACAGATTGAAGAAATCTTGTGGTTTTGTGCATTCCTCAAAATTGTTCCTATTCCCTAAACTCCACTGATACATCGCCTAATTTAATTTTAAAAGAGTAAAGTGATAGTTACTCACATTTTCCCTTTTTTTTGTGTGTGTTCTTACTTATAAACTCTGCACACCTGGGATTGCTAAAAGCTTCCCCCTGCTCCACTGAGGTGTTTATCTTTTCTTCCTTATTACTGTTTTGGGGAAGAAAATGTGTATCTGGGGCCAATATAGTGATTACTCACAGCACTCCCTAGTTAAACAGCTTCAGTGGCGTGGTTCCTCTGGGTAAAAGTTTACAAGAATGCCTTTGAACTTTCTCTTGAACAGGGTTTCCTTTGCAGTTTTTTTGATACTGATAATTCTTTATCAGCTTAATCTTGATGTGGTATATAACCTTCAGGAATATAATTAGTAGAAAGTATATTTTTTTTCTGCTGCTACTGTGTAGTATGTAGTGTACAAACATTAGTAAAAATATTCAAATGCATAGAAATCCATTCTTTAGATACAAATTTTTTCTAGTTTAGAACATGTTGGTTATGTTCAATGTTGCTCTGAGTAATGATAATGCTGAATATTATATGCATTTTATATATAAAATAGTTTAATTTATTCAACTGTACTAATTGTCCCAAACCATTAAATAATGAAAATCCTTTCCATTACACTCTACTAGCAATTCCTTAAAAACTCCACTATAATATGCTTTAAAGAAATATATGTTTTTCATGGTTCAATTACTGTCATGGCAAATATCCAGACCAGTGAACAAAGACAATAAAATACCTTATGTGAAGTTAGAGGCCCCCGAACAATTTTATTATACTGTACACACTGGAATCAGTGAAAGAGTTTTTAGGCACAATAGTCTGGGAAACCATCTGGTTTGTTCTGTTTTGAACAAAGAAAGCCATTTTTATATCCGTACTTTTCCCCCTTATTGGAGGGGAGGACTTACGCTGCCGTAGCGAAGATTGTGTCAGCACTTCCTTTATTAAATCCATTATAAGAACCAAAAGAGAGACTGGAGAGTCATCAAGTGTCTACAGGTGGGTGAGAGGGAGGTGTGAGATCAGAGCAGTCAGGGACCTTCCTGCGGGCCCAGCTGTGCACACTGGCCCAGCGGAACTCCACAGGCTCCGGTGACTTCACTGCAGCATCCACGAGGGGATTTCACAAACTTTGCTGAAATATTCACTTAGTGCTTGGTGCAGTGATCATCAAAGGAGCAGGAGTCTATCCCTTGCTCTCCACTGGGCATGTTCCAGACACTAAGCCCTGTCCCTGGGTGAGATCACCTCCCATAGGGGCTGTCATTCAGGCAGTGTTGTTGGACTGGGTTTGGGGACAGATGGAGGCAGGTGTGTTTCTGCTCGGGATCTTTCCTGAAACAATGCCTGAGCTGGAGGGGGCTGCAGCATGGATGGCTCTGGGTCTGCAGTCCCCTGGGCATGTGGTGGCAGCACGTAGTGCCATCCACACTCTGTCACCCTGCAGGCAGGGGACACCTGCCTGTGGGGAGGGCTTGTGCTGGAGCCTTAACAGTGCCAGTACCTGGGGGTGTCAATGCAGAGTGAGAGAAAACGAGGAGAATGCCAATGGCATTTCAAAGTTCTGAAGAGGTACACTCCAGCTCTGATATACAGTAGAAAAAGTAGAGAAAATGTTGAGATTTATCTTGTTGTTTCACTTCAGAATGAAATAAATTTGTAACTGCTATTGTATCCTGTGGGAATTTCTATCCCCATGAAGCAGACAATCATGTTGATTAGTTCTAACTTTTGTTTCTTAGGAGAATTTTTAACTATACTTTGTGTTCAACACATTTTACAGGGAGGTAATATCAGCATTTGGTATTAAAAACCCAGACAATTCCCTCTCAAGATTCCTATTTTACTTTTCACTAGTGGAAGAAAGTCTTAAAATACATTACTCTTTAATTTTTAAAACTTAAATTTTTTCTCTTATGTAAAGTTGTAGATTTTGAACTGAAAAGTCTTTCCAATAAGTTTCAAGTAAATACATCTTTCGGTGCTGTGAGAAAAGCCCCTGACCTCAACTTGTGTCTTACGATATATTTATATTTCTGCTGCATTTTTTCCCCTGTTGCTTGGGGTTTTTCTCTCTATATGATTTTAATATGTAACAAAAAAAACTTTCCTCTGTAAGGAAGACCAGCAGTTTGTGGCACTCCAATTCCATGTTCAATTAGTAATCTCATTTCTGCATCCCTGAATCTGGCAATAGACACTCATGAAGTTCCCAAACTTATTATTCCTTTTGGATTTGCATAGGGCTGGTATCAAACCATGTACTGATCCCAAACTGAGTGCTGCTCTATGTGAAATTTGGCACAGCAGATTTATATTGTTTTTGTCATATTTGAAGAATGCCTCGTGATAGCATCAACTATCAGGATTTGATTCCAATCTTGCTTCAAAGGCTTCTAGAGGGCAACAAAGGGTGAGGAGAGAAGTTACCGATATGGAAGATAGATGACAAAACTTTCCTGGACTGCTGAGATTGTTCATCACAATCCAAAAATGTCCATAATTTAAAGTTTTTCTGTTTGCTCAAGAGCTGTGAATATCATGGCACAGTTTTTCCACCAAGCAGATGAGTGACACGGACACTTCTCTTCAGTGGGAAATGGCTTACACAAAAAACTTTAACTCTGAACTTCACCCATCAGTGTTATCCTGGAGGAAAAAATAAACAGGGTGAGTTACATTTCTTCGTGCACTGGGTTTGGAGGTGTCTCATACCATTTATTTCAGCTAAAGTCATTGTAATTTAAGTCATCCTTTTGCATTGATGAAACACTCTGAAATATTATGATCTGTTTATCTGGGTTTTGGAAGAGAAGCCATTCTGGTCTGATCTTGCCAGGTTAGGCACCGAATGGTGAAGTCACCTACCTATACGAAATTGCTTGCAGATGGTTAAGCATGGAAGTTGAGCTTAATCTCCTCGTTTCTCTAGCTTTTATGAAACCTATTTTCAGGCACAGGGATATTTTATTTTATTGCATTTACTCATCTTGATTTCTCTTGTGACTAAAGGATTCTTTCCCCAGCTGCTTTGTTCTTAATTGTAAGTGAGCAATTACTTCAGGATGTGTTACTTTTGTAGTATGAGCTATTCCCAGAGCAAAAGAAATATTGAGAAAGACAGGATGTGCCCAGGATATTTTCAAAACTTTGCCCTTGCTATTTTTATCAGTTGGTTTTTTTTTTTCACGCCGTGGTTTCTTTTATAATATTAGTCTTAACAGGGTGAATGCAATGTGATTTTCACAAATGATATTTTCCTTTCCCAATTATGTTGTACTCTATTTATGGTTGTTCCACCAAAATTTAACTTCTAATGTTGTTTTTGTAGACTTGACAATTCCCTTGTTTTTCTGTTTCTCATGAAAAATGCAGAAAATCAGCTGCAGCTCTTTATAGTGTCCATTAAATTCTTTAAGAGATTCCTGTGAAGTCTTAGAAAGATACCCACTAACGAGATATGAGTGCCATATCTTGACTGAGTACTTAAAGAACCACTGACCTGTTCATTACAAAAACAAATTTTGAATGGTGTGGCATTTCTATCTTGTTTAGAAAACTCATAATTCAACCAAAAAAAAGATCTTCTATAAAAATAAAATAACACTGGTAAATACTTTATGAATGCAGATTCCATAAAAGGAAGAAGTTGTTTATAAAAGCTATACAATTTGCTAGGCCTTCATGGATATTTTTTGTCTTGCAAAATTTGTGCAAAGTCATGTCATTCAGGAAGCATCAATTAAGCAATTTATTTATGCAAATGGTGAATGTAGTAAGTTAATTAGAACAGCAATGGGTGTTTGCTAGAGATTCCAAGTTTGGCAGGCTAATCACTCCACTCTGGCATGCTGCATGCCATTTGTCCCTTAGGCTTCCCATAAAAATCAGTCAAAACTCCTCATAAAAATGACAGATTGCTTCAAACTCAAGAACTGTGTCCTGAATATGTTCTAAATAGGATTTGGTGTTTTGGGGAGAAAATGGATTTGTAATCAGATGCAGAGACCCAGGAGAGAGAGGACTAAAGCAGACAGGAAGAGAAGATTAAATGAATATATATGAAGCTTCCAAAGAGCATTTTCAAGTAAGGTATGACTCAGGATTCAAATTTCCCTATATATGCACACAAGACCCAGACTCATGCTTTTCAATATCATACTGAATCTATTGAAACCCTCACAAAAAGGGCAAGGTAAATGTTTAACTGAAAAAAAACCCAAACCTCTCCGTGTGTTTACCCAGAATTTCATTGCTTTCCACTTCAGGAAGGAGATGATCCTAGATAAGGCTGGTAAAGAAAGTAAATCTCTCTGATACTCCAACCACAAAACATCAGTGGTAATCTCTGCTTAAATGTTTTTTAGCTTTCAGCTTCAAAGACTGGCCACCAAACCACCATGCACATAATTTTAATCTTTTTCATCATGCTGTGGTGAGGTAGGGTAATTTACGTGTAGTTGCTGGCACTTTAATTTGGTTTCGTTCATTTTATTCTTTCACAAATAGTCAGTTGATCCTTTGATTATTATTTATGCATTAATGTACTCAAAATACAAAGATGCTGACAGTCCATATTTTCTATTCTGTAGCTCTGTCAGTTCAATAATTTTTCTTCTTTTTCTTTTTCTTTTTCTTTTTCTTTTTCTTTTTCTTTTTCTTTTTCTTTTTCTTTTTCTTTTTTTTTTCCGTGTTTTTTTTTTTCTCAGGGTTTTCTTTTTTATTTCTCATTCAGTAAAATTGCTATTTCTGGTACTGCATTAACTAACTAAATTTTTCAGTTTTTATTGGCTTCTGTTACACTTGAAAGGGTGGAATAAATTCCATTTAACTGCTCTTATTTTGGCAGACACTTGTGTATATGCACTTCACACTATCCATCCAATAACTGTGGCAGCATTCACTGAAATTGCAACATCATGGGTCAGAGATTTGGGAGGAAGCTACAGTGTACATGGCACACTAGCTGGAAATTCAGTTTGCCCAAAATGCACGTGTGTGTGTGTGTTTGTGTGGTCCATCTAAAATCATTAATTGATCCTGATGACATGTGGCATCGGAAAGGCACAGAACAGCCAGCGTCATATCCACAAAGCTGTAAGGATGTTACAGTGAATTTGATGTGTTTTCATTGCATCATCCATAATTCTATTCAAAATTTAATGTGTTTTGTTTGGTTTTTTTCCTAAAGTATTTTTCATGTTTAGAACTGCATGGAAAGACCTGCATAGATTTGTATGCAGGGGAGGGTACTGAGGATGCCTTTTAGCAGTATTTTTTTTATTCCTGATATTTTTCTTTTTTTAATTTCAGAAGAATTCTCACAATTAGATCTTTTTCCACACTTATAACTGCCTTGCTGCTCTGATAAGATAATGGTCAAATGTTTCACATCACTCTGCAGATAAATGCTGGTTTATTTTTATGAAGAAAATTATTACTTTCCCTCATTCTGCTGGAATGGGCCTATATTTCTTCACTCTTTTCAGCCTTTAGGGTGGGCAATATATTTTAGTCCTTCCTTCCTTTCTGCAGCTTTTCAGTTTCAATCCATCTACTAAATGGGAACAACATCATCCATTGTTCTCCCTTCTTGCATTTTTTTGCCCTTAACACTGATTTGTTTTAATGTCAAGAGATACTGAAGATTTTTTGTTTATTACTGATGAAATGGCTAATCATCAGTTCATCCCAGGGGAAGAATCACATCTCCAAGTGGAAGGAACATATCACCTTTTAAAAGGAATTGATGATTGAAATTTTGATGAAATGTAGTAATGCAAGTGAGGATTATTCCTACAATGACCTTCCTGAGAAATTTTCAAGCTCCATATGCATCTCCTAATCCCACCTACAGTCCTTCTTTTATAAGTACTACATGTTCTTATGTCACCTTCTCCTGTAACTTTGTCTGCACTCTCAAAAAATTTGTGTAAAAGATGAAAAAGAAGAATGATCCCTGGTTGATGTGCAGTCTTTTTTCCAGCTGACAGAGAGCACCAGCACAAAAAAATTCTTCCAGAAGTGCTCATTGCTGGGTAGTACCTGACTGGAAAGTGACAGCAGAGCTGCAGTGCAGGTGATGGAAAAAACTGCCTCACTTAAGGTTTGCTGATGAACAGAAGTCTAAGAGCTTTGGATCCATAGAATTGGCTGTGGCCAATTTATCTTTTGTGATTTTCCTATTTTCATTATTTTTTGACATTTCAGAGATGAAGCTTTGTTATATTCCACAAAGCTATGGCAGTGGACCAGGGAGATAAGAGTTCACTGAGATACAGTACATATAGCCTAAGAAAATGTGTGAAAAATTGAAATGACAAGGGTGGGTTGATAGCTTGTGGCTTCTGAGCTATAGTACCTTGGCTGGAGAATTAGGTAGTTGGAGACACAGTAAAATAAAATATGTGCTGGCTATGTCTAGAGAGAAAAAGCTGAAATATTTAAACCTCCCAAATCAGGACTTATAATAGATAGATACACCAGTTCAGCTTTAACATAGGAATGCTACAGAAAAAGTATGATTTATATAGTTGATGAGCTAATCTTTTAAAGATATTATACTGGGCTTGTATACTTCAGTAAATAAAATTAAATGTAAAAAGGATGTCCCCACAAGAACCAAATAAAATACAGCAATGTCTAATCAAATATGATCATATTCAAGAAAACAATATGAAGGAGAAACTAAGGATAGTAAGAACTAGAAAAAAGTTTTTAAATAAGAATCTATAATGCTGATATCACTTAATCTGATTCCTTTTCTACTACTGTTAAACAATCTCATATGAATTATTTCCCATCATCTGAACTACTGACTGTTTTGCATTGATATGTCTTCCCATCAACTAGAGAATTAACAAGGTTATATCTTGGCATTTCCTCAGCAGTTCAATGAAAGTTTGTTGCCTTGTCTGCCAAAAACTAGAGCAAAGATCCTATATTTAGACCAGCATAATTTTACTTGTTTCAAATAATCATCCTATTGTACAAGTCCTGTTGGAAAAAGTGGTGATAGGGCCATCATTTGCCTTATTTTCCACCCTGTATCACACTGCAGATATTAATAAAACCCCAGCTGTGCTCCAAAGCATATATTTTCTTCTACAAGCACAGGTCCTACAATTAGAAATGACCCTGGTAAAGCAGGTTTCATTGGATGAGTTGAAAAAAAAGGCAAATTACTGTTCAAGTTATATCAATTGGTTCTTAGGTATGATGAAATAAATTCAATAAAACTTCTATCGAGTTTCTCTAGCAGCCTTGTTCTTCCCATCAGACTATCCACAAGGCATATGTCACATCAAAGTGCCACGCTGTCTGAAACAGATATATCCTAGCCTGTCAAACTCTGCACTTACATTTGCAAATTAGTTTTGTTGGACTTAGAGTCATTATACAATACCCTCACAGCATAAATGTCATCACAATGTGTTGTTAATAGATTGAGTTTCACGGGAATCTGTGATCCACATCTGAATCTGACCTTTTTTCTTAGATGCATAGTATTGCACAGTGCTGAAAGTGAACAAACATTTAAGTAAATAATCTTTTCTAGCTCAGGAAGAATTGCATTGATTTTCCTCTGGGGAAAAAAAATCTAACACAATGTGACTAATTATTACAAATCATTTAGAAACCAAGTTTGGTTTTTCTGAGTAATTATTATTCCCAGAAGTCAGGAAATGTTTTCTGAATAACGTATTTTGTAACTAAAAAAGAAAATTATGAGATAAAATAGTTTGGTTAACCGATATCGTAAACAGAGAAAGATTTGCTACAAGTCTCTACATTCAAATTCTGAAAATGTTTGGTCTTATTTCACAGGCAATATCTACTTAACTTTTTAGTTATAGGAATACCATCACATCTCCTTATGTTGGTGACTTTAGAAAAGCCACTTCTCTTTGGTGTCAGATGAGCATAAGACTTGCAGATATCAATTTACAAATAAAATGACAAGGTTTTATGTATTGAATTTCCATTTGTTCATTTAAGAGAGCAATCTCCCCACTGAACCTTAGAAAGGGCCCTCTGTTACACCACACTGTGAAAAAAACAAGCAACCAAGCCCCCAACAGCTTCCTGAAACTTCCTAATTTAATAAAAGCTGCTGGAATTGATAAATTCAAATGTATTTTCCATGGCCTCTATGCTCTTGTATTAGAACACAGAGAAATAAACACATGAAATCTTTCAATAAGAACTTGGTTAGCATGGCATAGATTTCTCCGGATAAATACAGCATGGGTGGCTTCCTACTCTACATGAGTGAGTGCATTTACATACACAAATATTTCCTAGAAGGCTCCTCCACTTTTTATTTATTTACAGCCAATATTTGTTGCATATGCCCTTTTCAGAAGCAACTTGCTCTTCCAAAATCCTTTCTGAGTGTAAAAATACAGATTAATATTCTGCTGTATTAGCACAGCTGTGACCATTGGTAAACCAAATATATGATACAGGTCCCTTCCCCCTCCCACTCAATATATTTGGTGGAGTTCTAAAGAAGCACTTTTACTCAAACAGATGAATTTTAAATAACTATTTCTATTGCCTAAGAGAATCAGTCCTGTGAGAATAATGCTGAGCACTGAAACTTGTTTTGCATGACTAGTATTACAAACATCAGAGCAATCTCTCAATGATTCAGTCACATTGAGGGTACTGTCCAGAGGGGGAAAAAAAAGACAAAGTAATATTATCCTAGTCCTTTTGAAACTATATAGAATGAATACATTGATTACTGAATGCGAGCAGTGATTTCTGAAAATTAACATGGTGTCTGTCTGTCTTTCTGAATGTTTTCTGCTGTCTGGAAGAGGAAAGAAGGAAAGCCCAACAATATCCTTCACAGTGGAAATTAATGTATTTCTCAAATAAAAGCAGTTACATCAGAAGAGCTACACCCAGCTGCCTGATGGGCCAGCTTAGTTTGCTACTATATGCCATTTCTTTGCCCTGGCCAGGGTTCCTCTCCTTCAGAGCCCATCCTACTGACTGACTGGTGGTATTTAAAGGAAATTTGTTACTAGACCACCAGATTGGTGCCAATAGCCACTTGCCATCTCTCTGATTTTCTGACTGAAACCACAGTGGACCAAAGTGAGCAAAGTCCACTTGCTAAGAGGTTACTGCAGCTGATGTGATCATAATTATTCTAATATATTCTCATCATACTAGCATTAGCATGTTAGTTGTATTAAACAGACCAGCATGAAAATGTTACTGAACAGTACATAGCAGCCACATTCCATTGCAGTCCAGAGTAAGGATTCACCTGCTCTATACCTGTACAGGTATATGTTGTCCAATTTGCCTACAACAGTGAGGTACAGTGATTGGATTAGTTGGAGATGCAATACAGCTTCCAAAATCATAAATTTTAAAGGGAAAACTAGCAGGATTAATCATCCTGTCAATATTGACACTTTTGTTGATGCTGCCTAGAAGAGTGAAAGGAGACTTGAGATGCCTTTAGCTCCATTTTGTAATTCTGGGGCACTTATTAACTAGTTTCCTGATAATCTGTTTGAAATGCAACACTGGCAAGTGTTTCAAAGGCATGATACTAGAGTATATAAACTAAAATCTGAGAGTTTAAAGAGCACATAGATCATTTTAAAAAATGTTTTCTCATATCCAGGCCCAATAGATTTTTGGGAGGACATGAGAAATTTGAAAGTAATTTCCCCTTGATTCATATTAAAAAATTACATTAAATCCTTGCAGGGTTTTTACTGCCTGGGTAGATAATGGTAATACAAGAGGGCAAGAAGACCTAATAGACTTTATTTCTCTCCCATATAATCCACTCTCAACAGATAAGCAGAACGTAACCCCAAGTAAGTTTATTGTAAATAAATCTAAAAGGACCTATTTTTTGTCTGTCAAAGGAAGATAACCTTTCTCTAAAGTCTCCTTTTTAAAATGCTATAGCTTAAAGAGCAGTTGGCTCTTAATATAAATTGTGATCTTTGTTTATAAATAATATTGCTCAATTGTGAAACATTTTTAACATGTGATTTAAGAAACAATCCAAACTACAGTGGCACCTAATTAATCACAACTTTCCAAAGCAGTCTAGCAGTTACCAGTGAGGAGGAAATCTTCCTACAACAGAATTTCTTCACTTTTTAGAAAGAATCGTTTTCTGTGTCTTTTCCCTCATTTATATGCTGTAAGACCTGACATCTGTCCCTGTTGCTGTCTCCTTAACTTTGGAGTCTTGCAGGCTGCCACGGGGAAATTCCATTCCAGGTGGTGCCCCTTCGCACACAGTTCATGTTACATGATATGAAGTTACTTCATTCCTGTAATTTCCTTTCTTAAACAAAAACCATGGGTTTGAAGGTTATTCCTGAAGTATGGTTGGTTTTTTTTTTCCCATCATGATTAACACAGAGCCAATATATGTTCTGTCACTGGTGACACAACTCCAGATTTGGTCACCATTGGCTTGCAATCAGCATGTTGTATTACACTCTCATGTGGAGTAGGAACAGTAATTTGCCAGGAATATTTAATGCAATCCAACAAGAACGCTGTGCAAGTCTTCACAAAGACTCAGCTTCATCTTCATTTTTCTTTTCATTCAACTGTTGAAAATCATAACAGTGAAAAAACAAAACAAGGAGATGTGTACAAATATTTCAGTGCCTTGATAGACCTTAAATATAGAAGTAAATATTTAGCGAAGAAAAGCATCTTTCTTACTTCATTTTATGCATCAGTTCACATTTTTCTCAATTTTGCCCCTTCTGCAGCCATCTCTGTACCTCTGAGTGGTGCTCTCCTGGAACACACTGACATACTGAGAAACAGCATCATCCACCACTGTGAACTTGCCCAGCTCCACTGATTGTAGTAGCACAAGGCTGATTTAGACTATCTGATTAGCTGACCCTTCCATTCTTACCTTTTTTTTTCTGCTGTGTGGCAGATAATTTTTCTTTGCACTAATTTTTTGACAGCACAGTCTGACTAACTTAATAGAAAATAGGAGCTATTTACTTCAGTTTCATGCCTGAGGAATCTTTAATATGAGAACATTTTTGTTGAAATATTTGAACACATTTACCACACCCTCTCCTTCTCTTAATAGCTCACGTCCCACTTTAGAGTACAGGCTCTTAATTAGTATTTTACCTGAAAAAGTGTAAATCAAATGTGGTGTCATGGTTACTTGCTAATGATGTTAAAACTGTTAGAAATGTAAATCCTGGTGGGTTTTTAGTTGTGTTTGTTTTGGTTATTTTTCCAGATTGCAAAAAGTGACCATTAATATAGTTTCTAATGAATTATATCAGAAGGAAATAGATCTCAGTTTCACTATATGTAGAGAAAGGGCTTCATGTTTATATCTGTTGTCTATTTTTGTGAAAACAAGGTAGGAACCTTTTCCTCAATGAGGACCCGGTAACATTTACAGTCATTAAATATTTTTTGGCCACTCAAAAGCATACAGAAAAGGACAGAAGTCTTTACTGGAAGTTCACATTGCTAAAAACCACTGGGGGCAGAGCAGAGAGATAAACATATCTTATTCAACGGTCCTTTGGGGGCGAACTTACTCATATTAAGATTATATAAATCTCTCTTCTGGCTTCTTTACCTGATTCATTGGAATGCCCTAAGAATTTCACAACCCTTTTCCCATTAGCATCTCACAAGATGCCACAAACTTGCCAGGTAATTTGTCTCAGAACTGTAACAGATTTGGATCTCATCCCATTTGAAAATTAAAGGACAATGAACTTATTTTTCTCTGGACTTAATAGAATGCAGTTTTCAAAGGTTGTGTTTGTGCCTTTTTGACCAGACAAATTAGTCATTATATCTTCCTAAACAATTCATTAGTTACTAATGGCTGCAGTGACATCTGCTGATGACAGTGAAGCTGATCAAGTAATGCTTTCAGTGCTTCTAAATGCATCCCCTCAGAAATTCTTGGGTTTCCAAAGACCGTAGAGGAGCAGGCAGAAATTTACTCTTGAGCAATAATTTATTTATCCAGAGTTGGAACATCTAACTGTTCTACCAAAACTTGAACGCAGGTGTGTCCATGTATGTGAGGTCTGTGAGCTCTGTGTCTGGGAGCTAAGGGGGAAAGTTGTGGAGAATTCAATTTGCATTGGCCACCTAAATTTACGTCCTCCACCAAGGTCTGAGAGGTCACTCTTTTCAAGTGTGGACACTGAGAGACCAGGAAGTAGACAGCCAGTTTGGGACAGACAGCTCTTCTCCACAGAGCAAGGACTCTGCTCAAGCACTGCAATCACCCAAAAGCCTGAAAGACATTAGGCACATTTTGCGGCTTTGCTGGATTGCTCCTGTGCTGATTGTTTTAACCTACACAAGCAAACCCCTATAAAGAGCATCAGAACTCTGGGCAGAGAAATGCTGTCTAATTCTCTAAGAGCTGATCCATACTGAACTTTCTGCTCTGAAGAGGGTGAGAAACCTGCTTGTATGACACCAGCTGGTCCCTCCTACGATCCAAACTGAGCCTGAGCATGTCTGGGAAGTGGTGAGTAGTGAGGGGCCAGAAATGTGTTGGGGAGAGTGGTAGTCATCAAACACTGTGGAAGAGTGCTCTGACCCTGTTTAACTATTAGAAGCCTGAGTATCACTGGGGACAGTGTGACATACTCAAAGTGTTCATAAAATAGCCCTACCTCTGTGGACCTAGTCTCTGCTGTCCTTTCAGGGTAACATAGAAGACAACAGCAGGTGTAGGGGGTAATGCTGTCTTACAGGATTCATGCCAGTTACTTCCTTGCCACTGGTGACAGATCTGGTAAGAAATAGTTATTAAGTTCTATTGCTTCTTAGAGCTCTAGGCCACCATAGCACCTTATCCTTATCTATGGTACCTGCTGTGAGAAATGGAAAAACATGCTACTGGAGAAGAAAGGAGGGAAAGTACTTTGCTTGTAACATGTAAGCAAGTATGTATATCCCTTTGATTTATTTCCCAAGTTTATGACCATTCCCACTCTTTAATTAAAGCTTCCCCCCCCCCCAGTTTTCACGTTGCCTCAGAGTACTTGTGTGTATCAAACTTCTGGCTGTAAAGGGTACTGGGAGAGAGGATGTTAAGTTTCCCCATGATTCAAGGTGGTTAAGTTATGTTTCAGGAGAGAACTGAGACATACTGAAACCAGCCCTTTTGCTGCCATTAACCAGCTGGCAGAAGGGTTGCAGATAGATTACAGACCCATGCGGAGATTTTCTAAGCATCCTTAGAGAATAGCACATAATTTACCATGTCCAGCAAAGGCTCAGTGGTCAAATATAGGTATAGCTAAGCAAACTGACTAATTCTGGGTTTATTTATTCCTAGGATTAGTTCATTCCTAACAGGTAAACTACATTCATATGCCCTCAAATTATTAGAGGGGTAAAACAGTCTTCGTGCCCTGTGTGAATAAGGAGATTGCATTTTGAAGGAGACTCTAAACCAGCATATGCTGTTATGGGAAACTGTTATTGCAGCAGCGTTTTCTGTATATGAACAATTTAGTATGTGTGCCAAACTCCAAGAGTTTGTTCCCCTGCCAATACAGGGACGGAAATGAAGCCCATTTACAGGCCTTGATACCATCCTGCACAAGAAAAACATGTTGCTTGCACGCTTCAGTTTGACAAACCTCACTTCTTGTGTTCTATAAATTGAGCCTCAGGCCAAAGTGTCTGTGATATAGATGCTTTGGCTCTCCTCATGCATTCATTCATTCAAAATTTTCCAATTTTTTTTTTTTAACATTTCAATAGAATTTTATTTCAAGATGCTTTATTGAAATAAAAATGTTAGCGGTCTAGTTCAATATCTCTGTTACGAAAAGCTTAGTTGAAATATCTTGATAAAACCCTGCTTTAGCTATTCCAGGAATAGACGGGTATTTTTATCTTGAAAATAATTCCAATAAATATTTTTTTGTTGTTTTCAGGCAGAAATTCATAAGCATTTGGTAATTTTCAATATTTTTAAACTTTTAAAATTCTTATGAAATAGAAGACCAGTTCCCATTCACCTGAATTTCAAAGTATTCAGAGGATAATTTCACTAAGAAAACTATTGAAAACCCAGTAAGTGACCTCAGAGAATCTGTCAGTATACTGAATTTCGTCTTGATATAGCAGAGAGCAATTAGATTTTTAGAAGAAGAAAGAAAATATCTATTACCTGTTCATGCTGCTAAAGGTCACATCCACAATCCAATGCATTTAAACAGTTCCTAGTGATTTAATAATTGCCATTCTCTTACAAAAATAACAATTTTCTCATACCCCTGTAATACAGAACTAGTTTTCTAGTGTGAATGTCTCCATCTGCAATTATTCATATTCAGTGACTTGAATTTTTATAAAAGGTTTTTACTAGCAAATAATTTTAACTCAGTTTGTAATCCTGCTTCACAATTTAAAAGTTGAATGAATGTTTCTAGACTCCATTTATGCAATGGGAACTATAATGGGAATGATTTCCCAGCCCACTGAATTTAGCAGCAAAATTTTCCTTTGCTTATTTCTGTCTAAACTCCTAGTCCACAATGCTGGGTTAACCTTCCTTCATTAAAAAAGCTCTTGCATAGGGATTTCCTTCACAAAAAAAGGGAGGGCTCCACACCCCTGCAGCAGCCTGTTACATACTTAATAGTGTTTCCAAACCACCACTTCTTTCTGCCTTCTTTGAAGTTAAAACAATGCCAAGTAAGTTAGCCCTGTGACAGTTAAATTTTTCTTTCCATATTCTGACAAAAAGAAACTTTTTCTGTTTGCAGCTCAAGTACAGGCATGAGGGCAAATCTTTGAGTTCAGCCTTATTGGTTACATTGCTCATAAAACACTTTTTCATAGAAATTTCTACACATGAGATGTTACTGTGGCCACATACTACACTTCACTGAAAGAAAGAAAGTGACAAAAGTCAACTCTTTATATATTTGTGTAAGTAGCAGAAAATGCAGCTGTCTTTTTTGATGATGATGTAAGAAATACTTAACAACATATATATTCTATTTGCTTTACTTTATTGGCTATTCAAATAATCCTATTTTGATCCTAATTTAGTCCTCATTAAGTCACTATCTTAAAATTCAATAGTCTGATTTTGCCTACAATCCCACTCATCTTGCTCTCATGTTTGAATTGTCAATTTCACATCGTATTCATGAACCAGAATTACTGTTGTCATGTGTTCAGTCCTGCAGATTCTGTAACTGTGGAAAATCGGGATAAGACAGGTTTTCCAATTTGCCTCTCCCACAGACAGCAATGCTTGATTAACTGCTGTGTTTGCCTTGCTGAAATGTCACTTGGGATAAGGCTGCCCACTGCTCTTTGCCAAGCGCACTGCAAGACCAGCATTTGGCTCAGCAGCATTCCTGGACAGGAGGAGGCTCTTAGCATGCCTACACAGCAGCATTTGTGGCTATTTAAGGGCAAAATCATCCCGTTAGATTTGTGTACTGATCTAGACAGATAAACAGAGCCAGTGGTACTGAGACAGTCTCCATTCCAGCGTGGTCCCTAAGGCCCTCAGTTGTTCAGCAAGGTCAAACCAGCAAACAGAAACTGTGTCAGGATCAGGTTTAAAGCTATCCCTAAGGCACAAGCTTCATCCATCTCTTCCATCCACTGAAAAAGTGAGTGAAACTCATACAGGATACTGCTGAGAGAGGCCTGAGAGATGGAGCACGAGTGAGAAAAGGGCATTTGTTTTTCTCCTGCTGAAGGTTGAAACATTTCCTATGTTATTAAAAAAAGATAATCAGAAATGCTTATTGTTGCATTAATGCTAATCATATGATTCTTTTTGATTGTACCGAGTTTGGGATGATTTTTATAATACCTTAAGTAATGCAGTATGGGGTGGCTGATTACATTTTAAGATTGTAGTATTTACAATACTTTATACAACCACACAGCTGCCACATTTATGTTTAAATGCCAAGATTTCATACCAAAGTAGCTACTTCATAACACATGCAGTACTTTGGGATAGTTCTTGTTTCTGTGTTATTTAATGAGAAAAAAAAATTAAAATCATTGCAAGTAAGGAGGAGAAATTGTCTGGTGCAGAATGACCTGGATGACCAGCTAAACTGGGCATGAGTGAAGAGTTTGCCTACTCAAGAGAACATGCGTAAATTCAGCATTCACGGGAGCGACAATTTTGGAAATGCCTTAAAATCAGGCTCGGTAACTGGCTGAACATAAGCATACTGTCTGATTTCCTGACCATGTGGCCATGGACATCTATAAGTGAATAAATGATGGAAGTATAGTGAGACTACAATTAACCTTTATGTTTGATCAGAACAGTATGACAGAAAAACAGGATTAATTTTATGACAACCTGAGGAATCCACTTATAGAACAGAAATCTGGTAAATAACAAACTGCTCAATCTAGTTGGAAAAATAACTGAAACTTGAAGAGAAAAAACTTTAGACTGTTTTATGCCCCTTTATCACTGACAGTAATTATCTCACTGATGACTGTGACGTAGTTTCTATCCTTAGCAATTGGCAGGTTAAGACTGGTAGATTACTTAATAAAATTTGTGTTCTATTTCAGATATAAATCAATTAAGAGAAGTTTCGTCTTTATAGGAAACCAGAACAACTCTCCTGTTCTTATAGGAAGAAGTTTAGAGTCTAAAGCATCTCCCATTGAAATCAATGGAAAATGCTCCATGGGCTGTACTCTAGGAGGCACAAGATGAGACACTATGGCCTACTAACATTTGTGCTAAAACAGATCTTGTGAATGTTTTAACCAGTTTATTCTTTTTCTTTTTTTTTTTTTTCCTTAATGAGGGAAAAACAACAGCAATAAAAAGCTAAATTCTCAACTGCTGTAAATTGACCTGTTGACTTTATTAGAGCTCTACCAAATTATACCTACTGATGATTTGGCTCATGAGTCTTAAACTGTGGGATAAAACAGGAACTCTCAAAATGTAGAGGTAAACAAAACCATTCTTAGTCAGTAATTAGTCTTCGAAACTTCAAGAACCTTAATGAGCGGCAAGCAGCTGAACTTCCTTCATTTCAATGCATTGCTGCTCATGTTTCATGCTACTTTATTAGATTAGCTTGCAAATTAGCTTACATTAATGAAAAATGATTAAACTTAAACCAATGGAAATTGAATGGCTTAACTGTAAAGGCATTTGAAATTGGTTTTAAAATTAACAATGGATTTATTCACTGATCTTTCCATTCTTAAAGTTTAGCAGCAACTTCTTTTCGTGGGTGGATGGGGTCTACAAGCAGTTAAGGGCCCCTTTGTAAAGTGACATCTCAAGACTCTTCAAGCTTTTCCCTGCAAACTTCATTGTTCAAAGCAGGCTCAGAGACACTTAAGCAGCACAGAACAGCAATGGCAAGAAGGGCATTGCCACGCTGTTACTGACTCAGACCCAGGCAGCTGATAAACTATTTTTTCTGTATATAGGATGCAGGTCTGCTTAAAACAATAACTCAGAGGATGATTTCAGAATAACTTCTGCATTTCTCTTCTATGTCTGTGTACTTCATGCAATTTGCTTGGTGATGTGCTGAAAAAGGTAGAACTTTCACCTTTACTTGAATGAGTTTGTTTGGATCCCTGTAGTAAACTACATTATTCTTACACGAAAAAATAAACAGCTTTGGAGAATATGCTTTTAGTATGCTCTAGGAACACAGCTGAAAGTTCTGGGGTTTGTTTTTCTTGCATATTTTGAAATTTTTCAATTCTATTTTAAATATGTCCACCTGTTACTAGCAAAACATCCCACACAGGTTACAGCCTAATTTAATTTATATTATGGAAGGGCCACACATTCATTCTTCAGCTGATTTATAAGACCCCAACCTAAATTTGAACTTTAAGGTGCCTGGTGAAAATACTGAGTTTACAAAAAGATGCAAACCAGAAAATGAAGTCACTATATCCCACACAGGCACAGCAAACTGGTTCCACTGTGTGGGGATGAATGAGACGGGACACAAGCCTGGAGGGAGCTCCCAGGATTCAGGAATGCAGGTGTGCCTTGGATGAACAGGTTATTCAGTGCCTGACAGGGCCTGGTAACAAAGGCACTGCTGCTCCCCAGCACCAGCAACCTTCAGACCTCCAGGAAACAGCCCGGACCTCTGGTACTGGATATCAAATGATTTCTTTGTTGAAAGCTAGACCTTTCCTTTACATGACTCTCAAAAAAAGAAAGATCAAATAAAATCTAAACAATGCCTTATGGTACTGTCCTCAAGTGAATTTCATCCAGACTAAGGCATAAACCTTGGGTGATTATCAAGTATTTCATGAACAAGCATACAAAGAAAGAAAGGCTGTACTACTTTGTCCTACTTCATATTGTAATTTACTATTATTTACTCTAAAAATAAATGGTCAACACAGAAACAATGTGTTTTGAAAACACAATATTATAGGAAAAAAATACTTTTAAATAATAATTATAGCTTCATGCTTTTATTAAGTATCTAGTTTTCATAGAACCTTAAAAATATTTATTTTATTATCTCTGAGATCTAGAAGATTGTATTTGTTTTCCCCTGAATAGCCAAGAAAATAAGATAAGAACTATGAGAATTGTTAAAGCTACAAAAAGTCTCTTTGTGTTTCCTTTTGAGGGTAAAGGTAATTTGTTAAGAAACCTCCCTGACAGGATGATGAAGCGTAGTTCTTTTATTTTTTCCCCACAGTGTATAGCCATGAGAGCCAAAAGAAAGCTAGTCTTACTGTAACACATTGACTGACAATTAGGTTAAAAAACTCCAAACAAAGAAAAAACCCAACAACAACAACAACAACAACAAAACCAAACAAAAAACCACAAACAAACAGGGAAATCAGATCTTATAATGGTACCTAATTGGATTTCGAAATAAAGTATACAACTCTGAGGTATCATCCGATAGCAAATTTCAAAGAAAAGCACTACTGAAATTCAGAGAAAAGCACAGCACCTCAATTATTGCAAAAACAGTCTCTTAAAGGATGCTGTCACATGTAGAAATCTATTTGGCTCCACAGTTGTACGGAAAAATTTAGATTTCCTGTCATTATATTTTATTATGCCTCATAAAATTAATAAATGTTTCAAATGTTTGGCATACTCTACACATCAAAGCCTTCAGAATTTTATTCTGTGCTTTTAAAAAATACATGATAATGAAATTAAGCAGCTGAACAGAAAGAATTTATTTGATTCAGTCTTACACTAAGACCCCACGAGATGTATTGGCTTGATAACACAAACTGGATTGAGGCAAGAGCTTTCCAAAAGCCATGAGGTCATCACAGCTCCCATGATTTTCAATAGATATTCAATTCTTTTACTTAAATTACTGGTCATGCACTTAACTTCCCTGCTTCCCACCACTGATATCATGGACCGTAGGTAAACTGGAATGGCATTTTATAGTGCTTTTACTCCTTCAAGATGTAGTGAACTATTTTAAGTGTTTCACATGAAATTTATTTAATTTTTTTAAATTATGCACTGCCTCCATGCTGCACAAAATTCCATTCATGGGAATGAAGCAATGATGGCAAAGTTTCAACTATTTTTATTTTTTAAAAAGCTAATTGGTAACTTGATCCACAACTAACTGCTCCAAAATAAATATGAATTTAACTGCAGAACACAGAATGAAAACAAATTTCCTCTAATAGCTGCAATAGCAATTTGAATGTATAAAGAATGATTTTTAGCGTTCGAAAAGTCATCTGAAGTTTCCAGAAATGCAAGGTGATAGTGCCATATTAAGTAGCATTACTTTGTGTTGAAATATATAACATAATTAGGAGATAAGATGAAAATGAGTTTCCTTGTGACAAAATAATACATCTGTCATAATGATCTTACAAGTTCTAACAGTTAAGTTTTAATATTTTAAAATTGCCAGCAAAGTTAAAACTTGCTCTGTAAAGCACTCAAAAATTATTCAGTTCAGTGAAACACTGAAACTTTCTGCCAGCCTTATTAAAAATGCAATCAGTACCTGGCTTCATGATTGAATCGCTTGAAATAAATCATCAGCCATGGGCTGGAGTGTTCACTTGCTTAGCAGTTTCATATTAGTATTTTGAGAGCATTCCATCTTCACACAGCTTCCAGAGATAGCAAAAGTTAATATATATTTCCTTCTACAGAACTGCTGGGAGTTAAGGAAATATATATAGATAAAAGTGGTAAAGGTAAGGATTACAATTCACAAAGGAGTAGAATAAGGTGCTTAACACCAGAGGATGTTGAGGCAGCCAACCACCGAGCACCAGAGCGTTTCTGTTTGCCCAGCAGCCAGGGCATGACACGCCCCGGCAAAAGGCGGCCTAATGACATCAGTCTCACTTTGTACCCAGCAGCTTTGTGAGACATTGCTTACTTTGGAGACTCTTTGGAGAATTTAGACACACATTCCTTCCCTTTTTCTCTTATCTGAGATGTAAATTTCTGATGTGCCCACATGGAAGGGTTTATACTAAAACTTCCTTCTCTTATTTTCCAACTTTCCAGTACCCACTGTTTTTCTTGGAACAGTACAACCTCCCAAATATAGTTACAGGTCAGTGCTAGCTAATAGTTCTTAAAGATGTGTGTTAACACTGTTTGTATTTAAGTCTCTAGCTTGGATGGTTAAATGTGGATTTAAGGCTTCCAAAGACATTTCAGAACTGCCTTAAACTTTCTATAAAAGTACCTTTAAGTCTAAGCATCTAAAGAGAGATGATTTAAATATTTCCTTGTATAAGCTAGCCCTTCATCATAGAAGCATTCTGTAACATTCTGTGCAGAAAATTTCATCCACCCAATTTTTCAGCCTTTGTAAAAGTGTCCCAAAGATCTTCTGCATTCACTTTTAGATGTATTTTGCTATGTCCTTCTCTTTCACTTTGTTTCCCCCATAAATATCACTGGGGTCATAAGTATCTACTGTTTCACACATGGAGACATATTAAAAATCTGTCTGTGTTTACAACTAATTGTAATGTTTACAGGTTTTCCTGATAAGGATATAGACTTTCTCTCCCTTAGAATGGCTGAAGTGAGGCAACAATTATTAATGAATGTACATCTGCTTTAGTGAGTGCATTGCTTAAGAGTTCCTAAAGAACGCTAAAAGTCTTCAACTTGAGTTCATGGACTCTATTCCTGAAACTCAAGGAAAGCTGCCAGAAAGAGTTCATTTATCAGACACCTGCAGTCCACAAGTGAACTTCAGGCAGTTCAGTCAGGAACAGGGAGCTGTACTCCCAGATGCTAAATTTCACTGACGTAAGTTGTCATTTTATCCCGCTGTCTCTCATCAACACATACAATGATTCCGATTTTCCTATCATCTGTACTGCCTAAATGAAAATATACTTACCCACAGGGCTGGTACAAAGAAGGGAAAAATCAGGCCTGTTTCTGCAGAAGTCAGCAATCATAGTATATCCCTCTCCTTCAGTTTAACAAAACAAAGGAAGATAAAGAACACTTAAATCTTCTTCAGGGGAGTCTCAGCTGGAGTACAGCTGCCTTCATCAACCTTTCTCACAATACGTTTGCAGCACCTGGCATGAAAGTAATGTCACAGATGAAAATGAATCTCACAAAATGATGCTCTGTATTTTGGGTCTCTTGGTGCACGAACTGCCCCTTAGTAGATGCAGGCAATTAAATAAAATGGAGGAGCCACACAGTCAGGGAGAGAATTGCATCTTCTTTTAAAACATCCCTTCTGGCTACACGTGATAAATCTGTCTGGAACTGGGAACTCTGCCTGTTAATTTGAATTTAGATACTCATTCCTTCCCTTTTGGCCCCATCTGACGTACATTTCTGAAGTGTCCACGTGGAAGGGTTTATGCTCAAACTTCCTTCTCTTGTTTTCCAAATGCGTTTGGAAAGCTGACCACGAGCATGTCAGTCGAGCAGTGTAGGCTTGGAGGACAAAGCAGAGGAGAATCCCAATGTGACGCTGCTGGGCCGTGCACATGGACAGCTTGAGCCAGCCAAAGGGAAAGGCTGTAAATCATACTCAGAAGGAGATTGATGATGTTTGTGGAACATGCTCTCAGGGTGCCAAAGAGGTGTTTGTTCCTGAGGCTTAAGAATTATTTTTGTGGAAGGCTTTTATCATTAAAGTTGATGATGTGCCTACAACCACGAAAATAAAAAAGCGATACTTGCAACAGAAGAGTGATTTGTATCCTTTTGCATGACAAAAACTTTCATCATCCATCCCTTTGACAGTTATGATTTGTTAAAGTTTTCTCCAGGGTGTTTGTAACAAAGATTTGAATTTATTTTTATGTGATTTGCATATTTATTTCTGCTATGTATGAAATTGCTAGCATTTAACATATCTAGATCATACTTTGTATCTAATTTACATACAGGGGAGACCTCTTAAACATGTAGCCTTTGTGTGCAATAAATTCATTTATTGTAAGAGACTGGTTTGTTTTAGGAGGTGTTAATTAAAATTGTTTTTGATATAAGACAATTTTGGGAAGAAAGCTAGTATGCAGTAGTCCTATTAATTGCAAAACTTAATTCAGAGTTACTTGTATATTTCACCATTATTATTTTTATATTTTCTGGAAAATTATTGAGAAATAATAAAAATTGAATAAACACATAAATATATAAAGTTAGACACTTGTTTGTGAGATATACATTTGAACATTCAAATACACCTTTTACATGTGTACAATAAAATGGTAAGAAGGACGATGAAATAAATGCCTATCTTCTGTTTTTACAGATTTCTTACATCCCTTTTTTTATTATTTTATTATGCTAATATAATAGTAAGAGTAATACATTGAAGATCAATATTTTCTGCAACAACTGATGTAGGTAATTGTGGGAAAGTCAGTGTTAGTGTGAAAGATTGCTTTATTATACAATCAGATATCCATTGTGGTGGGTCATGGTGTTGTTTATTTTATGTGAACACTTACTAATGTGTTTGCAGGTCTAAAAGGATATAGCATAATAAAACATCAAGAAGGATATGACATGCTCCAGTGTAAGCAACTTCAAGAATCTTTACTCATATTCCAGAGTTTATACATGGGAACACATCAATCATAGTCATTGCGACATTCAATAACTTGAAATTGTGTAAAAATAAAAAAATAATTGGGTAAATTGTTACTTCCTTACTGCCATTTGCTAAACTCAAATTGTACAGATACTCAAGTGTGCTTTCTCAAGCTCAGAAACTTCACGCTGATCGAATGAGTGCTGGGTGAAACGGCTGAGCTGAAGTTCATTGGAGACTCCCCACCGACAAGGATGCCAGCAGGATTTCAGCCTGACATGTTGTCTGTAGTTGTCTAGACTAGCCTTAACCCCCAAAATGTTTTAAATCCTGCAGGACTAAAGAAACCTAGCTGCAGCTCTGAAGCATACTTGTTACCCTTACTAAAGTTACACTTCATAATTACAGATTTCCGTGAAATTAAGTTTTAGAGAAGGGCAGGATGCTACCAATAACACAGCAAGTATGTGCAAGATACCATTCAACATCAAAGAACAAACCGATTTAGGAAATTGTTCCTTTCTAGAGCCTGCTGGTATCTCTTAGCATTTACACAACGTTTAAACATCTAGAGCAGCAAAGATTTTAATGTGAAAAAAAATTGGCAGGATACATTACTGTGGTTAATTCAACACATATTTCTATATTCATATCAGCCTGTAGCACACTATAAAGTTTTTAAAATATTTATCATGGTGAGTTTTTGACATAATCTCAAAGATCCAGTAAAGCTTCTGTTCAGAGGACAGAAAGAGTCATTGAATATGCATTGTATCTGATTCCCTACAAATGCAACACCACGTAAGCACTATCAGCTGATTAAAAGGTTTTCCAGGGAATATTGGAAGGGTAGCAAAGAAGTACTTTCCTTTATAAAATAGTTTAGATTGTCTCAAACACTTGAAAAAAAATTAAATTCAATTAGTGAAAATACTTAAAGCTGTATTTCATCATAAGCAAAATCTTGAACTAGACTAGTGATAAATATATGCATATAATGATAAGCAAATTACTCTCGTTTTTGCCACGACACGAGATTTTATATACAAATAAACAAAATTTTCCTCATATATTCCTTTCCACTTCAGGTTCCTTCCACATATATTACGTAATAAACTGTAGCTTCTACGTAGTAACTGCAAATAATTAATCTTGAAACTTTTAATTTCCTCTGTTAAATAAAATCATGTTTAAAAAAGAAAAGTTAAATAAGCAAAATAAGTCCAGTACTGCTCATTCAAAGAAATACTGTCATTTCACCTCTTATTTTCTGTTCAAATCAAATACTTTCCTCGTGCAAGGGATTCTTAAGAAACTATGTTACCATTGTTTATTTCAAATATTTTTTGAATATCAGTTGACTATTATACTTACATGCTTTAGCCAAGCCAAATATTTCTTGCCAAGAAAATCTTTTTATAAGATATACGCAGAAATTGCCAACTGCTGAATTCCATGTATGTCTGTAGAAGGTTGCACTTTTTTTACCCACACAGAAAATTAGGGCCACAGAAAGAGGATCACAAAAGTCCTCAACAGCACCATTTTAACATGGACCTGAGTCAACAGGAGGATCATAAGCTCCTAAATAGGAAAGAGAGAGCAAGATGTCACCCACCCATTCAGTCACGCAACTTGTCAAACAGAAGTGTTTGGCTTGCTTCTCCATTCTCTCCTCATCTCACTTCCAACATCCTTTTCTTTCTAGTGTCTTCATCCTGGCTTTTAAAAGTGTAGACAGATAACAGGTAGTGATTTATACATTGAACTTTGAATTACACAGAAAATAAAAGAGTGATCGTGAAAGCAAGTTTCTGAAGCTTTTTGTTAAGTGGTATTTTCCCACGAGTGGAAAATAATGCTTGAAAGATTTCCATGTCAGCTCTACAAGGAATGTTTTCTCGTTTTAACTACCCATGAATGTGTTGATATAACAGATAACCTGAAAAAAATGACCAGTGGTTAAAAATTTCTGAAAAATATTCTCCTTTAGTGTGAGATATACTTTCATCTGTGAAATTGCTAAATTATTTTAACCAGGTGTCAAATTGTCCATTAAATGTTTGATTCAAAGTTATAGACTACTTGGACATCCCATAATTCTTTATTTCAAACCACAGTTTTAATATTTAACTTCTGCTCTGAAAATACTTACTAATAATTAATTTGTCTGGGGTGAAACTCTTCCCCAATTCGTCTCCTCCATCTGCTTGCACATACTGTGAAATTATAATCAGCTGTAATTTGTGACAGAGACGTGCCAAACATTTCTAAAACAATTTGGAAAGTGGCAGACTGGAATCCTTGCCAACTTGTGCTCCATGCAGATGCTATTTCTTCTTCTCGCTTTCCTCACCAAAGCTGAGTTTAAAAAAGAAATCTTGAAGTTCTGTTAAAACAATATTTGTGGAAACCATTCCACACTATTTTGTTTTCCTCCTGAGTTGTAAGAATTTAGGGTCTGAGCCCAAAGCTCATGGGAATGAGTAGAAAAATTCCAGTTGATTTGGCTGCAGTTAGCTTAGATGTTAGACAGTTCTTCCACAGATTCCAGATGAACCCACTAATTACAGAGACAAAATAGACAGCATATATTCACAGAGCTTGCTTATTTATTCATTCACTCCATACTCTTAGGGTTAAAGGTGGATTTACAAATATTAGTGACTATTACTGTTAAGATAAATAGCTAGAATTTAGTAGTAAAACGAATGTTGTGGGTGTTTGCAATGGGGTAGCTACCAATTATTTGTTACTGCTACTCTTAATGTCCCTTGAACTTCAAAACAGAGGTAGATTATGAAAATATTGAAGTGATTGAAAAAGATCATCAAACAACAATAGGGCTCATGGATTATAGGAACTATGTTACGTTCCTCTCAAGTGACTGAATTATTTTGAAGTTTCCAGTTCAGAAAAACATTGACCACTTGAGGTCTATAAGTCTATACTATAAAGTGTGCAGTTGTGAAGGGCGAGCAACATCAGTAGTTTATCAGCTTGTTTCAGAGCCCAAAGCTTGCAAACTCTGATTCATGCCCATTGATTATTTGAGTCTGAAATTCAAGTCTTCCAAGAGATCAGTACAACAAACCATTCATATGTTTGAGACAGTTGCACTCTTGTGTGCACAGCATGTGACACACAACTTCCACTTTATGACAGTTTTGGAGATGGTATAACAGACCTTAGAAAATGGTATTTAGACTGAGTTGTAATTTTTTTTCTTCAAGCAGAATTTCTGAAATTATTTTCTTATTTGGATAAAGAAATGGATTTTAAGGATTTTTTTTTTGGAGGGCTATGTATGTATAAAATAGGAAAAATCTGAAATAATATAAAAATGTAATAAAAATTCTTGTACTGCTCTTTGTTTAGAACTAAGGTTCAGTCAAATGTTGTTTTCTCAAACTTTCCTGTTAAACTGGGGTTTATACCTTTTAATTCCAAGCAAACACATATCTAGGATTACCAAAGGAAAAACATCTAGAGTCCTAGATGGAAAGGAAACTGCTGGATGCTGCAAATAGTCCTATTCTTCCCAGTCCCCACCACCTCGGGCAGCTGTGCTGGCTGGGCACAAGTTCGGGTGGCAGGAGGGGTGACCCAGGTGGTGGCAGCAGCCCTGGGTTCATGCTCTGTGCCCTGCCTGTCTTTCTGGGAGGGCCACACTGCTGCTGCCAGCTCTGCTGGTTTTTGCTGCAGGAGGCCAGTCCTGCATGTCCAGGAGACAATATTTATTGTGCTTTACCTCATTTTGTGAAGCAGCTCATCCCAGCTGTCTGATGCTTTGGAAGAAAAGGGAGCATGGTGTCTCTTGTTGTGATCGTCACTGTATTTTTTTTAGGGGAACCTAGTAGCATAAATTTCATGTCATTAATTGTATGTGGAGCAAAGTGTTTCTCCTACATTGGGAAACTTTGTTTTTTCAAGATGTTCATGGTCTTTTCAAGGTAAAGCTCACATCTATAGAAAAAATTATTTCAGACTTAAGTGTGTGCTTAAGGACCCTTCTAAAATGAGGATTTAATGTACTAACAATGCATTTAGGTATGACATTTACTTCCATTTTACAAGGCTGTGCAGTTATTTGAACTAGAGGCAGACATATAAGAAACGAATAAATGGAGATTATAGGAGGAAAGCTGGTATTTGAGGTTTTTTTTCTGCCAAGCAGTTTAGCTATAGGACAGTACAAGGTTGCCAACATTTTTCAGAATTATTTTCCCTCTAAATGCCATGGACGGTTTGCTAGAATCGATAAGGGGAAAGCAGCATTAAAACCATGTAACATGCTTTTCATTTGCCAGTAATCAAATGTGACAACTTTTCACCATATGTATAAAACAAAAGATTGTGTAAGGAGTACAAGAATGCTGTGTTTATCAGCAGAGATGACAAAGAAAACTAAACCAAATATTCAGGAAAAATAATATGGATTGCCAAAGTAGCATGAGGGATGAAGCATGTGAAACCAGTTCCATTTCTTTCTTTAACTGACTGGTTATAACATATATCCGATAGATTTTATTTGGCTAATCTTATTCAATCTTTCTACTTCATTTATTCTTCCTTTAATCATTTTCCATTTATTCCTCTGAGTTTTAAGCCCAAATCACATTTGTTTTGGGAAAACTAAATCTTCCTGTGTAAGTAAAAATTGATGCTGCTAGGTATCATATGTTCCATGCCTCTCATTTCTAAAACGATGACTTTTTTTTTTTAATTTTCTTAAAACAAATTGAAAATTCTTATCTGAATCAAATGTAGTCTCTGATGTATCACTGAATGTCACAGGGTTTCAGCGGCAACAAATCAAATCAAATTGAAACCCAGGTCCTCTAAGATCTTGAGATATTCGAGTGAATAATTGAGTTTACATTAAGAACTGGGGCTTCTGGTTTTTGAAACCTTAATTTTATATTTGCAGGCTTTTTGGTAACACTGCAAGGGTTTAACTGTACTTCCTGTTGGTAAATGAAAGATGTTTCTCACATGACTCCAGGATATGGGGCTCCTAAATTCAGAAATGTACTGAAAGACTTAAGCGGCATTAAGTTAACTGGACTGCAAAAGCCAACTGTCTGACAGGAAAAATTATGTACGACTGTAACACTAGCAGCATCAATCAGCCTATTCCTTATTCTAATTCTTTTAACATGAATTTATATTTCTTATCAAAAGTCTTTCAGATTAAAAAATAACAACCTTATCTACACTTTCAATAGAGTATTACTTTTATACTAGATCAAATAAAACAAGAAAACAAGAATATGTCTTACTGAGACAGCAAAATATGTGTGTCTTTCACAACTTCCCTAGGTCAGAAAACAAAATGGGTATGTCTCTCAAGCACAGAAAGCAAGTGCACCACACTTCCACAGCCTCATGCACCACATTTGCTGGTGTTATTGGGCCACCTAATGACCCCTTTTTTTACTTTTGAATTGCATAAGTATATTAGCTTTTATTTTAAATCACTTACATATTAAACAGATTCACAGGCTTTTATTAATTAAACAGTCAAAGAAAAGAAAAGAAAGGTTTTTTTATGGCAGGACCTGCTGCTTGTCTTCTGGCGCAAGCTGGTATTACAGTTTGTGAGGAGAAGGCCTGAAGCTTTCAGGATGTTGTCCACTACTATACAGTTAATTCAATTTTAAAAACTCCCCTTTGAAATTTCTGTCAAGGAACAACTTACGAGTGTGCCAGCTTTAAGGGTTCTGCAGGAGGGAAGTGCCAGCCGTCCAGCCCATACCTGCTCTGTGGTAGCTCTGCGCTGGGCAGCTGCAGAACATTTACTTCAGTGCAAGAGATTTGTGACTTCCTTGTGACATGCCAGAGTGGGAGACTGGGATTGAAATGGAAAAACAATAAGCAGAGCATTTGAATTAATTATTAGAAGCAACCTGTCTCAGATGAGTGAGTAAAAATACTGAGTCAAATTCCAATCTCGCATGACTTGGTGTAAATCCAGAGTAAATACATTATATTCAATTTATGTTAAGATAAAACTCTCAATGCTAAAACTTTCAAACTTGAATTTATAACTGGTGAAAATATTCTCACATCATCAGTCACTAGTTACATGGTTTACTTTCTCTAGTGAATTTTCTGCCTTTACAGTCAACTTCGTCATTTCTATCTCACTGCCTATAAACTTTGTTTATATTCATACACAAAAAAAACCATCTGGGCACCTACCCAACACTTCAAGAAAAGACAAAATGCCGGTGGAGTTTGGGCATCTCCCTGTTCCAAGGGGAGACTGGGCAAACTGGTATTGAACGTGTCTGGGGACTCATGCACAGACTTCAGAGCAGCAGTTTGCGGAAGGGATAAAAAGTCTGGCTGACACATCTGACAAGGGAGAAACTCTCTTCGTTGATGTACAGTATTACTGCACCAACAAGTTACCACGAAGTAACTGAGAGACTTAATTTAGGATCTGACACATGAATGGAGAGGTGAAGCTTTAAACATAAATCTGGTGCAAATCACACGCTGAAAGCTTCATACAAACAAGCAGACTGTACATTTGAAAGTGTGAGAGGCACTGACAGACAGGCATTTGAAAACATGATAAACGGAGTCTGGATTCATCCAAGGTGAGATTGACTATTATTAGGCTAAATCAAGGAGCTGAGAGAGTTTTCCCAATTCTTGAAGACAGCATTGTTTTGGTATGGCTGACCTCTTCTGGAGTTTATAACCTCATCATAATAGAATTTTAAATAATAGTTCCCAAAGCAACTGTCCATATAATTCTGTTGCTCCAGGTAAATATAAAGGATCTTGATCTACTTTCCTTTAAGGTGCTGGCTTTCTCAAGCTGTGTAAATATAAGGTTTCTACATTTACTGATACAAATGTATGACTGCACTAACAGTACTAACACTCTTGAAAATATACGTCTGTTGTAATCTCTTTGCAAGTTATCTATGTAATCATACACTTCATTAATAATCAGATTTTTACAATTTTTGTATCAGTATAAATCCATTCATAGAGTTATCATTCAATACATGTTTTTTGCTCACAGGGGAGATCAACTCTGGAGCTGAATGCTGCGTACGTAGAGAAAATTTAATCTGTGCATCTGTGGAGAAAATGCTTCATCTATTTTATTTCATGTATTGAGAGGTTAATTAGAATATACAATCAAGATTAGAAATAGCTAAGAAAAAGAAAAAAGAAGAATCCTATTTTCCTTTCAATTGTAATGTACAAAATACAAGCCTGTGGGCTTGGCAATCACACATACCCTTTCGACAGGTGTTAAGCTAAAAACTAACTTGTAATGCAAGGTTTTGTATTTGACTACCATAAACATATTCATTTTGTTTTTACACAAAGGAAAAGAGCAAGCCACTATTTTGCAATTATTGTAATTAATGTAATTTGTAAGTTGGATCAAAGTTGGCAATGTCTTCAGTCACTCAGCAAAGTCTGAATACACCAGTTCTATGTTACACTCACATTATCATACTTTGTAAGACACTAACAAGAAACTGAACAAGGAAGAAAAAATCCCAAGGGTGTTTGAAACAGCAGCTCATAAAGCTATTAAGGAAATTAAACTACCAAGGGCACACTTTCAGATAGATAAATAACTGGTTAAAATTTAAGTTTTTATACAGAGGTAGAAGGGTATTCCCAAGTGGAAGTTTATGCTGTTCAGTATGTTCATAAGTGTTCTGTAAAAAAAGGGAAATACTGGGGTAGCAGCTTTGCTGATGACACTAAAGATATTCAAGACAGAAAAGATTATTTTCAGCCATGGAAGGCTTCAGAAGTTTCTCATATAATGAAGGGTCAGAAGATTAAAAACAATTAAATAAAACTAAAGTAAACAAATGTAAATTGATGCATAGTGGGGAAATCCCTAATTGTGCTTATGAAATAACCATTTCTGAAATTACAGTTACTTTCAGGAATGAGAATATGTACAACAATGCAAGTAACTATTTTTTAAAATCAGGCTAACCCTTTTAAAAGGTAGCAAAAAATCAAGTAAAATATAAGAGATTATTAGAAAGGAACAGATATAAAACATAAAGCAGCATCCATGTCTTAAGCATGCACAGTTTTCTTTCCTCTTTCTCCACCTTCAGAAACCATACAACGGAACTCCATGTGGAGGAAGATGAGAAGGATGAACAAAGGTGTGGAACAGCTTCTGCACAGGCAAGAGCCATGATTAAACACACTAGAAGCACTTAGCCTGAAAGGTTGTAGAAAGATCAGTGAAATCATGAGTAGCATGAAGAAGGTGAATTAGTAAATGATTGCTCACTTCAGAGAAAAAAAAAAGAGAGTGAGTTACAATAGATAAAATTAGCAGGTGGCAGGTCCAGAACAAACAAGAGGTGCTCCTGCAAAGAATATGCAATTAAGCTATGACACTGCTGCTGTAAGATATTGCAGATGGAAAAGTTTATATGGCTGCAGATGAATTCATGACAGGAAAATCTGCATAGGACAATTAAACGCAGACACCATTTCTGCAGTTCAGGAGCTACCTGCGTCACAGATGGCTGGAAAGTATTCTGCAGAGTATCCCAGCATATAATATCCCCATCTACTTGTCCTGCTCTCATGCACTTTCATTAGGCATCTGGTACTGGCAAGTGCTGAAGAGAGAATCCTAGCCTTGACAGAGGTGTGGTCTGACTCCATATGGACATTCTTATGTTCTTATATCAATCTGCATATGATTGGGTACATGGGAAATATATGTGATCCTTATTTAATTTTTTTCTTTATTAACTCGTTCAAGAGGCACTTAGGTTGAGAGTTTCTTCGGAAGACATACCTTATGAAATCAGGGTGGAGATCTGATAAGGTCTTAACAATATATGGTAATCAAATACTTTATTTCCTTTAGTTTTTGCAACAGTATATAAAATCTCATTAGTTTTGCTGATTTTTAATATATAAAGTCTTCCAATGATTTTGCTAGTAACAGTAAGTTTGATTTGAACAAGTCCAGGTCAGGAATATTTGCTACACAAATGTATGTATTATCCTGTGGGAACAAATTAGATCTTGTTCAGTTAAATTTCCAAAACTGAATAATCAGATATTCACTTGCTTTGGTTCTATCCAAATTGGCATCGATGCCATTTTTTTACATGCATTCACAAAGAGAAAATTTTTGGATGGAATGCTTACAAAGTTCTTAATCAGATTTATTTTCCAAGTGTATTTTTTATACATATCAGAGTTTTGGCATTCATCATTTGTAATGGAAAATTAAATTATACACAGCTTGAGTTTAAACATATAAGAACATAAAGACAAACATGCATTGTCCATAAACAGGATTTCCTATTGAAGTCCACAGGATTAGGTTGGACTTCCTTAGGTGGTTTTGTAAAATCCAGTAAACATATATACATCTTTAACAGCACAAATATTTGTAAGTCTGTGAATTATGAACTTGCAAAACTGAAAGTCTGCTCAATGAGCATAATTTCAGAGGCCAAGCTAGAACTGCAGTTTTTAAACATGTACCTAGCTGTGTGTTGATATATAGAATTGTTTTCTATATATTTAATTTCAGAAAGATTTTTGAACAAAATACTTCACTGAAAAGTCAGCGTTCACCTGAAAGTTGAAATTTAATTAAATTTTAATGGTGTTTACCCAGATATATTGATAAATCCTTAGAATTTGATGGAATTGAGTAAAATTGCCTCCACATAGCCAGTTAGAGACATCATGTCTTATCTAATTTACTTAAAGTCAGCTAAAACTAATTTGTATAGGCAAATGGTTCACTTTGATTGTATTTTCACATTAAGGAAATCAGATAGGAAGGTAAAAATTTAGCTTTTGATGAAAAGGAATTTTTTTTTTTTTTGCTATAATTCTGAATCCTTTTGAAGGGAGTTCTGATTATCAAATTCGTCCACAGAAAGTCACTGAGGTTTTTAAAATGCATCATGGAATTATATAAATGTTAATTCTGCTAACTGAAACCTTCAAGATCTTTGAATACAATTATACTCAAGCAGAAGCCGAGCACTAAGCTTTTTTATGAGAAAAAAATTTTCCTCCCAGGTGGATAAAATATGAGGTTGATGGATGATTAGGGTACTATACAAATGGAACCAGAAATCTGCCCAGTAAAGCAGTATGTTGCATTGGCATTATGATAGAGGTCTTTTGGAATCTATTCTCTAAAATGGCAGAAGACAAGTAAATGGTCACATACAAAGAGAAAAAGTTTCCAGATGGGAGGCTGTTGAAAAGGCTTGGGAGTGAGAACTGAACAAACGAAAAAAGTCAAAATTATTTTGCCTGGTCTACTAAGCTAGTGTAGGTGACACCAATTTCTGTGCCAGAGGCATGTGAGAAAGGATTAAGGCAATGTCTACTTGAAGTTATATAAACCTGTTGGCCTCCTAAGCATATGACCAGGTTTGTGATTACAGCTTTCACCTCCAGACTGCATGGATTTGAAGTCTGGTTCCACTGCCAAGAAGCTTTAGCTATCTGAGCATCATGCCCCATGGCACAGTCAAAATACCTTCAGGACTGCAAGTCTACATCTAACAAGTGTAGAAGGCTTTGCATGACTTGGAGCACTTTTTTCTCTAATGCACAGTGTTTGTTCTACTGGCCTATATTGGATGAGCTTTAACTTATACTGGTCTTCTAAGTCCTCAGAGTGTCACTGCTGTTTAAGTAAGAAGTTTCAATCCCTAGAGCCTTTCAGAGGCTGAATATTTTTCATAAAATATTAAGTTAATTTCAAAGCATGAAAAGCTTGTAAAATGCCCAGTGGACAGATTAAAAACAAGAGACAAAGGACTAGCTTCTCTCTATAAATAGTTTTCTGTGCTTTCTTTACCTTGCTCTATGAGGAAACATCAACGAAACATGAAATTCTCCTAAAGGAGAAAAATGCCATCTTCTTTCTGGACTAGCACTCAGTGTACACCTCTGCAGCATGATGCAGTGGCAGGGACAAATGTGTGAGCCATTCCCAAATGAGGTAGTGAGAGGTCTGCACCAGCCTTAGTTATCCTTTCAGCATTTGTGAGATTCCTAAGATTACTCTGCCTGCTTTTGGTCTTTCCTCTCCAGTTTAGGTATTGATGCACTGGAGTGATTCCAAGCGACGGCTGCTGCGCCGGTTCAGCATTAGAAAGGGAGCACTAAAGGAGGGTCTGACACCTGTATTTGACTACATAATCGCAGGGGATACAGAAGACAGGACAGAGACTTGTTGGAAATGCATAACAGATGAAGAGGCAGCAAACTTGTTGGAACACAGGAAATTCCGATCTTATGTAAAGATGAAATTATTTTACTATAAGGACAATCAGAACAGGAATCCAGAGGGGCTGTGGAATCTCCATCCTGGCAGATATTCAAAACTGCTCTGAACAGTGCCTGAGCAACCTAATCTGATTTAAGCAGAATTTTGGACAAGACCTCTGGAGGTCCCTTTCAACCCAGTTTATTCCGTGACTCCATGCACTCTTCTATTCCTCTCTACCCCTCCCCTACCAAAAAAAAAAAA